>CM024757.1:111957765-112370563 GCA_014218235.1 Colocasia esculenta
ACTTTCGACCTAGGATTGAGGTGCTTTCTAAAAACCATTTGACATCCTAGCTGATGAAACTACCATTTTGGCACTATCCAAACATTATGAACTGCCTATTCAATCTCATATGTTTAAGTTTCTATGGCCACACAATTATGCAGGTCCTTTTTTCCATCTGTAGTCTTCAAAACTCCATTGGCCGTCCTCCTACATCTGGCTGTAATCAACTCGGCTGGGGCCATGTGGGAAGGGTCAACATCATCATGCAGCGGATGACATGCCCTCCCTGGCAATGTGGACTTTGCAACAGGAAGGGGGTCGCCCCCTAAGGTCAGCCCCCTAGTCATCCAACTGATCATACTGATTTTGCCAATCCTGTGATTTTTTTTTTCATTTTTTCAGCCCATCCCTTTCTTCTTATGTTCTGTGTGTGTGCACCAGAGGGGAGGGGAGATGGGGGGTGTGGGTTGCCACCAGAGGGGAGGAGGGGATGGGGGGTGGGGGCCGCCGGAGGGGGGTTCGGCCCCTCCCTCTCAACAACTCTATGTGTGTGTGCGCCGGAGGGGAGGGAGGGGATGGGGGGTTGGGGCGCTGTGGGAGGGGGGGTCGGCTCCCTCCCTCTCAACCTCTGTGTGTGTGTGCACGAAGGGGAGGGGGTCGAGGAGGGAGGGGTGGGGGCTGCCGCCGAAGGGGAGGAGGCCAAGGAGGGAGGGTTTGGGCCGAAGTGGAGAGAGAGAGAGAGAGAGAGAGAGAGAGAGAGAGAGAGAGAGAGAGAGAGAGAGAGAGAGAGAGAGAGAGAGAGAAGAGAGAGAGAGGAGGAAAGAGAGATAGGAGAGAGGCTCCGTGGGGGGGTGGGGGCTGCCATCGGAGCTCTGGGTGTCGTCGGAGGGGGTCACTAGCCATCGACGTCGTCGGAGGTCGGGGAGTCGCCGCCGTCGGGAAGGGGGAGAGAGAGAGAGAGGATGAGAGAGAGAGAGAGAGAGAGAGAGGAGAGAGCGAGAGAGAGAAGAGAGAGAGAGAGCAGGGGCTTTATGGTGGGACAGGGCAAAAATATGGCAGCGGCTACGAAGCCGCTGCCATATTATTCTTTAGCAGCGGCTATGACAATCAGGGACGTAAGTTTTGTTACAGTAAGGTCCTCCCTATTACAATCAGGGACTTATAATTAATTTACCCGTATAAATATTACTATATCTATTAATGTATTATCTTGTGATGATACCAAGTAATTGTGTATCGACACCTAAAGAGCATGTGTTGGCACTAAAAGTGGATCAGACGAGAATATCAGGGAATGAACAGTTAAGGCACAATAATATGATCAAATTTAATCGTAATGAGAAAGAACTGGTATTGGCTTTTAATGCTTAGGTTAGCTAGTATAAGAAAATCTGAACTTTCAATTGACGAGCAAAACTGATATTGGCTTCTAATGCCTAAGTCAACTATGTCGATCATAATAAACAAAGGAAAAAAAAAAAATTGTTTAAACTTCTTCATCATCAGTACTTCTACCATGGGTTAGAATATCTTTGGATCTTAATTCTTACTCTTGCATTTAAGTTTGATCAATATATATATACATATATATGATCGTTGAATCACAGACTACATCTCATCAAAATCTCTGTTATTATAAGTAAATTAGAATTACTCTACTAAATTTGACTCATCTTTAAATTTAGTCAGTTGAATTTGATTCATATTTAAAATCTAACCATGTGGACTCATGATTTTAAACCAGTATGGATGAAGACACAGGTTGACCTACTTGAGGACGCAGGTCGACCTACTTGAGGACAGGTCGACCTGTTTGAGGACAGGTCGACCTACTTGAGGACACAGGTCGACCTATTAGAAGACAGGTCGACTACTTGAAGACCTAGGTCGACTTGCTTGAGGACAAGTCGACCTACTTGAGGACACAAGCCGACCCACTGGAGGACATGTCGACCTACTTGAAGACCTAGGTGACCTACTTGAAGACCAGGTCCACCTGCTTGAGGATAGGTTGTAACGTCGCGCATTTTCTGGATCCCCATGGATCCAGGTTTAGTGGGTTTGGTGGCCAATATGTGGCCCATTAGCTTGTGTCTCAGGCGTTCGCGCGAGTTGTGAGGCTTGGTAGGCCATCCGTTGGGCCCAAAGTGCTCACAGGTCTTGTGGCTGTGAACGCGACAGAGGCTTGCGTCGCAATCTGAACGCGACGGCCCTTGAGGTCGCGTTCTTGTTACCGCTGTTTAGCGGACGTCGTCTACATGGATGCCGCGTGTTGCTCACCGGGCAGTCAGCTGACGTCGGCCTTAGGAAGGCGAAGATCACCTAAGTCGCGATCAGGTCGCGATGGGGGTGCACATCGCAATCCCAACCACTGTGCATTTTTAAGAGAGTTTTGGCCGGACAGAGCTGGGGCAAGCTCTACTCGGCCCAGGTGGAGCTGCTGCGGTGGTTTTGGGCGATTCGAGTTTTTAGTGGAGTTTTCAGCATGCTCTCATCGCGAGGACATCGCTTGGAGTGGGGGAGATGCTGTGCCATCGTCGGTTTGCGCGTTCTTCGTGAAGGTAGGGTGTTCTACCTCGATTTGTATTGTGAATTGCATGTTAGCTTGTTTACCGCTTTGTAAATAGTAGATACCATGCTAGGGTATCCATTAAAGCATGGAAAATGTGAATTAATCATGGTTTGAATGGTCCAGAATGGTGGTCCGTGGATTTGCTTCCGGATTAGGGTTCGCGCCTGCTAAGGCGACGACCCTGGGCGTCGCCTTCTTAATGCGACAGCCCGATGCGTCGCATTCCGGTTTGGAAGGCGACACATTAAAGGGGCACGACCGGATGGTGACCAAGGGTTCTATCGCGATAAGGTTGCGACAACCTTACCCGTCGCGTTGTGGTTTTCAGTGGCGGCATGTCGGGGCGTCGCTTTCTGAAGGCGACCATGCCCCTTGTCGCGACCTCAGTTGAGAGGTCCCGTTATGCATGCTTTTTGTATTTTGAATATCCGGTTAGTGGTATTTGTTGTGCATGGCAATGACAAGTAGAGCCAGTGCACTTGTTACGCTCACGAAGCGTGTTGCTCACGAGGTGGGCATGTTTTATGTGGTTAATATGTTATGTACGTAATCGTCTTGGTGTTTACGTAGTATGTGTGGTGCGTTGGTACCCGTAGTGCTCTTGGAGCGTGCTGTCCATGTGTTGGACTTGTTTTTTACGTGAATGACGTGTGGTGCACGTGGCTGGTGTATTATACACGTGGTGTCTACGTGGTTTGAATGTCATGCATGTGGTTTGTATGTTCATGGCACATCATACGTTATTGTGTTTATTGTATCTTAATTATTGTGTTAGTCCGTGGTGTTGTGGCAGTGAGGTTCACGTTTGAATCTAGCCTCGATCCTTTAGGATCTTTTATAGATTATCCTAGATGGATAATAGTAAAGTATAAGTATGATTATTACATAATTATTGTGTACTGTGTTTAGTGTGGCAGTGGAGGTCACAAGGTGACCGATGACAGGATGTGGTGTTATTTTTAATATGGTTTATGTGTGTGATTGTGTAGGTTAGCTTGCACGTCACAAGGTGACTGGAACAAGCTATTCCTAACATATGTACCGTAATTGGTAATAGAAAGTGTTTGTGTATATACCGTGGTTTGAGCTTGCCGAGTGTGGTGGTCCGGTGCCTATTCCGGAATGCCTCTCTAGTTGGGTACCCCAGGTTCTGTGTGAGCCAGGCACGTGTGTTTGTTGTGCTCAGGGTTTGTCCCGGTACTTGCGTGGTACCGTCGAGGTCTGTGTCGTCTGTCCTGGACACCCTCACTCCTGTGTTTGAGTTGTACGTCCGACTGAGGGAAAGACGACAGTAGGGCAGCGGCTTGTAGTGCGCTCATGGTTGAGGGTACGGACACCAGTAGACGTACTGGGCCCCAGCTAGTCCTGTTCCAGTGCCTCACTTTAGGGAGCTCGGGCATGAGTCCCTAAAGGTGCCAGGCATGGGCCTGCAGTGTGTGAGACTGCAAGTAGTGGTGGTGTTTGTTAGTCTCCACAGTTAGTTCTTGACTTGTGAGTTTGTGGAGCCATAGCTGGACTGAGGATCCGTGGCTACGAGACTGAGAGGTTGTTCTTATGTTGTGTTGTCCGGGTTGGATATTGGCCTGATCAGCCAGTAGTCTGTTCCCGTATGGTGGCGTCGTTCCTTTCCGACTCGTGCTTTGCCACTGGCTGTGGCTCATGCGTTTGTGACTCATAATCAAGGTTTGACTCGTTCAAGGTGTGCCCTGGTGTTGGCACAGTTGTGACTGCGGTTGTAGCTTGTGGTGTGCCCGAGTGGTGGCACAGTTTTGGTTATGGTTGGTGAGTGTTGACTCACCAAATGTGGTTTAGGTCGCTATGGTGTGCCCTATTACGGCTCTGGTTTACTTACAGTTTCTGTGTTAGTACCTTGTGGTAATAGGTACCTGTACCCCGTGTGGGTAATGGTTTGCGGTGGTACGTCGTATACCAGTCTTTTCTGGTGTTGACGTGGAACTGTGTTTTATGGAGGTCGTGTGGTGTGACCTTCCACTCAATGTGCTTTACCCTTCCTTAAGTAAGCTTCCGTATATGGTTTTCGTGTGTAATGGATTGGCCGTTGTAGCTAGCCCTGCCATTCTATGTGTGGCTTCTAACATATTATGGTTTAGGTATAAAGGGCCAGCTTTTGGTTAGCAGTTCTGTTACCCACGAACTTGAGACTCGCCTGTGAAGCTTATAGCCTAGGCAATGGTTTGCTTGTGCAGCTTATAGCTTAAATGATTGGTTGTGACTGTGGTTTGCCTGTGAGACTGAGACCTAGGCGTTACTGTTGTTGAGCGGACTAGTGGTGTGGAGCTAGTCCTGTTGTTCCCTCTTACTTTCGAGGTTGTGAATAGTTATGTATTTATATTTATTGCAGTTTAAATCAATTGTTGTGCATGAAATGGTTTGGCTATTGGTGTTGCCAATGAGACCCTCTGGGGTTGAGGTATCTGTAGTTTGTTGTTGTTTCGGGTAGCCCCTACTGAGCCTGTGACTTGTTGAGGCTCACTCCCCTACAGTTCTTTTCAGGGCTTACCGTTGGTTCGGCTTGTGGAGAGGTTGTGGCAGACTTGTACCACCAGCAGTTGAGTTGTAGTCAGTTTCTGTGTGAGCTTGTGCTCCCTCGGGGTATGCCCCAGGTAGTTGTACTTTTTAATTGGACATGTAATAGTGTAAGGGGACAATTGTAAATTATTATTTGTAGGTATGAGCACATGTACTTTCTTGTGTTTTATACTATGCAGTTGTCTTTTATACTCTTACTGGACACTTGTGTGAGATATCCCTTGCGAGACTTTGGTCCGTTCGTGGGAGGCGGATCTGGATATGGAGCCTTAATGGGCATAAATATACAGGGCCGTCACATAGGTCGACCTACTTGAGGACACAGGTCGACCTACTTGAGGATAGGTCAACCTATTTGAAGACCTAGGTCGACCTGCTCGAGGACAAGTTGACCTACTTGAAGACCCAGGTCGACCTACTTGAGGACAAGTCGACCTACTTGAGGACACAGGTCGACCTACTAGAGGATAGGTCGACCTACTTGAAGACCTAGGTTGACCTACTTGAAGACCTAGGTCAACTTGCTTGAGGACAGGTCGACCTACTTGAAGACCTAGGTCAACCTGCTTGAGGACCGAAGTCGACTTACTTGAAAACCCAGGCCCGATACTCATTTTTGTTTGACGAAGTCAAACGATGCACAAAGAGAGTTAAAGTCCTTCGACTCTTGGAGCAGAACATGTTGTCACTCACGTGACTGGCACGCCTGTGTTATGCGATTGCCGATTCATCTCTCGTCACCACCGCTCGAGTAGCACTCGGCGGGACTTGAATTTGCAATATGAATCCATATACATGAGAACATGATAAAATCCAAAGAACAATAAGATTTTCGTGGTGGATCACAAATCCATTTCCACAAACCATTTCTTGATCTCTTATATATATGTGTGAGATCAGTTGATCAGTTTGCTTCATGGGAATATTGTTTCAAAGATATAAATTTACTCTGTTCTTAACTTCTAATTGTTAGATTTAAGTTTGATAAAGATCAATTGACAGTTGAATTATCATTATGACCTAGGCGATCCATATATATCTACTCATATTGAAAGATCAATTTGATCATCGTTCAATAACAAATAAGTAGAATTTTAATAAATATTTACTATAAAAATAATTATTATATATATATTTATTATATTAAATATTTATATAAATTAACTCACTAATCTAGAAACATAGAAATATATATAAACACATACGTATATATGTTCACTAAATTTGTGTATATTTATATTTATATGTTAGTGACACATATATATTTATATTTGAGATTACAAGTATATATATCGAGCACAAATATACATATATTGTAAGGCCCTCGAATTTTGTTGTATTATTTTATTATGTGTAAATAATTCATGCTTGTGTATGCATAGAATGTACATATCTACGTACGTATTAACTAGTTATACTTATGTGTGCATGTGTATAATTAGTTGTAAATAATGTATAAATGGCATGGTGGTAGTGTGTGCATGGTAGTATATGTATGGCATGTATATACGTATAAGTTAAGCATGGATTTTCTGCATGTTCTGAGTTCTGGCCGAAGGACCAAATTGGCGTCCACATAGATGGACGTCCATGCTGAGTCAGCATCCACCTCGATGGACGCCAATACTTAAGTCAACGTCCATTGATATGGACGTTAAGATCTCTGACCTGCATGCGTTGTAGACCCCGAAACTCCGGGGGCAAGCAAGCCCAGCCATTGGGGAGATGTCCCCAACAGCTAGCAGGCCTTCACATCACCTCTCCGGGGTTCCCCAAACCCCTCTCCTATAAACCAAATTCCTTCTGCACCAGAAAGAGTTCTCTTTGGCTCTTTGCAAAGAGGAGAGAAACCCTAGCTTCTGTGAGAAAACCTGAAAGCAAACAGGGAGCATGAGAGAGGTTTTCCTAGAGAGAGAAAGTTAGAGAGAGAAGCTCTGTGGCGACCCTGGGTTCTCTGCAGCCGCCGCCCCCTGGGGCCGGCGGCAGCTTTCCCATGGCGGCTTCTCCATCTGTTCCTGCCCCTGCTAATCGACTTTCCTATGCACAGATAATATCTGCATCCAAGCCTCAGCCTTCTATCAAGATCGGTGTAAAGCCTGCCGCCTTCACCGACCATGGAGAACCTACAACCTTCTTCTCTAAGGAAGAGATGTCCCTTTCGCTGAAGCCCCTGGAGATGGCGATCATAGCTAGATGCTCTTATGGATGATGCTCTATCCCTGAAGTCAAGTCCTGCCTATCCCAACGTCTCGATCTGAAACATGACTTCATAGTTAGCACTTTGCATCAGCGACATCTTCTATTCAGGTTTGAAGATAAGGAAGACTTTATGAAGGTTATTCTGAGGAGAAGTCTCTACATCAAGGGTTTTCTATTCCGGTTCTTCCGATGGGAACCCTTATTCGACTTTGAAGCAGATCCCACCTACATCCCGGTTTGGATCGGTCTCCCCCTTCTTCCAGTTAATTTTTACTATGAGGATTATCTTCGATCTATCGCTGGAAATCTGGGACATGTTCTTCGCATTCATGATGCTACTGTCGCCCTTACTCAGACCCATGACGCTTTGGTCTGCGATGAGATGGATATCAAAAATCCTAGGCCAGAGAGGATTTGGATCGGATGTGATAATGATGGATTCTGGCAACCCATCAACTACCATCGCCTACCATCGCTTTGTTCGTTTTGCCGGAAGCTGGGTCACTCTATCAATGATTGCCACAAGAAGAATGAGAAGCCCCATGCCGATGAGGAAGAACATATGAGGAAGCAGATCCCTGCTGTTGAGATCGTGCCTGCCAAAAAACTCTGGAAGAAAAAAGATAATATCCCGGCTCCGCCTACTCTGGTCACCTCCAACAGATTCCACAAGCTTGCCTCTGAGGAGGAAGACACCTTAACCATGGCCCATGAAGATGTGCCCCAGGAGCCCCCTCAAATCACTGAAGTCTTGGGCGTGCACGAAGAACCGGATACTGTTCACGTGGTCGCCTCTACCTTGCATGGCCCGTTGCATGGCAATAAGTGCGCCGATGAAGGTACCTCTTTCGACGTCCCCCAGATTATAGCTCTCCCCTCTGATCATGTTATGACAGGAAGCCCATCCAAATCCCTTGATGACTATCCACCTGGAAGTTCCTTCTCTAAGGAGAACCAGATACTGTTGTGATTCCTAAAGAAAAGTTCTCTCAAGGAGTTATTATCCAAGTATTGTTGCTGATCGTGCTGACATTGATAACTTTTTAATGCCTGCGGTTGAAATATCTATGGATGGTAGACTTCAACCCCCGGGGGGTGTTCGAACCAGATCAAAGGCTAAGGCCAATGGGTCCAAATCTGGCTACCGTTCATCATGAATTGCAGCTCCATATTCTCGAATATTAGGGGTGTCGCTAACCCAGCCACAAGGCGACATCTCCGTTTGCTTTGCAAGAAGCATCGTCCTTTGATTTTTGCTATATCTAAACCTATGATTCATTTTAGTCGTGCTGATCACCTGTGCAAATCTATCAAAATGCATGATGTAGTTGGTAATGATGGTGATCTTTCGAAGATATGGGTCTTTTGGCAGGACAGTATCCACTTAGAAGTTGTCTGCACTTCATCCCAATATATTACTCTGGCTAATAAAGATGGTGAAGAGATTATCTGCTATATCACTTTTGTCTATGCTTCTTGTAGCCAAGGGGAGCGTTAGAGCATGTTTCAAGATCTGTTGCACTTTGCCTCCCAGATCTCCAAGCCTTGGATAATGGGTAGCGACTTTAATTGTATCTCGCAGCCTTCAGAAAAAATTGGTGGTGGTCTCTCAAGTATCTCATCAATGATTGATTTCAACGCTTTTATTTCAGCTACTTCTATGGTTGACGCTGGCTATTCTGGTTCTCCTTTTACTTGGTCTAATAATAGAGTGGGTCCTGCTGCAATAAAGGCCAGATTGGACAGATTTTTATTCTCTGCTAACTGGAATGATCATCTTCCAGAGTTTTCGGTGTCTCATTTATCCAGGGGGCCTTCTGATCATGCACCCCTCCTTGTTACTGTTCGGAACATCTCTAAGCCTCCTGCGAGATTCACTTTTCAGTCTATGTGGACTCTGCACGATAGCTTCCATTCTATGGTCGCTACAACCTGGAAGGATTCCACCTGCTGGCACCCTAACCCCTTGGTTAAGCTCCAGATCAAATTAAAAAAGTTGAAATCTGCTCTGAAATCCTAGAACGCGGATGTCTTTGGCAACATCAATGACAACTTACAAGCTGCTTATGCGGAAGTTTCTGCTGCTGAAGTTTCCTTTGATTCCTCTCCTACGATTTACAATAGAGAATCCTTGAACCATGCTAATGCTCACTGAAGTATGCCCAGCGTTGTGAGGAAATGTTCTGGTCTCAAAAAGCTCGTCTCCAGGCTGGATGATGGGGACAAGAATACTAATTTTTTCCATGCAATTGTCCAAAGTAACAGACGCCGTAATTACATATCCAGACTCAAGATTGATGGCTCCAATAATTGGTGTGACGATCAGGCAGTAATGAGAGATGCTGCTACTTGCTATTTTGAATGTCTCCTTTCTTCAGGTGATTATGTGATTGATAATAGTCTGTTGGAGGTTATTCCTACCTCAATCTCTGCTGCTCAGAATGAACAGATCTGCTCCCCCCCTTCTCTTGAAGAGGTGAAAAACGCTGCCTGGTCTATGAATGGAAATGGCGCCCCTGGACCTAATGGATTCTTTGGTATTTTCTACACCTCCTGCTGGGATACTATCGCCCCTGATGTCTATGAAGCTGTGAAAGGTTTTTTTAATGGGTTCCCCCTGCCTCGTGGTATTACTTCCACTGTCATTGCCCTCATCCCCAAGGTGGGAAACCCCATCTCTTTCGCAGATTTCCGGCCCATAAGCTTGTGTAATTTCTACCATAAAATCATCTCTAAGATTATTTGCAGCCGTCTCACTGATATCCTCCCTGATATTATCTCTGAAGAGCAAGGTGCCTTCGTCAAAGGTCGGTCGATTACTGAAAATATTTCCCTCTCTAGAAACCTTTTTAAAAATCTCAGTCGGAAAGTTAGGGGCCATAATGGTATCTTCAAACATGACATGATGAAGGCTTATGACCGGGTTGAATGGGAGTTTCTTTTCACTGTTCTGTGCCACTTTGGCTTCTGCAACAAATTCATTTCTTATGTGGGAATGTTGATCTCTAACTGCTGGTTTTCGGTTCTGTTTAATGGTCATCAAGCTGGTTACTTCAAGTCCTCCAGGGGTTTACGGCAAGGCGATCCTTTAGCTCCGACTCTCTTCATTATCATGGAAGAGGTCGTCGGCAGAGGTCTGCGTCAGCTTTTATCATCCGGCTCATTAAAGCCTTTTGCAGGACCTCGCATTTGTCCTCCTATATCTCATCTCTTGTATGCGGATGACACCCTCATCTTCACTAATGGTCATGCCAACAATGTTAAAAGACTACTTCAGTTCATTAAATCTTATGAGATGTCTTCGGGTCAGCTGACTAATAGCCGCAAAAGCCATTTTATTATATCCAAGAAAGCTCCTACTTCTCTTGCTTCTAGCATCAAAGCTATCACTGGTTTCCAGCAGGAACATAAGTCCTTAACTTACCTGGGTATTCTGCTGAAAGAAGGTAGGCTTAAGAATTCAGATTTCAAGTATCTGTTCGAGAAGATCAACAAAAAGCTCAATACTTGGAAGTCTAAGTTCTTGTCCCAGGCCGGGAGAGTCACTCTTATCAATTCGGTTCTATCTTCTATCCCCATCTATATTGCTTCTTCTCTGGTTCTCCCTAAAGGTGTCATTAGAATGTTGGACAAAGCCTGTGCCTCTTTCTTCTGGAGTGGTCTTGATGGGATCAAAAGGCGGCACTGGCTACCCTGGAAGAATGTTCAGCGTCCCATTACTGAAGGGGGTCTCGGTATTCGAAGCTTATGGCATGTCCAGTTATCCATGGCCACTAAGCATCTCTGGAACATCTATCATGGTTCTTCTATCTGGGCTCGTTATCCCCGTCTGCTCTCACATCCTACTTATGGTCTTCCGAAGAATGTTTTCGTTATTGCTAAAGGTACTATTGTTGACAGCTCCAGATGGATCTTGGGAAGAGGCGACTCGGTGGATTTCTTTCATGACCTTTGGATGGGGAGCTCTCCTCGTCGTTTCATTCTTGCTGACCCGGATGATGCCCCTCATGTCTCAGTCAAGGAGATGTTGCAAAATCGCTCTCAGCCTGCCTGGTTGCTGGTTCTCATATGCAAAAGCTGACCAGTATTCATCTTTTGGAAGACCAGGATACTTGCATCTGGACCCACTCCGATGATGGTCTTTTCAATACCAGATCGGCCTATGACATCCTGCACCCTCGGGGCATTCAGAGACCTGCTTTGTCAAAGATTTGGCACCGCCTCTTCCTTCGGAAAGCTTCTATGTTTTGCTGGAAAGTCATCCACAGGGTGATCCCGGTTGATTCCAGAATTTCTGATCATGGTGTTTATCTCCCTTCCAGATGTTCTGGTTGTAGGACTGGTCACTGTGAAGATATTGATCATCTGTTCATTAACAGTGACATCGCTGTTGCTTTATGGCGTTGGTTTTCTCCGATCCTGCATCCGTTAAACAGTAACAATGAACACTTCACCTCTTGGTGCTGGAGAGTCATTCAAGGATCTAATATTCGGTCTCCTTTTGGTTTTGTCGCCTTATATGGTATGCTCCTCATTACTGGGAGATCTGGAAGGAAGATGCAAGCAGCGTTATGACAGCAAATTCACTCCCATTAAGACCATTATGACCAAATCTCCCTGCAGATCTCTCATGCTATCCACCAGCTGTGTTCAAAACCGCTCCATCTGATAATCAGCTCAGTGTGTTGTTGTCTCTCGGATATAAGCCTTCTGTCAAAAGTATCAAGATCAACTGGTTTGGTGGATTTCTCCAGTCAATGGCCTTTGTCTCAACGTTGATGGTTGCTTCAAAGGGAATCCTGGTCTTAGTGGTGGCGGCGGGTGTATTATAGAGACTCCAATGGTAATATATGTCTGGCCTTTGTTTTCATTATGGTTTCGGGAACAGTCCCAAGCTGAAGTGAGAGCTCTTCATGATGGTCTAATGTTTGCTAATGAGTTTGGTCTCAGCATCAACCAGATCTACTCTGATTCTGCTTTGCTTGTCCAGTCCTTCACCAACAATTCCTCACCTTCTTGGGAGTGTGCTAGATGGTGGGCCCAGCATATGCCAATTGCGCTCCCTTCAGACTAGTTGCTGCAACGTTTTCCAGGAAGCCAACAAGGTGGTGGATGCCCTTGCTTCATATGCTACTTCAAACCACGTCAACAAGATATTTACTACTTTCTCTTCGCTGCCCCTGGCTTGTAGGGGTCCATCCACTCTTGATAAAACTGGCCTGCTTATGTTCGGCTTGGCTAGCTGTCTTTGTAGGGGATTTCCCGCTTTTGTATTTCCTTTCTTCTCATTCATATAATATCTCGGCCCATGTAACTACTGGTGGAGTGGGAACATTCTCCCCCTCTGGGGAGGGGCACTCTCCTAGCCTTAGTTTACCTGAGGACCGCTTTGATAAAAAAAAAAAAAGCAAGCTTGAATCCGACGACTGAAGGCTTCTTCCGGCGATCCACTGCTACTAGGAGGGAGTCTGGACCTTGGGGAAGGCTTCCCCAACACTGGACTGAAGCTTGCATCGACTGAGAACCAGGAGGAAGGAACTTTTGGAGACTTCTTGGGACTGCCCAAGGAGAGCTTCAACAGCAACTTAGATCCCTTTGGAGGTTTTAAAAAGGCAAGTAACCTACCCAACTTCATCCATGTATGTGTCTAGGAGGTTTCTACTATTTTACAGATTTTCCTCGTGTCCTGGTTCTCACATTCCCTTTTATTTGGAGCTCGGTCGTGTTCTCGCACAGATAGGAACGTGGCGTCAAGGCCCTTGCCGCCAGATCTCCAGTCTGCGTCCAGCGATCTTGCCGTCCAACTCGAACGGCCAGACACTGCCGTCAAGTTCTTCAGTGCAGAAACAGTAAACTGTTCTGCCTTAAGTAATTATTTTCTGGACTTTGACCACATGACGATATAGTGTAATTTTATATGTTATGTAAAATAGATAATGTGATGTGTGGGGAAATTTCTGTGATTTTCTGTGGAATTCATAAATTGTTAGATTTATCGAAGTACATGTTTGGAAATGGATTATGCATGATTACCTACTGTCTACATGACTACTGAAGAATAAAATGCCCTAGATTTTTCTATACCATGTGTATATGCGTCAGTTCATACCCTGCAAATTGAGAATTTGTTCATGTCATATGATTTTTACTGTAACTTGTAATTCTGCAATCGAAATAGAAAGCATGAGTAGGTTTTTGAAATTTATAGTAAATTGTATGTTGTGCAATAAATTCGGGGAAAATTCATATAACAATAGTATGATAGATTCAGATCTGTGAAATGTCAAATATGAGATTCATGTTATGTTCATGACAATTTGAATTATGAATGGCATGCAATTGAATGTTTTAATTTCTGTAAATGCAATATGACTCAGAAAAATCTGGAAACTTGCATGTGGGTCATAACCTGCAACCAGTGTTTGCTAAATTTCATGTGATTTGGATAACAGAAAATGGTATTATGAGAATTCCATGTGAAAACGGATGATAAAACATGTTATCATGAATGTGGTTTGATTAGGCATTTTCAGCCTGATAGTGGAAAGTATTGAATGTAAAGTCTGTCAACAGTAGTATCATGATTAGGAAAACAAAGCCATGTGTGTAAGTGAGAGAATGTAAAGACGTGTAATATGTGTGTTAAAAATCGAAATGTGTAATGTGTAAAAGTGTGTGCCATGTGTGACACTGCTTCCGTAGAGGGCCATGGAACCGTACCATGGAAAAGTCCCCTCGGGAAGGTTCAATGTGTTAAGATCCTAAGGGCATTAGGATGAAATCCTGGAGGTGGACAAGTACCACTGGTTAGGGTGGAGACTTGTTCTCCCGATCTGCGCAGTCCAAGAGTCATCACTATATTGCCTAGGTGACGTCTATGTGTATGTGTTATGTGATGTGTCCTTCTAATGGTGGTTTGGACTATGTGTCACGGTACTAAATTGTGAAATGTGAATGTGACTATGTGTAAATTGTGTAGTGTGAACATGTGTAAATGTGAAATGTGTAAAAAGAGAACTACATGAACGAGTAATTGTGTAAACATGTGAAACCATTTTGTTAAATTGTAAAATTATGGCCCATGATATGTTATGACAGCGACCTAGTTGTGTTATAAGAATGCTTTATATACGTAAAGATGCATAGAATCCATGCTAGGAACAATTCTTGCTTAGGTGTAAACGTTTCCATGTTTAAGTGCTATCATGTTGTAGATTAATCGGGAATGTAGCTCTCATGTGATAGATTGTGAATTGCTAAATCTATGTCAAAACAACAACCTTAAAGTGTATAAATGATAATGTGCATGTGTAATATTTTGTGGAAACCATGATAGGAATGCTTCCTTTTATGAAGGCAAGTAGTTCTTTTTGCTTCCGCTACTCTGTGTTTATATTTATGAGCATCTCAATCGTATGTTATTGTTTGGGTAAATGCCCCACTGTGATAACGTTCACTATACCGACGTGGGTTGGTATAACCGTACCGGTATAATGAGGTCATCATAGGGATTGGTATCAGAGCGACCGGTCAGATTGCACATGAATATATATATAAGTTCATCCCCATTACATGCTAAGTTACATAGGAATGTCCACATGTGTAGAATTGAGTAATAATGAATGAAAAATAGATAAGGAAATGGTTAGGAAATAAATTAACGTAGCTCTAATGGTGGCTGAAATTATTGCAGCCATGGCTTCGAGAGGTAGGTGTGGCGGAGCGCCGGCCTGTGAGGACGAGCCGAGACGTGAGGAGCGGGTGGAGCAGCAGGCCCCGGCACCGCAGGGTCCTGTACTTCCCACACCGCCGCCTGTGGATTATGGAGTGTTCATGCAAGGTTTGGTGCAGGCCATGCAGACGCTGGCCCCCACCAGGCTGCACTCAGCTCAGTTGGAGGCTCAGGTTAGCATAATTAATTCAAAGTGTAGTCTGTTTATTTAATTATATGGTATTATGTTGAATGTGTATTATTGTTGTTGGATGTAGCAGGCTCAAGTACCAGCTCAAGGACCATGGTGGACCTTCCATCATGGAAAGATTCAAGAGGATACTGCACCCTCTTTTAGGGGGAGAGCGATCCGTTACTAGCTGAGAGTGGATGAGGGAGATTGAAAAGATCTTCGAGCTATTAGGTGTGTGGATGAGGATAATGTTACTTTAGCCACCTATATGCTTCAGGTATGTGTTAGTCGTCTATGTTTGTATGCTCTATTAAGTTAGATTTGTTTAGATGGTGCTTATGAATGGTGTACTACAGGAAAGAGCTGATGTATGGTGGGCTTCATTACTACGTACATGGTTTGAAGACGGCGCAGTTGATGTTGCTTGGGACGAGTTCGTAAGGCTCTTTTGGGCCAAGTTCGTCCCCGAGCATATTCAAGATCGGATGGAGCAGGAGTTCCTCTCTTTGACTCAAGGCTCCATGACCGTGCTGGAGTATGAGGCAAGGTTTGCAGAACTATCTAAATATGCACCTCATATCGTGATGGATGAGCGCAGGAAAGCAAAGAAGTTCGTGATGGGCCTGAAGCCATCACTGAGGACGAGGCTAGTGGCGTTCGACCATTGTACTTTGGACGAGGCCCTTAGCGCTGCCTGTAGGCAGGAGGGTGAGATGGAGCAATACCTTGAAGAGAAGAAGGCTTCGTAGAAGAGACCTGCAACTACGTTCCAGCGGCAGGACAAGAAGAAAGAAAGCGGTGTGTACCAGACACAACAGCGATCAGTAGCAGTCGGCAGTACTCAGGTACCCTCTGTACGTTCCCTGGTGTGAAGAAAGGAGTGTCCCCTCTGTGGGAAGGACACATGGTGGTTCCGAGTGTGGATGATTGGGGAAAGTGCTTGAAGTGCGGAAGTAGCGACCACAAGATCAAGGATTGTCCGAGACTTCAGCAGGGAGTCCTGTGCGGAGCGCCAGCCCAGCAGCAGTAGCGCAGCAGCGCCATCTACAGGAAGACCGGAAGGCCTCGAGCCCCAGCTCGAGTGTTTGCTTTAGCACGCGAGGACGCCGAGCAGGGGAGCATGTCACCGAAGGTACGGTTTTTACTTCGAGTGTGCACGCTCGGGTTTTGTTTGATACGGGTGCCACTCACTCGTTCATTTTCAAGCGGTTCGAGGCAGTTAGCTCTAGAGTCAAGCGTAGAGTCTGAGGAGTTAGAGGTCCCTTTGTCTGTGCACACCCTGTGGGTATGGTATCGACTAGGAAGTGCATTCCGTCGTTACCTGTGTGCATTGAGGATAGAATCCTAGAAGGGTGTTTCTTCTTGCTAAAGATGAAGGACTATGATGCTATTCTTGGTCTGGATTGGCTAGAGGAGCACTATGCGTTAGTAGATTGTCGTGGGAAGAGGATTGTTTTCTGCATTTCTGGTGAGGATGAGTCTCCATCCCTTGCCAAGGAACGGGGGGGAAAGCTAGTCATCTCTGCCATGAAGGCGATGCGCATGGTAAACACAAGGGTTGTGATGCTTTTCTTGCCAGGTGGTATTAGTACCAGAGGCTGATGAGTCACCTACTCTTGCAGAGATCGAGGTAGTGCAGGATTTTCCAGACGTCTTTCCTAATGATTTGTCTGAATTGCCACGGATAGAGAGATAGAGTTCACCATAGGTTGCTTCTGGGCACTCTCCTATCTCGAAGGCTCCATAGGATGGCACCTGCGGAGAGTTAGCCGAGTTGAGGAGGCAGTGTAAGAGTTGCTAGATAAGGGATTTATTCACCCTAGTGTTTCCCCTTGGGGCGCACCTGTATTATTCGTCAAGAGAAAGACGGGTCACTTAGGTTATGCATTGACTACAGAAAGCTGAAACCAAGTGATGTGAAGAACAGGTATCCCTTACCTCGTATTGATGATTTGTTTGACCAGTTGCAAGATGCATTAGTCTTTTCTAAGATTGATTGTGATCTGGGTATCATCAGTTGAGGATTCGGAGAGTGAGGAGGGTCCAAGACGGCATTCAGATCCCGTTATGGACATTATGAGTTTTTGGTTCTCTCCTTTCGGGTTGACCAACGACCCTGCAACGTTCATGGATCTCATGAACAAGGTGTTTAGGCGTATCTAGTAGCTTTGTTGTAGTGTTTATTGATGATGTGCTGGTCTACTCATCAGACGAGGCCACCACCGTCAGCATTTGAGGGTAGTATTAGAGGTTCTCCGTTAGCACAAGCTGTATGCAAGTTCAGCAAGTGCAATTTCTGGTTGCGCGAGGTTCTTTTCTCGGGCATGTTATCTTCGGTGCTGGTGTTGCAGTTGATCCGCAAAGGTGTAGGCAGTTATGGATTGGGAGACTCCCAGACCCCTTCGAGAGATCGTAGTTTTTGGGATTGGCTGGTTACTATCGGCGATTCATTGAGGGATTTTCATCCATCGCCTCCCCATGACTCAGCTCACCAGAAAGGGGGTGAAGTTTGTCTGGTCCGAGAAGTGTGAGAGTATTTTCAATGTTGAAGACTAAGCTCACGTCAGCTCCGGGTTAGTCTTGCCGAGCGGTGTAGAGGTTTTGCTATCTACACGGATGCGTCTTGGATTGGCTTAGGCTGTGTGCTAATGCAGCAAGGAAGGGTAGTGGCTTATGCTTCTCGTCAATGAAGGAGCATGAGAAGAACTATCCGACTCATGATTTGGAGCTCGCAGCAGTGGTTCATGAACTAAAGATCTGGAGGCACTATCTTTATGGTGTCAGATTTAAGGTGTTTACTGACCACAAGAGCTTGAAGTATCTTTTCTCCCAAAAGGAATTAAACCAGAGGCAGAGAAGATGGATTGAGTTCTTGAAGGACTATGACTTCGACCTTCAGTATCACCCTGGGAAGGTGAATGTCGTAGCCGATGCCCTGAGTAGGAAGAGGCCATCTCTTCAGCAGGACTAGAAGATGTTGGAGGATGCGGCTTGCGCGTTGTCTGAGTTAGAGCCATCGCTATGCCAGGCTTTTATAGCTCAGTTATCTCTTAGGTCCTCGGTTTTGGATGAGGTGATCGAGCAACAGAAAGCCGACCCTAGACTCCTAGAGTTAGTGGGCAAGGTAGGCATTGCTCGTGATGAGGACGGTGTGATTAGATTCCATCACCGTGTTTGTGTCCCTGATTTGGTAGATGTCTATGAGCATGTGTTAGCAGAGGCTCACAGGTCGAGATTCTCTATTCATCCGGGTAACACTAAGATGTACCAGGATTTGAAGAGGTCCTTTTGGTGTTCTGGCATGAAGAGGGATGTGGCAGATTATGTATCCCGGTGTTTAGTGTGCCAGCAAGTGAAGGCGAGCGACAGCGACCATCCGGCCTTATGCAAAGGATGGAGATCCCAAGTGGAAGTGGGAAGCTGTCACTATGGACTTTGTTTTGAGTTTGCCTCGATCTAGAAGGGGCAATGACTCGATTGGGCAGTTGTAGATAGTTCTCGAAGACTGCGCATTTCTTACCTATGAAGAAGAAGAAAGTGCGGTTGAGAGTTTAGCTAGATTGTATGTTAGGTGTGGTTAGATTGCAGGTGTGCCGAAGTCGATCACTTCGGATCGAGATCCGAGATTTACTTCGAGCGGTGTGGAAGGGTCTTCAGCATGCGTTAGGTTCGGAGCTGAAGCTCGTTCAGCGTTTCATCCCCAGACAGATGGACAGTCCGAGAGGACTATCCAGACGCTGGAGGATATGTTGAGAGCATGTGTACTGGATTGGAAGGATGATTGGGAGCGTCATCTACCTTAGTGGAGTTCGCATACAACAACAGCTTTCATGCGAGTATTGGTATGGCTCCATTTAAGGCGTTGTATGGTAGGCCTTGCAGATCTCCTTTATGTTGGGAGGAGACGGTGATAGGCAGATGATCAGTCGGAGTTTAGTTCAGGAGACTTCGATAAGGTCCAGCTATCAAGAAGAGGCTTGTTGCGGGCAGGATAGGCAGAAGAGCTATGCCGACAACTGGAGGAAGGATTTGGAGTTCGAGTAGGTGAACGTGTCTTCTTGAAGATATCACCTACTCGTGGTGTCGTCAGATTTGGCAGGCATAGTAAGTTGAGCCCTAGATTCATTGGCCCGTATGAGATTCTCAGATGATTGGGCAGCGTGGCATATGAGCTAGCTTTACCCCCAGCTTTAGCTAGTGTTCATTATCGTTTTTCACGTTCTTGCTCAGGAAGTATGTCCGAGATCCATCTCATGTGATTAGTCATGAGCCAGTGGGAGATTCAGCCAGATTTGCGTATGTGGAGCAACCAGTAGCTATTCTTGACCGGAAGGTCAGCATCTCGGACAAGGGTATTGCGTCGGTGAAAGTTCTATGACGGAACTTCTCGCGAGAGGAGGCTACTTGGGAGCTTGAGGATGCGATGAAGAAGAAGTATCCCTGTTTATTTGAGTAGTTTTGTTAAACTTCGAGGACGAAGTTTCTTAAGGGGGAGAGGGGTGTAAGGCCCTCGAATTTTGTTGTATTATTATTACATGTAAATAATTCATGCTTGTGTATGCATAGAATGTACATATCTACGTACGTATTAATTAGTATACTTATGTGTGCATGTGTATAATTAGTTGTAAATAATGTTATAATGGCATGGTGGTAGTGTGTGCATGGTAGTATATGTATGCCTGTATATACGTATAAGTTAAGTATAGATTTTCTACATGTTTGAGTTCTGGACGCAGGAACCCAATGGCGTCTACATGGATGGACGTCCATGCTGAGTCAGCGTCCACCTCGATGGACGCCAATACTTAAGTCAACGTCCATGATATGGACGTTAAGATCACTGACCTGCATGCGTTGTAGACCCCGGAAACTCCACGGGCAAGCAAGCCTAGTCATTGGGGAGATGTCCCCAACGGCTAGCAGGCCTTCACATCACCTCTCTGGGGTTCCCCAAACCCCTCTCCTATAACCAAACTCCTTCTGCACCAGAAAGAGTTCTTTTTGGCTCTTTGCAAAGAGGAGAGAAACCCTAGCTTCTGTGAGAAAAAACCTGAACTTGGCAAGCTTGAATCCGACGACTGAAGGCTTCTTCTGGCGATCCCCTGCTACTAGGAGGGGTCTGGACCTTGGGGAAGGCCTTCCCCACACTGGACTGAAGCTTGCATCGACTGAGAACCAGGAGGAAGGAAATTTTGGAGACTTCTTGGACGCCAAGGAGAGCTTCAAAGCAACTTAGATCCCTTTGGAGGTTTTTAAAGACAAGTGACCTACCCACTTCGTCCATGTATGTGCTAGGAGGTTTCTACTATTTTACAGATTTTCCTAGTGTCTGGATCCTCACATTCCCTGTTATTGGAGCTCGGTCTATGTTCTTGCACAGACAGGAACTTGGCGTTAAGGCCCTTGCCGCCAAGATCTCAGTCTACGTCCAGCGATCTTGCCGTCCAACTCCTTGAACGGCCAGACACTGCCGTCAAGTTCTTCAGTGCAGAACAGTAAACTATTCTGCCTTAATTAATTATTTTCCAGACTTTCACGCATGAGGATATAGTGTAATTTTTATATGTTATGTAAAATAGATAATGTGATGTGTGGGGAAATTTCTGTGTTTTTATGTGGATGGCATAAATTGTTAGATTTATCGAAGTACATGTTTGGAAATAGATTATGCATGATTACCTACTGTCTACATGATTCCCGAGGAACTAAATGCCCTAGATTTTTCTATACCATGTGTATATACGTCAGTTCATACCCTGTAAATTTGAGAATTTGTTCATGTTCATATGATTTACTGTAATTTCTGCAATGGAAATAGAAAGCATGAGTAGGTTATTTGAAATTTATAGTAAATTGTATGTTGTGCAATAAATTCGTGGAAAATTCATATAACAATATGTATGATAGATTCAGATCTGTGAAATGTCAAATCTGAGATTCATGTTATGCTCCATGACAATTTGAATTATGAATGGCATGCAATTGAATGTTTTAATTTCTGTAAATGCAATATGACTCAGAAAAATCTGGAAATTTGCATGTGTGGTCATAAACCTGCAACCAGTGTGTGCTTAAATTATCATGTGATTTGGATAACAGAAAATGGTATTATGAGAATTCCATGTGAAAACGGATGATAAATGCATGTTATCTGAATGTGGTTGATTAGGATTTTCAGCCTGATTAGTGGAAAGTATTGAATGTTAAAGTCTGTCAAACAGTAGTATCATGATTAGGAAAACAGAGCCATGTGTGTAAGTGAGAGAATGTAAAGAATGTGTAATATGTGTGTTAAAATCGAAATGTGTAATGTGTAAAAGTGTGTGCCATGTGTGACACTGCTTCCATAGAGGGCCGTGGAACCGTACATGGAAAAGTCCCCATGGGAAGGTTCAGTGGTTAAGATCCTAAGGGCATTAGGATGAAATCTGGAGGTGGACAAGTACCACTGGTTATGGTGGAGACTTGTTTCTCACGGTCTGCGCCGTCCAAGAGTCGTCACTATATTGCCTAGGTGACGTCTATGTGTATGTGTTATGTGATGTGTCCTTCTAATGGGGTTTGGACTATGTGTCACGGCACTAAATTGTGAATTGTGAATGGTGACTGTGTAAATTGTGTAGTGTGAACATGTTGTAAATGTGAAATGTGTAAAAGAGACTATGTGTGAATGAGTGATTGTGTAAACATGTGAAACCATTTTGTTAAATTGTGGAAATTGTGGCCCCTGATATGTTAATGTGGAATTATGTTATGATAGCAACCTAGTTGTGTTATAAGAATGTTTTATATACGTAAAGATGCATAGAATCCATGCTAGAACAATTCTGCTTAGGGTGTAAACGTTTCCATGTTTAAGTGCTATCATGTTGTAGATTAATCGGGAATGTAGCTCTCATGTGATAGATTGTGAATTGCTAAATCCTTGTCAAAACAGCAACCTTAAGTGTAAAATGATAATGTGCATGTGTAATATTGTGTGAAACCATGATAGGAATGCTTCCTTTATGAAGGCAAGTAGTTCTTTTTACTTCCGCTACTCTGTGTTTATATTTATGAGCATCTCAATCGTATTTTATGTTTGGGTAAATGCCCCACTGTGATAACGTTCACTATACGACCGCGCGGTGACTTAATGTTTTCTCTCTCTAGTTTCCTAGAGAGAGAAGCTCTGGGAGTTTGCTGGTGTTTGGGGCAGCTTGCCTGCCACCACCGCCTTGCCGGCGGTGGGCGGCTGGTGTTCCTGTGCCATGTCAGATGTTGAGGCTGCCCCGGCTGTGAAAAAGCCTACCTTTGCTCAAGCCCTTACGCAGTCCTTGCGTCTTGAGAAGGTTTCTATCCAGATCAAACCTCCTGCTTTCACCGATGCTGGGGCCCCTGCTGTCTTCTTCTCGGAGGAGGAAGTTTTGAAGTCTGAGGAGATCCTGAAAAGAGCGATCATTGTCAAATGCTCCTATGGCAGGCCATCCATCCCTGATATCAAGTCATGTCTATCCCTTAGGCTGGGTTGAAATCGGATTTCATTGTTAGCATTTTGAACCATCACCACCTCCTTATTGCTTTGACTCTGATGAGGATTTCCTCCTTGTTCTCTTCGCAAAGTGTATATCAAGGGTTATCTGTTCAGATTTTTTAGATGGTCGCAAGTTTTGATTTTGATATTAAGATCCACCCTTGATGCCCATTTGGGTGGTTTACCAGGTTTGCCTGTCAGTCTTTACAATGAAGATTATCTTCGATCCATTGCTAACATATTGGCCAGGTTCTTCGCATTCATGAAGCCACTCTGGCTTGGACCCAAACTGCGGAGCGTTGATTTGCATAGATGTTGACATTGCTGCTCCTCTACAAGAAAAATTTGGATGGCTATGGCGATCAGGGTTTCTGGCAAAAGATTAATTATCACGGTTCCTTCTTTATGCAAGTTCTGTTATCGTATCGGTCATGATGAGAATTCTTGTTATAAGAAGAATAAGAATATTGTTCGAAGGAGATGACCCATGGTGACACTGCTATTCCTGTTAAACCTGTTCAAGAAGGAAGCAAGTCCAACGTTCAAAGAGGAACGTTGCTGACCTGGGTGATAACATCAAGTTGTTTCCTGTTAGCAATGCTTTTGACCGTCTTAGGGAAGAGTATTGACCCTGTGGTTGGTATTCTGATTCTTTAGTTCCGGAAGAGCTTATCATCCTGTTTCGAATGAAGACGTGGAAGGTACCTGTTTGTGTGTTGTTCCGGGGGAGACGCTTAATAGGGGTTATGGGTGATGTTCTGGGAGATGCGTGTTACGGATCAAGGTCTGGAAGTTCAGCTGCCTATCTTTAATCAGGATTCTCATGCATGCCGGTGGGGTATTAATTCCCATTGCAATGGGACGCTAGCTTACGTACGCATGGATCTATTCATGCTGCTAAGGAGGTGGGTCCGGTTGGTGATGTGCCGACGTCGCCGCCTTTGCTGGTGGTGCAGTTTCCGGAACTGCATGGCGGCTCCTCCGCCGGAGACTTGGAAGACGTGATTTCTCCTCGATTGCAAGGAAGTCTTTTTTGGAAAGTCGCCTCCCCTTTCTGACAGCCCAGCCCGGAGGTTAAATCCGCTAGAGATTCACAGGTCTCTTAAAAGCAACTACAGAAAACTTTCTAATGCCTCCTGTCAAGGTTCCCTTACAAGGTGCATCTATTTTAAAGAAAGGAATGTTTCACCCGAGCCAGGCTAAGGCCGCTGCGAGGCATGGTGGTTATGTGTCCTCATGATTAACCAATTTTGTTGTGGAATATTAGGGGCCTTGCTAATATGGCTCTAACATGCTCTAAGCTGATGGTTAAGAAATATAATATTCAAATAATGGCAATCTGTGAACCTAAAATGGATTTTCTAAGGCTCACAGAATTTGCAAATATCTCCATATGGATTTTATTGTGGACAGCATTCTAGCGGACTCTAAGGTTTGGATTTTTTATAATCAGCCTTTCTCATTTCAAGTCATTTCCTTCACGTCCCAGCATGTCACTGGAATGGTTATGAAGGAGGCGATCCCTCAGATCTTGCTCACTTCCATTTATGCTAGCTGTGATCAAGGAAGAAGATTATTATTTGATGATGTCCTGGCCTTGGCTGATACGGTTAATGTCCCCTGGCTTGTGGGTGGTGATTACAATTGTGTTGCTCAAACTGGTGAAAAGAAAGGTGGTCTTCTTCCTAATATCACTTCGATGATGGATTTCAAACTCCTTCATTTTGCTGTTGCCTATGGATGGAGTTTTAAGGGTACGCCTTTTTACCTGGTCTAATGGGAGGATAGGGATCATGCTATTAGTGCAGGCTTGATAGGTTGCTCGTGAATAGTCGGTGTGCGGAGGCCTTTCCTGGTGCCATGTGCAACATCTATCTCGAGGCCCTTCTGATCATGCTCCCCTGTTGTTCAGTTAAATAATGTTATTCTCACCCAGCTAGATTTATTTTCCAAAATATGTGGATCAAGCATGAGTCTTCTTGATTGTGTAAGAGATCCTGGGCGGTTGAGGAAGGATGTACCCGTCTCCTTTATGCAAACTTCAGAATAAGCTCAAGCAGTCAAAGCAGCCTTGAGATTGTGGAATAAAAATGTTTTTGGTCACATTGAAGAAATATTAAGAATGCTGAGGCTCACATTACCTGTTGTCAAGAGTTATATGATAATTCTCCTACTGCTACAAATCGTATCCTGCTTAATGAGGCCAATGCTAAGTTGAGGAATATCCTCCACTGTCAGGAATTGTTCTGGTGGCAGAAATCAAGGGTTCAATGGATTCAGGAGGGTGATAGGAACACGGCTTTTTACCATGCTGTGGTCAAAAGTAGGAAGAATTGATGGTGTTTGGTGTGAGGATCAACTTACCCTTAAGTTGAGGCTACCCATTACTTTGAGTCTTTATATCTTCTGAGATGCATGAAATCGATGATCAGTTACTTAGCTTCATTCCAAATCTCATTCTGATGAGAAGAATCAAATGTTAATGCAACCCCTGAGATGAGGAAATTAAATGTGCGGTGTGGAAAACTAAATGGAGAGTGCGCTGGGGCCTGATGGTTTCACAGGTACTTTCTACACTACTTGTTGGGAATTATTGGTAAGGATGTGATTGAGGCAGTCTGTGGTTTTTTGCTGGGTATCCTCTTCCTAGGGGTGTTTCATCATCTGTTATTGCTCTTATCCCGAAGGTGACACTCCGACTTCTTTTAGTGATTACGGCCAATCAGTCTTTGTAACTTCTGTTATAAGATTGTATCTGCTCATTGCTAGCAGACTCTCTTCGGTTCTGCCTTCCATTATTTCTGTGGAGCAGGGGGCTTTTGTTCAAGGTAGGAGCATTATGGACAACATTTTTTGGCCAGGCATTAACTGCTGATCTGGGAAGGAAGTTAGAGGCCATAACGTTATTTTTAAACTTGACATGAGAAAGCTTATGACAGAGTTGAATGGGATTTTCTGTTGGCTGTTCTTCGCAGATTTGGCTTCTCATCTAGATTCAATTCTTATGTAGCTATGCTCATTTCCAATTGTTGGTTTTCTGTTTTATTTAATGGAGCTCTTGCTGGTTTCTTTAAATCTACCAGAGGCCTTC
Organism: Colocasia esculenta; assembly: GCA_014218235.1. Classification (NCBI taxonomy): domain Eukaryota; kingdom Viridiplantae; phylum Streptophyta; class Magnoliopsida; order Alismatales; family Araceae; genus Colocasia; species Colocasia esculenta. The sequence goes on from CM024757.1 coordinate 111,983,580, forward strand.
GTCAAGGGGACCCTCTTGCCCCTGCTCTTTTCATAATTATGGAAGAAACTCTCAGTAGGGGGCTGTGCACACTTTTGGATAGTGGTCATCTCACTCCTTACTCCGGTCCGAGAGGTTGCCATCCCTGTTCATCTTCTGTATGCCGATGATGTCTTTATTTTCCTTAATGGTCAAGCTCGTAATATAAGGAAAATTATGGCCTTTCTGCAAGTATATGAGGGATCTTCAGGTCAAAGGATAAATCATAGGAAAAGTAGTTCCTTACTGCTAAAGGCACCCCTTTTCTTCTTCCCAGTAAGATCAGTCGACTTACTGGTTTCCATCACCAAAGAGGTGCTATGACTTATCTTGGTGTTCCTATTAAGCAAGGTAGAACTCTGATCTCTGATTATAAATTCCTGATGGATAGAGTTAACTGGCGTATTGGTTCCTGGAAATCTAGGTTCTTATCCAGGCGGGTAGATTGACTTTGATTAACTCTGTCCTATCTTCCATGCCAGTTTACCTTGCTACTGCTTGCTACTACTGCCTCGGTATCCCTAAGATTGTTCTTCATTATGTTGAGCGCTCTTGTGCAGCATTTTTTTGGGGCGTATCTGGTGGTCAAAACGCAGGCAATGGTCTCTTGGTCTATTATTCAAAAACCTGTTCTGGAAGGCGGCCTTGGTGTGAGAGACTTGTGGCATGTCCTATTGTCCATGATTATTAAGCTTGTTTGGAACATTTTACATGGGTCTTCTCTTTGGGCTTCCTATGCTAAAAGCAGATTCTTCAGTGAGTGGATGCCTTCTCACTCATCCTTTTGGTATCCATAAGAGTTGTGTTGTTGCTGCTTATGAGATGGTTATGCAGAATACCAGATGGGTCCTTGGGAATGGTAGCCGTATAAGGTTCCTAGATGATGTCTGGTTTGGTGAGTTGCCCATTCGGGAAACTGCCTCCTATGCTTTACAGGAACCTTCTCCATCTGTTCGGGAGGTTTTTACTAACCTTAACCATCCATTGCGTCACCTCATTCCTCAGGATGTGACCCAGCATGCACTATCTCCACATGAAGATCTCTGTGTTTTGGGCTCCAAACAGTCAAGGAAAATTTACTATTAGAAGTGCTTATGAACAGGTCCGCACTCATGGTATCATTAGACAGCCATTGCAAAAATCTGGCACCATCGTTTCAGTAGGAGGGCTTCCATTTTCCTGGCTGATTCTTCATAGAGCAGCTGATTCTTCATAGAGCAGTGTTGATGATCGTATTGCTGAATGTGGCATCCCGCTCCCTTCTCGCTGCTCTTGTTGCAGGTCCCCTCAGGTTGAAGATTTAAATCACTTGTTTGTGTTCAGTGACCTCGCAAAGGATTTATGGCAATGGATTTCCCCTTTTCTTCAAGCTGGCCTTGACACTAATATGAACATATCCATTCGCCTGTGGGACATCATCAGCTCCTGCAGTATTGCCAATCCTCATGGTTTCATCTCTATTTATTCTACTATGCTCATTATATGGGAAAAATGGAAAATTAGGTGTAAAATGAAGTTTGATCAAGTTGCTTGCTCCAGTATAAAGCTCCATCAGAACATTCATAATCTGGACAATATCGCTCCAGATAAGTTGGTCTTCAAGTCGTCTGCAACAGATCATCAACTGCATCTTATTCGTGAGTTTGGATTTTCTGCTCAATTTCCTGTCAAGGTTGTCAAACTGGTAAGATGGAACCCTCCCTTGCATGGTCTCTTGCTCAATGTTGATGGCGCCTCTAAAGGTAACCCAGGACCTTATGGGGGTAGTGATATTATTCGGGATTCTACTGCCACCATGCGTTTGGCTTTCTCTCATTTCTATGGTGTTGGGAGCAGTTTACTTGCTGAAGTTCATGCTATGTGTGATGGTGTTCAAATGGCTATGGAAAAAGGATTCGGCTTAGCTGAGATCTCCACGGATTCAATGACTTTAATTAACTCCTTTCAATTAGGGACCCCTCCTTCGTGGGAGTGCTCTAGCTGGTGGTGGACTGTTTACTATTTCTTGCAGCAGTTTCAAGTTCCGGTTAAGCATGTGTATAGGGAAGCTAATCAGACGGCGGATGCCCTGGCCAATTTAGCCTGCAATGTTTGTTGTAATGGGACTTTTACCTCTTCCTTTGATCTTCCCAGATCTTGTTTTCCTGCTTTTATTGGGGATCGGTTGGGTCTTGTGAGTTTTAGAGTTGCTTAAATCTTGTTGGGTTTTCAGGGGTATGCCCCGTTGCTCTTGTACTATTACTTTTCTTTTTTATACAAAATTTGCCCTTGCTGTGTCCTCCTGGAGGAGTGATTCCATTTCACCCTGCTGGGGTGGGATGCACTCGACCGGTTGCAGACACTGCTAGGCACTCTCTTTAAAAAAAAAAAAAAAAAAACTATACCGACGTGGGTTGGTATAACCATACTGGTATAATGAGGGTCGTCACATATATATTACAAATATAAAAAACATATGTATATATCAATCACTAAACTAAAATAAGTTATTATTAAAAAAATTATATGTTCTATATATTTCTTATTTGTAGTTTTTTTTTATTTTAATAAATAAAAAAATTAAATTTTTATATTTGTCAGTGCCTTGTTGCAGTTATATCACTGCTGACTATTACTATTAGTGGCTTTCTTTAGCCGCAGACATTTAATGTATATCAGCGGTTCTTAGAACCGCAGACATAACATCTATATGTCAGCGGTTCCTAGAGCCGCTGAAGACTATATGTCCACGGTCGTACGTAGCCGAGGCCTTAACTTCACATTTGTCTGCAGTTACATTTCATCCACTGACGTATGCTAAACTTTTGTCAGCGAGTTGCATTAACCACAGACAAAACATTTTTATGGCAGCGGTCTATTATAGCCGCTACTTTATATCTGTTTTGTCCATGTATTTTCAGCAGCAGACATATAGTCGTTGATAAATGTTGGTTCTCTTGTAGTGACATTTTCTTTATTTTACCCCTTATTTGAATAAAGGCTCAGCCCCTTGACAAGATCATGAAGTCTAAGTTCGCTTAATGTGCAAGGGACTGAGTCAGAACAATTAACTAACTTGCTTGTTCAAGTTGTTCTTAGGCACAAACAGAAGAAAGGGCACATATGCTATATATCATGGCCAAAAGAGGGCCGATCATGTACATCACATGCAAGCGTCACCTGAGTGATGGCACCCTGAACCTCGACGGTCTACCCAAAGGGGAACACGTGTAAGTAACAAATCATTCAATTTCATATGTATATTATTGTGAAGAACTTACCTGTGTAGTGAGGTCACGTTCTGCAACCTCTGCAAGAGCCACTGCCACCGCCAGCTGCTCCCAGAGAGAGGCCACCACAGGATCCAGCGCACTCGCACTCGTGGAGGCACCCGCAGGGTTGGTGCACTCCACGGTGGCGTGCTCCGTACGCTACACACATCAAAAGTTTGGTTAGACCATGCAAAGGTAAAGAAAAAACAAAGATAAAGCCATCTCAAACTTACCAAAATGGCCAAGGCCTCCCGCGCCTCAGCCAACTGTGCTTCCGTACCCATTAGTTGGGCGCAGAGGGTCTCGTTCAGGCCATCCAGGGCATCCTGCACGTGCACACATTCATTAGTCAGATCATATACATCATATCGAGTAAGTAAAAGTTTAGAAGTGCATACCCTGGCTGGCCTCATGAAATCCCTATCGCCGTATACCTCCTAGTAGCACTGGAGGTACGTGTGGCTGTCCACAGCATCAGACTCCACCACGATACCCCCTCGCCACTAGTCGGCATACTGGTCATGGAAGAGGAGGCACCAATCTACCCTCTTCGCCTTCCCTCACGTCCTCCTGCCAATCCCTCGCAGCTCCACCTCCTCTAGCCACACCTGGTGCAGTCCCAGCATCCTCATGGCAAGCCTCAAGTGGAGAGGCTCAATCTCGTTCAGGCAGTGGACCTAAAGGTCCTGCCCGAAACGAGGTCGCCCACTCTCCACCCAGGGCTGGCCCTTGTCCATCATGCCCACGTAGGGCTACCATACCACCTGCGTCTATGCACATATAATGTCACATATCATATTACATAAAGAAATGCATGCATGAGATAAGGTAGGGTACATACCAGGAAGGCCAGGAAGTCTCAAATGTCGCACCGGAGGGTGTCCAGCTATAGAGAAAAGGAGGCCGCCATCACCACCGGCAGCCACCGCCTGGCAAAAGGGAGTGCATCAGGTCGCACCTCTGTAGTCATCCCCAGGGGAATGCAATAGTAGCTCCATACCTGCATACATAAACATATTGATTATTTGGCTAACAAGTTCAATGCAGGAATAACTTAAGAAAGCTTAAAGGCAGATCACGTACCTAGAGGAAAGGGGCGAACCCACCCACGGTGGTCTCCCGGTCGGTGCCGCTGGAGAGGTTGGCGAATGTGTGCACCAGGAAGGCCGCACCCCATGCGTACTGGCCAACCCTCTCCAGGTCCTCGAGTATCTCCAAGAACTGGCAGTGGATGCCATCCCCCTTCATCCCCAAGAGCATCTTCCCCAAGAATAAGACCAGGAACCTCCTCAGGTCCCATTCAACTTGCTCCTCATCTTGGGGGTCCTGGCCGTACACTGCCCTGGCCAGCCTCGCCCCTCGCTGCATGAACTCGTGCAGCAACACCTTGCCTGTCTACCTTGCTCCCAGTAGACCCAGGTTCTCCAGCAGCTCCACTCGGTCAACCATCCTTAGGTCGCCGAGCTCGTCCTCTCCCACATGCTCCAACCCCTACAAATCACGCGTAAACGCTGTGTAATCGGTGTATGTCACGCCCGTCACTGCCTCCGCATCCACCCGTAGGCCGGTGATCCTCGTCACATCCTCTAGGGTGGGCACCATATGCCCCCACATCATAAAAAATGCCCTACTCATCCTGTCCCACCTCTCCCTCAGTGCCTAGATGAGAGGGTTGTCCACATAGAAGGGCTCGATCTCCAAGATCGGCTTGAATCCAATTGCCCTCACCCGCTCCCTCTGGAAGTCGGGTAGCCCCTGGTGCGTCACTATCACGGCGGTTAGTGGATCCAGTGCCTCATGATCCCCTACACATAAAAAGATCAAAAGTCAGGTCTGCACAAGGTGAATACACTTAAAATAGTTAAAACTGCCCAAAATAGGCCCCTAAACCAACTCTCGGGTGGCCATCTAAATTGCGACTGGTTCAGAGGTCGCGGTTTAGGTTTGAACTGCGACGGCTGGACTCGTCGCGATTCACTTCCCTTCTTCTCCGGCCCCGACGGCCATCCCCTCCTCCTTCCTTCCCACAAACCATAGAGCAGGGATAAGGGTACTCACTGTGTCTCCCCGTGGGGGCGCCTCACGTCCTCTCCTCCCTCGCCGGAGCCTTCCCCCCTCTTCCTTTGCCGTTTCCTCCTCCATTGCCTCTGAAGCACCTCCTTCCTCCACTGTTGCCGCCGACATCTCCTCTCCCATGGCTAATAGTTCTTCCACCATCGCCCACGCCGCCGTATCCGGCATCTCCACCTCCTCCATTGCCATAGTCGCCGGAGCACCTTCTTCCTCCGCCGCACCTTCACCTCGCCGGTGCTTGGTCGCCGCCAGTTTTGTCATTGTCGAAAGATTGGAAGGGAGTTAGAGAAGATTGAGAGAGCTAGAGAGTAGAGAGAGTTGAGAGAAGGTCGAGAGAGAGTAGAGAGGGTGAGAGAGTTCGAGAGTGCAAATGGTAAAAGAGGGAGCAGGGGGCTCTCGGGTGTTTTATGCATTTTCGGAGGGTGTTTGAAACGTGATGGGTTCAGGCGTCACGAATTTGAAAGACCTATTTGATATGTGACGGAGTCCGACATTGCAATTCAGAACATCATCATTGCCCCGGCACTGAGTTTGAGGAGCGTAATTTGAAATTTTGAAGTACAATTTGAAACGTAACAGGGTAAGTGGTCACGATTTTGGAAAGCACGACGGCTCAGATGGTCGTGTATCATTCATTGAAGCACGACACATGTGTTCGTCACGATTCAAGAAGCTCACCTGAGGGCCAATTTTTTAGGAAAAATCACAATCTTTTAGATGCTATGATTGTTATACACAATGTATTTTGGCCAAATAAAGGATGAAATTTATTTCTTATTGAGGGTGTAATCATTGCATTTACAAACGGCCACCTTGGGCCACAATTTCATTAACTCCCTTACATATTTCATCCAATCATCCTCCACTTGCTCTACATTTGGGACCCGCTACTTGAAGGTACAAATCTTCCAGAGCGCCTTGATGGTGTCCACATATTCTCTGTCGCCATTGGTTCCAAGCTCCCTTGTCTTGATTGGCAGTAGAGGAGACGACCCTTTGAAGTTGCGTCATGGAAGCCCGAGTTGAGATAGGCAGCAGTGTGCGTTGTACAACACGAATTCGGTGGCCCCAATTAGTCGGAGTTCCACGCCGGGTGCTATCCTCGTCCACAAATCCTTGGCTAGAAGTGGTGCCAGAGTACAAGTGAAGGCATTTCTTGGCATGCTATGAAGATGATTGTGCCAGTCCGCCCATATCTTGAGCTGAGGCATGTGATTAGCAATGTGCCCTTCTAAGCCCACTAAGCCATCCATGTGTCGGAGTGGGCTCTTGAAGAAGATCCAGGACGAGGTTTTGGCCTCGTTGTTCACATCAAATTTGAAGTGCATATCAACCCAACATGTGAACAATAACATAGAGCCGTAGGGAGGCTTACCCAAACTCGCTGTCGTGAGTCCGCTGTAGAGGAAGGCTAGCACCGTCGGTCCCAACCTCTCTCCTTCCCATATGCCGCATATTGCTCTCAGTTGTTCCTCTTCGAGTACATTGTCCACCGACAGAAAGAGGAGCACTCCTGCCAAGCATATGGCGAATCCTTTCATCACCTTCTCTAGCTTCACATCGTCCTCCGCCTTTGGCAACTCCATCATGGTCCAAGCCACTAGTTTTTGTAAGTTGATCCCTTTCACGGCTTGAACATCTTGGGCCACCCTTTCGCTCCCCATGAAGCTCTCGAGCACCTCCTTGCTCATAATTCCTCTCATCATGATCGCCATGTCATCCTCGTCGCCTCTCTTCATCCGCTTCAAACCTAATAAAAGATCAACTTCTTCCAATAGAATAGTGGCTTCGATGGTTTTGAAGAGGAAGGTGTGGGTTTGTAGATGCCATAATGCAACAAGAGCCCCCATAGCCGCCCAATCTAAGTGGATTTCATGGTATCTTTTGGCATAGACGGCTAGGTTTTGGATTTCCCACCTAGAGAGGTTGGACTTCATGTCGAGGCTAATGAAAGAGGTTAGTTTTTGGAGCCATGGGAGTCACATATATCTCCTAGTGCCCGGGAAGAGGGGGTAGTCCTATGGTTTTGGTTGGTCATAAGAAAGAAGATGGTACATGCATTGGATGGATTTGGGTAATGTGGGTTTTGATTTGGCCATGAGGAGGTGGCGCATGGAAGTTTGGTCATAGGAGGGAGGTTAGAATTTGGTCATGGGGTATGGCAATACATAGGTTCGGCCATAGGTTTGGAAGAGATTGGAAGAAGAAAAAGAAAAAAAAAAGAGAGGAAGAGAATAAGAACACTAAAAACAAGAAGAACAAGAATTCAATGCAAAAAATCAAATCTACTTACCAATTTGGCTTCGATCAGCTTGCAAATGTGACCCTCCACCTTGTTAAGCCTCTGAAATCCCTCAATTCTTTGTCTCTTAGAGGGGGGAGCTTCACCATGATCCATGGCTCTTCACCTTCTTTCTTCTTCTCCCTTGCCCATTGCTTCAATCTTGAGCTTAGGAGGGTGTCTAATACTTGGAGAGAACAAGAAGAGGGGGGTTTCATAGCCCCATGGTCGCACAAGCCCGGAGTCTAAGTCCTAAACCCATCACAAGTATGAAATAGGCAAAGCAATTTGGGCTCTGGTGGGATTGATGAAAATCACGACCGACACATATGTTGTGATTCAAGTGCCTCACTCCGACTCCCAGTTCGACTGGATGGTAATACGCGACATACCAAGTCATCACGATTCAGATAAGTAAATGTGTCCACTCAACCTGTCCTGATTTACAAGCATCATCTTTTCTATTTCAGTGCTTTATGTCTATTGCTTGTCAGTGCTAATCATTCTTTGAGAGCAGGTCTGGATACGCGTATCTCGTCGTAAGCTTCATGTCTATTTTTTGGCAAGTCCCTCTGGCTACAGTATCAATTATCATTGCATTTTACTATATAGTATGCCCTATTAGAGCATATCAAGGACCTTGAGGCTCTGATAAATCTGAAGTTTGAGTTCCCCTCCACCGCAAAAAAAAAAAACAGTGATAATTTTAGAGGATTCTTAGACTTGAGGATAGGCCGTTACGCTTTGCAAGGAGAACGACGGACCCACGCCTGGAAATCCTGGTGTCCTGACTTAAACTCAGCATCGTAAAAATATTATCCTTGATTATTTTATATTTTCCTTTGTTTAATCATTTTCCTTTTAGCCCAACATGCATCATGTAGGACTTTGAGCTCATCGCCGGAAAATTATTCTCATGCTTAACTGAAGAGAGCCGCTTATCCTAATTCTAATTAACATGAAATATTCCATTCTGAGTCAAGTACTCAGTTCATTTTGTTGATGTTTTCAGACCGTCTTTCGAGAAACTTCTTGTTTTGGACTCCTATATCAATTCATCTATTTTCCCATAGATCCACCTTGGCTGCAGCACATCCACAAGCTGGTAATCGCTCCCCAATGGTGAAACCTGCCGGATTGTGTCCATAGGTACTTCCCCTAGGCTGGAAGTTGATCTTTCTCCCCTTCGTGCCCACGTGCACACCCTTTCCTTTCGTCCAAACATTGAGTTATCTCTTGAGGCTTTCTCTAAGCCGCTTCATTTTGACCTGAAGAACAACTCCTATCGTATGTTGTTGAAGGAATGTCTCATCACACCTTGGCATCTACTTTTCAGTCATTTCACTTTATTCCACTCAATTCCCTTCATTTCATTGCTTTCATTTCGTGTCTTTCCGCTCCATTTCCTTGCAAAGCAGATGCCAAGGTGAGGCAGCTATAGACACACCATTTTTCACAACATATTGAGTACATTTCATGTTATACTTCAATGCCTCAAAGTGGCTCTCTTCAATTAACTACTTGAGTGATTTTTCATATTTTTTGGATTTTTATAGAATTTTTAGGAATTTTTCTAAGGTTTTTAGGGCGTCCTCTGTGCACAGTTGATTCGCGACAGACACAGTGGTCGCAGTTCAGGAATTTGATCCGTGACGGGTCAAACTGTCGCATATTATGTTCCTATTCCGACCTGTATTCTTATTTTTATTCACATCCATAAGAGTCGTCACGTTTAAGTGTTTCCATTTTCGATTTATGGTAATTTCCAAAATCATTTTTAGAAAGATTTTGTTGCTAAATATAATCGCGTCCACTTAGTCCGTCGTGTTTCTAACCTTCCATTGTTTAATGATTGATTCCCATTAAAAGATCGATTCTTTCAAATGCGTGACCACTTAGGTCGTCGCGATTCAATATTTCTATTTATTAATTTGGCAAAAATTTGATCAATATTGGATGTATTATAAATGCGTCGGACCATGTCGTCGCAATTTTCATACCTGCTATAATCGATGTTTGGAAAGGCCCAAGTCGAAGTAAAGAATGCTTTTAAACATGACGCTTTTGTCGGTCGCGATTCACCTTAATAGGCAACCACTGTGTCCATCGCGATTTACCAATTTTACCTCTATAAAAGGACTCTCGAGGCCATTGTTTTAAAAGGGTCCAAGTGCTAAGGCGAAGCCCTACTACGTTGGAGAGCCAAACCCCGAGCTTGAAGAGAAGAACTTCCTCCCCTCAAGCTCTACATCAAGTGTTCTTCAATTGGAGCTTTTCTTTCAACCTCTCAAGCCATTGGAGCCAAGGAGGAGGAGTCTTCATCTCTTCATCCACTGCTGCACCAAGCTCTTCAACATATTTTTCTTTCTCTTCTTTTATTTCTTTTAGTTCTCTTAGTGCATTCATCTCACTTCACCATAGTTTCACACACACTTCATTCACTCCACACCCACATACCTAGGGGTTTTACACCACCTCCACAAGGTGTGTTTAATCCCATGCATGCAAGTTCGTCTTTTATTTCATTGAATTTGGTTTTGCACAACTTGGTTTAATCATTCATTTCACTTGTTTGTTAATCTTTTTTGCAAGGTAACCATCAAGCTAAAGTTTTCTTAGCCGGCCGGCCGGTTGGAGAAGTAAGAGTCAACCCACACATCACTCCCGCGATCTCGAGTGAAGGTAAGTAATCTCTGCCTTTCGCTCTCTCATTCGGTATCCATGTGTACTTGGCGATCACACCTCCATGATAGTGCACACTCGCACTCCCTTCCCTTTCTCTTATCCTCCATTTTCTTCATATTTCCCCTCATATTTATTTTAAATCAAAATCTTTTTTTCTTTTAATTATTCTTTGTGGTGTTTGAAAAAAACACATTCAGACATGGATTTATGTAGTTGATGACAAATCATAAGGAGCTTTGATAAATGAGATTGCCATCATATTCACAAAAGTCCTACATGTTCATAGTCAATGGATCTATTGAGAATGGACATCATGGGTTTCAGATAGACTAGTACGCATGCTACCTGCTCATATGATGAGAATAATTGATTTCATTGATCATCTAAATGTAGACTTTAAGGTAGATGTATAGATGCTCATTAGTGGAATGAGTTCACTGTACTGATCCCGCACAAAACCCTTGAGTCCAAATGTAGCTATGAGTTAGTTTTGTGATCGCAATGGTGCAAGTGGTCATAGAACTCAAGTCACCAAAGAAGTCTTGCATGTAAGACAATCGGACTTTGATGCATATATGAGCTTTAACCACAAATTCAGTTGCATTTAGTTATTGGGTTTGATAAGATTCATGCAAAGGTAATTATGTGACAAGATGGAATTACTTACTCTCATGCATGTGAGATATATCTCTCTGTGTGACTTGGTGAAAGTCTCTGGCCAGAGTAGTAAATAGAATTAGAAAGGAGTTTCCGATGTCTTCAAGTTATCGAAGGATTGAATTATTGTGCCGAATAGTATTATTCAATATAAGACATTCTAAATGTACCAATAGAATTTATATTCTTGATATCATCTAGGGGTTATGATATAATTTATAATGTGACCGTAATTAGTAGATGCTCTTAAGATGATAAGATATTAAGAGTTTTGAAGAATTAACGGGTTGATTTATATCGATTCTGATGATCAATTTATCCCCATGGAGATTGATGATCAGTTTATCCCCATGTAATTTAAATAAATTACATATCAATTTTGGTGATTAACAAAACTATATAAAATTTATTCTAACATATTTTCTATGAGATTTGAGCACAGGAAATGAAACAAGGAATAACAAGCTAAATAGGTAAGCATTATTTACTCTGTAGCAATGTAAGTTCAAAGCATGAAATTTTCTAAGTGCACATCGACTCTCTAGTCGTTATAACGACTTCCTTAGAATCATAACGATTTCTTCATTCACATCGATTTTGGTTCTATAACGATTTCATAAGTCATTGCCACTCTATTACAGTCTATCTCATAACGATTTGTTAAGTATTCATAACGACTTGCTTTCATAACGATTTCTTAAGTGATCATAACGATTTACTTTCATAACGATTTGTTAAGTATTCATAACGACTTGCTTTCATAACAATTTCTTAAGTGATCGCAAATGATTTTCCCTCACAACAATTCAGTAAGTGATTGCAACGATTTGCCCTCACAACGATTCAGTAAGTGATCGCAACGATTTGCCCTCACAATGATTCGATAAGTAATCATAAAAATTTGCTTTCATAACGATTCGTTAAGTATTCATAACGACTTGCTTTCATAACGATTTCTTAACTGATCATAACGATTTGCTTTCATAACGATTCGTTAAGTATTCATAACAACTTACTTTCATAAGGATTTCTTACGTGATCATAATGATTTGCTTTCATAATGATTCGTTAAGTACTCATAACGACTTGCTTCCATAACGATTCCATAAGTGATCACATCGATTTCTTAACAACGATTTGCTCTCACATCGATTTGATAAGTGAGAACAACAATTTCAGTGTCACAACGACTCATCAAGTTTCAAAACAATTTGATCCATGTAACGATTGGATAAGTTACATAACGACTTTGTTACTATAACGATTCATCAAGTTACATAACAACTTGGTCGCTGTAACGATTCGATACAGCAAACAACGATTCATTCACATTGTCTTTAACGATTTTATTATAACGTCTTGTGCATAACAATTTGCTTATAAAGTCACAACAATTTGTCTCTACAACGATTTGGTTATTAATGCATAATGATTTGAATGTGCATCGGTTTGCTTATGAGTACACAACGGTTTACATGAATATCAACTCATTTGCATAACGATTTCATAAGTCATGCATATAACGATTCCATGTGAAAATAATGATTTGATTTTCGAGCTCATTTTTTAATACGTTGAAAAGTCAAAGTCTTCACATATATCTTTATGACAACCACGCATTTATTATGACTGAACGTATCACTGCAGTACATGCAAACGATATCTTCTATTCTCATGCTTATTTTGTAAACATCTTTTTAGAAGAACAGAATGGAACTTCTATTTGTGTATAAAATCAATCTAATGTTGACTGACAACAGGAGATAGCTTAGCTGTCCATTGTTTAAGCTTGTAACGCGTGCAGGTCTCTGACAGCACTCGTCATACAACGTTGGACAAAATAGAAGCCAAAGGATATTACAGAAGAACTTCTCTCTGTGCGTGCATGAAGACCGTTGAACGGGAAGCTCTACAGGACCATGCAGTCTAACGTAAACAAAAGCTTAGAGACAACGGGTACTTCAACGTTCAAATTTCAAATAGAAGATATATAAAGAAGACTGAAGCTCCAGAAGAACACAACTTGGAGATTGAGAATACCAACTACAATCTTTAACAAGCCTTCTGCGAACTTTCTGAAGAGCCAAGCCTCATTCCCATTAGTTCTTGCTCTTGCTCTCTGAACATAGTGTAGATCTGTGAGAGAGCCCTTGTGTACTGAGAAGAGTTCATCATCTGTAGATCTTTTCTTCTCAGTTCCAGCTTCAGATCAAGCACTGTTCTATAAGCTTGATCTAGGGCGTCATTCCCTGAACACTTTCTTGTGTTTATTCCCTTCTAGCAGAAGGAAGACCTGGTGGGATCCAGGGTGTGTGTTTCCCTTCATGTAGATGGAAGACCTGGTGGTATCCAGGGTGTTGTAGTTTTTCCTCTTCGTGTTGTGAAGAGAAGACCAGCTACGGCTGGGTGTGTGAGGGTCCATAAGGGGGACAATACCCTTGGATAGTGAAATCCTGAGATATTGCTCAGGGACTGGACATAGGACTCTTGAGGAGAGGAGATCCGAACCAGGATAATTCCTTGTGTTGTGTGATTGCATTTGTGAGTTTGCTTTTATCTTCACTAACACTAACAAATATCGAAGTGTGCTTGTGTGACTGTTTTGTGAAAAGGTTCCAAAGTACTCAACAATTTTAATATATCCCATTCAGCCCCCCTCTCGACTTGCTAGCTGGGCAACAGATTCAACTTCAGAGTTTTGCCCCATCAAATATAAACATTAAATAGAGATTTAACAATTCATAAAACTACAACTAGCTTGATATTGGATCTACAGGTCACATGCAACAGGGTTTGATATGAGAAGTGGATGTTACATAATAATGATTTCTTGAAGGGTTGAATGCAAATGTTGCAATTACAATAGATAATAATAAGTTAGCTAACCTTAGGGGCTACGTGAAAACTCAACAAGATGATCAAAGAAGGTTTTGGGTCAGCCCTCACCTCTCTATGTCTCTCTCCCGTTCCTCCTCTCCTCTCCATCTCTTCCATTTTTCTCCCTCGGTGGAGAGATCATCATGGATATGGAAAGGGGGAGCCCTTGTCATCTGCCAGTGTGGACTGTAGTAGAGACCACACATGTGTGTGGCTGAGAGCATCCTCAGATTTGTGGGTAATTCGACATCGAGCATTGGAGTGGCCAAATGTCCACTCAGTAAGATTTTGGAACATCGATATCGATCAGAATCTCCAGTCATCTCGAGAAATATCATTGATTCTACTGCATTTTTCAGGATTTTGAGGATCAAAATCTAATAGTTTTCTCTTTAAGCATCTACGGGGACATCAAGTTAGCCCATTTAGTATGCGTAAAAATCCAAAAGTTGGGGTAAAACATGATGGATGGTGGAACAATTGGTTCTCGACACTGAACATATAGCTAAGGCCTTTTTTTTTTAAATGCCTAGGTGAAAGGCAAATTTGTGGTACAATTTCTGGCTCCTAATGTTGTGGTTTGATACATGTCTTGATATATGATTGTTTGATCTATTATCTGTCTATGTCATAATGATGGTGGTGATACATGCATAAGATAAGTATGATATGTTTAAGAAATCACTGACTCAAGTTGTATGGATACCTACAGATATCATGCTTCCTCTATTTAGGTATTTGATTATGATACCTAATTAAATGATTAGATCTTTAGTTTAATCAATCATGTTACTTGTTAATTGTATGTTTCTCTCATTTAGTCAATTATGTTCCTGCGTATGAAGTTAGTCGATTAGTTTTTGGTGTTTTAGTGGTGACACGGGTAGAACTCCCCACTGGTCGGCCTGAGTCACAACTCGGCTGACCTCCCGACATAGCCTAGGCCGATGAACATGAATCGCCCAGCTCGGAGCGCTAGTGTCGCCTAGGACGACGTCTCGACCAAGCCTAGGTTGTCCAGTCCTAGGTCGTCTGAGCTGACATACGATGCAGCTTGTGTAACGATCATGCGTCATGTGGAACGTGGCGTGCTCACAAGTTTCCCGGGGACATGGCTCACGTAATGTCCGAAGCACCAGTCAAACAGGGTAACATCCGAAGATCGTGCACCTATTAACATTGGCCATTAAGACCATAATCTGTCTGATCTGGCCTGCCAGTTATGGCCATGATTCGGCGGTAATCACAGAGATCCACTGTGGGATTCGCAGGGTCATCTAGTAGTTATCCTGGGTAGATTACCACTATAAAAGGAGCAGGCATTCTACAGGCACATGTATGCAATCTCTCTGAGCCTTCCCTAATAGCCGACTTATTCTCCAGCTAACTTGGGAGTCGGAGTGCCTACTCACCGACCCCTCTCGATGGTCTTGCAGATCGGGAGCTCGATGAGATCTAGCACATCGGCATACCAGCTTCCTCCCTTGGTCTTGTCGGTCTGAGCCGACCCTGTTACTCCATCAGTAACATTTTGGCGCCGTCTGTGGGAAGCGACAGTTTCCATGGCTCCCAAGGGAAAAGCTGCCACCACGAGCTGTGCAATCGAGAAGGAGATCGTCCCCATCGAGCCGGTTAGGGAGGTCTTCCTGGGGGTTCTGGCTTCGGTGAGTAGGAAGCAAAACCAACAGTTCATGACGGCTCAATCTGGATCTACTTAAGGTAGGGCCACAGTCGCCACCACCGACCCTAGCCCCATGGCACCTCCGACAGAGCACGTTCTACCTCCTCCTCCTGCCTTATCAGCAAGCCACGGCGAGGTTCCAGCCCTTGCTGCACCAGTGTTCTCGCGCCCCCCCCCCCCCCCCTCCCCAAAGTTTCGATGTCATTCCCCACTACTCCCACGACTATTGTCGACCTGGGGGGGGGGGGAGGGGGGCGAGAACAACCGAATCCGACCATTATTCGACAGAGTCGATGCCTGTTAGGGCAGGCACTTTGTCCGTTGAACCTCGGTGGAGGGACGACCTCCTTGAGATGAACCAAAAGATTGAGGCCTTGCAACATGACACCCGTGTACCCTCAGTCATAACCCTCCTTTCTTCCTTACTATTCGTCGAGGAAATTGTTAGGATCGGATATTCGGTGATGGCAAAGCTAGAAGGGGGGGGTTGAATAGATGTGCAGTGGAAACTTAAGCAATTTAAAAATTACTTCGGATTAAAAGATCTACTCAATTAAAACCCCTCTGATCTGATGCAATGTGAGTGATTAAAATGTAAGAAACATTTTATCAATTAGTTTAAGCATCAAACATGTTGTTGATGTGTGTGAACAAATCAATGAGAGAATGTAGGTGAAATCCCTATGCATGCATCTAGCGCAACATAAGATCATACCACAATACACAAGAGATTTTTAGGTGGTTCAGAGATCACATCTAGTGACTCCTACGTCCACCCCTCACACAGTGAGGACACACTACTCAAAGTTGAGTACAACACACACACTTGAGCACAACGACTCAACCACACACACACTAGATCAAGTCCATAAAAGATCAGATCCTCTAGCCTTTATCTGATCAACACATCACACACAATTCAGATCTATGCACAAACCAGCACAGATCACAACACAAACACTATGATCTATACAAAACACTTATACAAATCACAAGGCACACACTCACACATAATCCATGTACTGATCTCAAATCAGTACACACACACAGATATATAAAGTGAATTGAGAAAAGGTGTGAGTGAGGGAAGAAATATCTCTTTAAATATTGATCTGATCACCACGATCACAGATCCACACTGTTTCTTCCTTGATTCTGCTGTTGCTTGAACTGGAGTTGGATTTCGATGAAGTCCCTGAACAATTTGAGCTTCAGAAGCTTCAAGTAGGTGCAATATGCTCTGGACTCTCCTCTAGTTTCCCTTTGCTTCTTCTGCTGCTTGGATTGCTCTTCCACTTCTTCACCTTCTTCTTTCAGATCCTTGATGGCGAATTTGGCTTCCAATCAATCTCCTCAGATGAAATCCTTTGGTCTGCAACTTTTGGAGCTCGAACAGAGTATTGGAGAGATCCCTTCTTTCAGCCTCAACCTTTCTTGGAGTTGTGTGGGCTCTTGCTGCGAAGAGGGGCAAGCGGCACCTTTTTATAGGTGTGTCCCAATCATTACACAACGTGGGAATCCATGTATACGAGAAAAGGACGCCCTAAGTGAGTGCACATGCTGCTCACGTGTTGGTGCTGGACCTACGGTTGTCGACAGACGCACAACAGCTGTCGACAGCCACTGCCGTAGATCTTCTATCCAGAACCATGATCTTGAAGGTTTGTTTGGGCTGTCGACAGATGACCCAGTTTGTCGACAACCACTACTCAACTTGGTTTTTCCAGAAGCTAAGTGTTGAGAACTTGTCTGGGTTGTCGACATGTTATTTCTAGTTGTCGACAACTACTGCTAAAACTTGTCTATCCAGAAGCAATATCATCAAAAACTTTCCTCATATGTCTGTCATTTGATTTTGACTTGACTTTATGTACTCTTTGAGTTCAACATACATCAATCTGGAGATGCTCTTGGTCATTCTACCCATTGGCCCTTCAAACACAAATCATTAGTGTTAATGAAGCATTTATTAAAGATTACTTAAGTAATGCAATTCAAACTCATGTCGACACACTCATGGTATTTGTCCACACACACATTCATTTCATTAATAAAGGTTCATTGAAAACCAATCATGTGTCGACACCTTGAAGATCATGTGTTGACACACTTAGACAGTGAGTTGACATGTGAGTTGTATTCATGTAAAATATCAACATTCAAGAGGTTTTTCATCAACAACACAAGTATGTTTGAAGTTATATGCTTAATAAGATTGTCCAGAATTATGTTGAATTGTGTCATCATCAAAAACAGATCAAAGCAATGATCAAATCAGTGAGTATTTGTCATCATCAAAAATAGATCAAAGTAATGATCAAATCAGTGTGTATTTGTCATCATAAAAAATAGATCAAAGCAATGATCAAGTCAGTGAGTGTGGTTATTTAAATAACCATAACTCAACATTCTCTCCCTTTTTGATGATGACAAAATATACATTCATATTTCTCTCCCTTTTTGACAACATCAAAAAGATGAAGAGAAAATATAAATGACAAAAAAGGACGATGGTCATGTACCACATTGTTTTGAGATTGGCAAGCATGAAATTTGCAATCATGGACAACAAGGATAGCATGGATTATTTTCATTCAAAAAGTTGCCATCATTACAGAAGCTTGCAGTTGCAATCATATTGTTCTCCTCAAATTCTCCCCCTTTTTGATAACAACAAAAAGACTCTCTCTCCCCCTTAATCAACGACAAGCATAGTCACCCCCTTGGTAGAACACTCTCCCCCTATGATGGTGCCAATGAAGTAAGTAGGAAAAGTGATACCAAAGAATATCAGTGGATGGAGATCAAAGTATGAGTGACATGTAAGCAAGGGGTGGAGTTGGGAGATGAATGATCAGAATCAATAAGATCTTTGATATTAAAATATGAGAGAAAAATTATTGTGTCTTTGGATTGTGCAACAAAGTTTAATAACAAAGACACATTCAATCACAACATATGTCAAAGTTTTAATAACCTGAATGCATTTAAAAAGATGAGGCAAATGTGACGAAAGTGACCTATATGAGTTGACAAAAATGTTTATCACATGAGTTTAGTAGCTAAACATTTAACACAATGTAGAATAAAAACTCTAAACCCAATTAACATGAACTTCATCTAGGTCAATGTACATGTTGTTCTTTTTATGCTATTTATAATTTTTTCTTTCATTTTGTTAGAGAGAATTCAAGAGTAAATTGGTCAAATCACACCTTTCAGTGCAAGATGTCACATCTACCCAATGCAAGACCCCTTGATTACTCAGTGGTTTAACCTTCATTACCCTATATAGAGTTGAAAAAATTTGTTTGTCACCTTTTGACGCGAGCCAAAACACTTGATTAGGTGAAATGAACCCGATTACTCAGTGATAAAATGAAGTTTTCATTGCTCTGTTTGTATCTCTCTATTTTTCTGAGCACTTTCTATTTGAAATTTTTTAAGAACAGGATTACATTAATTAGAATAGACATGATCATGAGTGTAGAGAGATTATTTTTAACATGTGTTAAGGATAAAACTTCAAAACATACATATGTTAAACACTAAAACTACTCATGTGCCTACAAGTGTTTTGCAACTCAGTTCAAATGAGTTCAGCATTAAAATTGGTATAAACTTATTCTTAGATTGTATCTTTAAGATTAAACTGAGTGCACAATTATTTTAGTCTTTATGTATGAAATCTCTCATATAGGAATATCATAAAGACTCATTTATCCTGATGCAAGACTTGAATAAAAGGTATGATATGTCAAGGAGATAGAATCGGGAAATAAATGGAAACTGATTTTCAAGCATGAGTTTGAGTGGATGTTCAAGATAGGAGAGTGACCAAGAAATGTTGACTGACAATAAAAAAAGTCTCTCTCACAGAAAGACTCCCCCTCAAGGATGTAATGGAAGCCCTCATTCAAGATTGAATTTGACATACTGAGCAAGGTTTTTCAAGATAGCTGTCGATAATCAGATCTCATGTGTCGACACCTACAGAGGTAGTAGAATCAATGCTGTAGAAGGACATTATATGTTGACAAACCACATGGAAGTTGTCGACATGACAGACATGAAGAATTGTATCATTGACATAGAAGTTTTAACAATTAGAAGATGATGTGTCGACACATGATTTTTAGTGTGTTGACCTGATGAAGATCAAAGACAAGAAGATCATCTGTTAACAAACTGAATGGGAGTTGTCGACAAATCAGATATGAAAGAATATTTCTCAAGCATTTCACGCAAAGATTCTTTTGACTCACTCCCCCATAAAATATGCATGATGTGAAATGATCATTTAAGCAATTCAGATATGTTCATTCTAAGCAGTTTGCACAGAAAGAATATGAACATGATCAAGCATACATCAATATGCAATTTCTTGAAAGAGAGAAGTTTTTTCAAAGACTTAAAATAACATTTTTGAGATTTTCATTTTTCTTGATGACCTTTATGCAGGAAAAGACTATTGATACTTGGCGGAGAATTTTTCTCATGCATAATGATAGTTTCTAGACAAGCCTAACTTGTCATTTCACATTTCACCAATTGATATACCATATAGTCACTACAGAAGATGTTAATTATTCTTGAGTTTTAGCATGAAATTCATTGCATTTTCAAGAACATTTTTGCACTTTTTCAAAATTACTCCCCCTTAACATGTCTATGGAATGAAAAAATTAGCAAGCAATTCACATATTATTATGCACATAATTAGCTTTATGCATAACATGACTTTTGGTACTTGGCGGAGTATTTTACTCACGAATAATGATAGTTTCCAAACAAGCATAACTTGTTTTTTCACATGTCATCATTTGATATACCAAGAAGTCAAAGCAAATGATATGCATAAGAGATCATGGGTACAATTATGTAAGTAAGATGACACAACATGATTCCAATTGCTAAGAGACATTGTCATTTGGGGGTAGCATCAAAACACATTTTTCATTGTTCAGATAAAAATTAAAAAAAATTATTTCAATTCAAGCAATTCAAATCTGAAGTAATAAAGAGATTTACCTAAACAGTCTTCATTTGGATTTTACCTGTGGTCTCCAGTTTTTCTTGCCTTGCATAGTCATTGTGTTGATTCCAGATGGACATGTGTGGCTACAAGGCTCATCAGCTTGGTGATCAAGCTGGCCTTGGGACCCATACCTGCTTGGGTCCTACAATGGAGCAAGAATTAGATTGCAGCAATGTACTTTTTAATCAAAAAGGATTTTATTTTTGTTATAGATGTAGTTTTGTCATTGATGGAACTATGAGCAATATTATTTCCATATCGAAATTAGTCTTGTTTATTGCACCTATGTTTTTATGAAATATTCAATTCATGCTCACATGGAAATTCTGAACTTTTTCAACATAACCATGATTTTTAGTTACATGTGCATGATGTGAAAACTTTTGCAAGTAATTCAAGCATGATTATGCAAGAAGTGATTCTCGGTACTTGGCGGAGAAGTTTTCTCACGCATAGTGATAGTTTTCAAACAAGTATAACTTGTCTTTCCACATTTCACCATTTTATATACCAAGAGATCAAGATATGTAACTCATCATGATTTCACTTTAGCATTCAATTTCAATCATCAAACAGTTTATTCAAGAGATTTTTATCAAGAAGAAGTTTTTATTTAACAAGGAATCTCTCAGAAGTATTTACCTAGTGAGATTTCCATTTCCTTTCATTCTCTCCACTTACTTTCCTTGTAGCCTTAGTCATGAAGCCATCATCTTGAAATTGACTACAAGGATCCTTGCATCCAGCATTCAAGCAGCACATTTCGAAACCCAAACTTGTTTGGGTCCTAAGGATTTTCCATGAATCTGCAACAACGATTTTTGAATCCAAAATGATTTTATATTGGGTGCATTTTTCTGAAGACTAGAAACACTAGCATCTTGATTTCTAATCTTAGAGCTATACGGGTAGAATGCACCACTGACATATTGAACATTTTGTCTTCTATTTTTCAAATTTTTATCATTGAGATTTTTAACATGGAATTCAGAGAAATTCTTTTGTGCAGCAATCTTATTCATATGTACATGGAATTTCTGAGTATTTTCAGCATAAACATGATGTTCATACCTATGCACATTAGGATGTGCATGAGTATGGAACTTTGGAGCATGGAAAAGATCATGATTTCTATGCCAACAGTCCTTAGACAAATGTCCATGTTTATGACATGTGAAGCACTGAACTAGATTGGCGTGAACATGATATTTATTCTTTTTATTTTATTCCAACAAAATTTAGCAAGATGACCAGGTCTTTTACAATTAGAGCAAATGTGAGAGTTTCTTACCTGATACTTACCTTGGCATGAGTATATGTGTTGGAGTCTCTGAATCCCTCTAGAGTACCTTTGATTATCCTTGGGTTGAAAGGGAGGAGGTGGTACCCGTTGGTAGCTCTTGGCATGATGTAGAGTTGGAGATTGCCTTGGAGCCTTCTGGGCTGATGGAGAAGGTGTGGAAACCTTGTAGAATCCTATTTTCTTTTCATTTTTATTTTTCTGATTTTTAATTGAAACGAGGTTCTTCCTATTTGCAGCATTTTTATTCAATTTATCATTTTGTTTTTGAACATCTTTTTGAACAAGACTTTTAACAGATCTTTCTTTAGGTGACAGAGTTCTTGTTCATAGCTACTTTGACAAATGAGGTCTTTGTTTTGTTTTCAAATATCTTTTTGTTCAAGAGGTTAAATCCTAAACCTTCTTTTAGAAAATTGACTTTCATACCAAGCAGATTATCCAAATTCTGAGTTCCTTGAACAAACTTAGATAAAGCAGATTTTAAACTATCAATAGTTTTGTTCAATTCAGAAATCTTCTTTTCAGAAATTTGATTTTGTTTAACAACCTCTTCAAGTTCATTTGTCAATTTTCCTTTTTCAGTTTTCAATGCCGTAGTTTCCTTTTCTGAAGTTTGAAGTTTGTTTTGCATGATATCTAGACCATTTTTCAACTTGTTCTTTTCATTTTCAAATTGAACAATTTGATCATCCAAGTTAGCAATCTTCTTCTTAGAATCATAGCATTCATCATTAATGGTCTGTCATGATATAGACATTCAATCTTCTTTTTTAGATGACTATTTTCCTCAACCAATTGTTTAAGCTTTTCATTTATTTGATGATCATGAGCCATATTAGAAATCTGCTTGGTTAATTGATCATTGTCAAGTTTAAGGTTTTCATTAAGATCAATCAAATTTTCATTCTCTTCTTTTAGATCAACAACTTCAGATTCTAATAGCTCATGATTTTTCTTTAATCCACTCGTTTATTTTCACAAATGTTGACTTCATCATTCAAATTCTCTTTCTCAAAATTTAACTTTTCAATTTCATTTTTCAAGTCTTCATTCTCGATTTTCAGTTCTTCATTTTCTTCATAGAAGGCTTGATAGTTATCAATTTTCATCTCATTTATCTCCAGTTGATCCTTCAGCTTCTTGTTTTCATATTTAACTTTTTTAAATTGTTTGCACATGTGCTCATAGAATTCTATCAGTTCATCATAAGATATATCATTCTCTGAGTCAGTATCAGACATTGATCTATTAAATGGGTCTGAACCAGATTTACCTGATTTTTGAGACTTTCTTGACTTTTCTGACAAATGTGATCCTTTAGATTTGCCTGAGCTAGGAGAACCTTTTGAGCTGCCATGAGCCATGAAACATTTGTCCTTTGTTTTCTTTCCAATCTTGCTTTTCTTCATAGAGGAGTCCTGCATTGTATCATCATTGTCATCAAACCCAATAATCATATGTCTATTTATGATACTTGAGAATTTAGCCATTTTCTGAGTTTGTTTTAGATGATTAGACCAATCAACAATTATCAACTATGCTCAAGACTATAAATACAATAGAGATCAAACAACGAATCATATCAATAGAATATTGAGTCTGATCAAAAAGCAATCAATCAGTTCAAGCAAATCGGATGATGTTTCAAAAGATCAACCAAATGCAATCAAATCAGATCAGAGTCGGATATAAACCCGCTCTGATACCAAATGTTAGGATAAGATATTCGATGATGGAAAAACTAGAAGGGAGTGGGGGTTGAATAGATTAGCAGCATAAACTTAAGCAATTTAAAAATTACTCCGGATTAAGAGATCTACTCAATTAAAACTTCTCTGATCTGATGCAATGTGAGTGATTAAAATGTAAGAAACATTTTATCAATTAGTTTAAGCATCAAACATGTTGTTGATGTGTGTGAACAAATCAATGAGAGAAAGTAGGTGAAATCCCTATGCATGCATCTAGCACAACATAAGATCAAACCACAATGCACAAGGGATTTTTAGGTGGTTCAGAGATCACATCCAGTGACTCCTACGTCCACCCCTCACACAGTGAGGACACACTGCTCAAAGTTGAGCACAACACACACACTTGAGCACAACAGCTCAACCACACACACACGCTAGATCAAGTCCATAAAAGATCAGATCCTCTAGCCTTGATCTGATCAACACATCACACACAATTCAGGTATATGCACAAACCAGCACAAATCACAACACAAACACTATGATCTGTATAGAACACTTATACAGATCACAAGGCACACACTCACACATAATCCACGAACTGATCTCAAATCAGTACACACACACACAAATATATAAAGTGAATTGAGAAAAGGTCTGAGTGAGGGAAGAAATATCTCTTCAAATATTGATCTGATCACCACAGATCCACACTATTTCTTCCTTGATGCTGTTGTTGCTTGAACTGGAGTTGGATTTCGATGAAGTCCCTGAGCAATTCGAGCTTCAGAAGCTTCAAGCAGGTGCAATCTGCTCTGGACTCTCCTCTAGTTTCCCTTTGCTTCTTCTGCTACTTGGATTGCTCTTCCTTTTCTTCACCTTCTTCTTTCAGAGCCTTAGTGGTGAATTTGGCTTCCAATCGATCTCCTCATATGAAATTCTTTGGTCTGCAACTTTTGGAGCTCGAACAGAGTACTGGAGAGATTCCTTCTTACCGCATCATCCTTTCTTGGAGTTGTGTGGGCTCTTGCTGCGAAAAGGGGGAAGGGGCACCTTTTTATAGGTGTGTCCTAATCATTACACAACGTGGGAATCCATGTGTATGAGAAAAGGATGCCCTAAGTGAGTGCACATGTTGCTCACATGTTGGTGCTGGACCTACGGTTGTCGACAGACGTACAACAGCTGTTGACAGCCACTGCCGCAGATCTTCTATCCAGAACCATGATCTTGAAGGTTTGTTTGGGCTGTCGACAGATGACCCAGTGTTGTCGACAACCACTGCTCAACTTGGTTTTTCCAGAAGCTAAGTGTTGAGAACTTGTCTGGGTTGTCGACATGTGACTTCTGGTTGTCAAAAACTACTGCTAAAACTTGTCTATCCAGAAGCAATATCATCAAAAACTTTCCTCATATGTCTGTCATTTGATTTTGACTTGACTTTATATACTCTTTGAGTTCAACATACATCAATCTAGAGATGCTCTTGGTCATTCTACCCATTGGCCCTTCAAACACAAATCATTAGTGTTAATGAAGCATTTATTCAAGATTACTTAAGTAATGCAATTCAAACTCATGTCGACACACTCATGGTATGTGTCGACACACACATTCTTATCATTAATAAAGGTTCAATGAAAACCAATCATGTGTCGACACCTTGAAGATCATGAGTTGACACACTTAGACAGTGAGTTGACATGTGAGTTGTATTCATGTAAAATATCAACATTCAAGAGGTTTTTCATCAACAACACAAGTATGTTTGAAGTTATGTGCTTAACAAGATTGTCCAAAATTGTGTTGAATTGTGTCATCATCAAAAATAGATCAAAGCAATGATCAAATCAGTGAGTATTTGTCATCATCAAAAATAGATCAAAGCAATGATCAAATCAATGAGTATTTGTCATCACCAAAAATAGATCAAAGCAATGATCAAGTTAGTGAGTATGGTTATTTAAATAACCGTAACTCAACAGAAATCACGTCGCCTCTGATCCCTCCGAAGCTGTAGCTTTCAAAGTTCCAGTGGTTTAATGGGATGACGAACCCATTCACCATCTCGACAACTTCCAGAGTCAGGTTGAGATGGTGAACATCTCGGACGACTTGAAGTGCCACGTGTTCATGTCCACCCTGGATGACGTGCGCTTAAGTGATTCAAGGCCACGCCAACAAACTCAGTGATGGGCTTCACCGACCTGGCGCAACGCTTCCTTGATCACTTCTACAATACGGTGCAACACACCCTGTGCACCGACGACTTGTGGCTGGTCGCACAAAAAGAGGCTGAGCTCTATCCCGACTACACTAGATGGTTATGAAGGTGATAAACCTCGACCTATATTCACGGTCAACATCCTCATGTGGGTCTGCTCTAATGAGTAATTTGTGGCATCGATATTGAAGAAGCCCCCGATGTGCCTGACCAACCTCCTTTCCCACATACAGAAATACGTACAGTTGGAGTCTACCTTCAGGGCCACTGGTAAGTTGACCCAACCTTCCGAGCAAGGGTCGACCAGCGGTGAGTCGACTCTAAAGAAGATGAAGAGGGAGGAGGAGATCTCCTGACGTGACACCCTGCAACATCCTGATCCGAACCATCGTCCTGATGAATCTCACAAGGGAAAGGATTTGCCTCGATTTTGTAGGCTTCCCTCTGAGATCCTACCCATCATCAAGAAGATGTCAGGATTTTGGTGTCTTGAGCCAATGTCGAGGCCCCCGTCGGGTCGGGGAGCCAACCTCTACTGCGATTACCGCAAAGACTTCGGACACATGATCAACCAGTACCGAAGTCTCAAAGCGAGATTGTAGACATGCTGAAGTGCGACGCCATTGGCAAGGACGTCATGGATGGGAAGCCGATGCCTGCCGACTCTGACGAGAAGAAGAATGCTCCTTACGGGAAGGGAGCGATCCTAGTACGTGCGGGCGGGTCAGCGGGCAGAGCCGATAGCGTGCGAAAGTGAAAGGCATATGCATCGGCAGCTGGGTCGAGCTCCAGTTAACCACCTCCCGTGGCTAGGGCTGTTCATAATACGGTCCAAACCGTAAAACCGAACTGAACCGACCGATTCAGTTCGGTTCGGTTTCATGGGCCAAATGGTTCAGTTCGGTTTCAAGCTTGGAAACCGAAATGAACCGAATATAGATATATAATTATATAAATAATAAAATTTAACAAAAAGAAACTAGTAGCGCAGTGGAGGGCGGCGTCGCGCGCCCTCCACGCGCGTGGTGGTCGCGAGTTCGAAACTCGCGACCACCATAAAACACCTGTTTTGCCATGTTTTGTTAAAAAATGCCAGAAAACACTAAAATAAAAAATAAAAAAAACGTCAGAAAAATGGGAATTCGGTTTGAACCGAACCGAACCAGTTCGGTTCACTGAATGAAACGGTTCAGTTTGGTTTTCTCCAAAAATGGAGAAAACCGAACCGAACCATGTACACCCCTACCCGTGGCTAAAGGTGTCATTGCCTTTTCATATGAGAACCTGGTCAGCCTCAATCTCCCCCATGACGATGCACTAGTAGTGCAAGCTGACGTCGATGGGTATGATGTACACCAAATTTTAATTGATAATGAACTAGTGCCCTACGTCCTTTTTTACGATTGCTTCATAAAGTTGCTCGAGCTGAGCTCTGAGATCAAGCTAGTCGCTATCCCCCTCTTTTGGTTTAGAGGAACCCCAGTAAATACTGAGGGCTTGATTAAGCTGAATGTCACCCTCAGCACCTGACCGCATCATGTAACAGTTGAGGTCGACTTTCTTGTGGTCAAGGTGAAGTCGGCCTACAATGCAATTTTTTGTCGGAGTCTGTTTGGAAAATTAGGGGGCATTCCATCAACCTACCACCAGAAGCTGAAGTTTTCGATGCCTAACGGGATCAGCGAGGTTGTGGGGAACCAAACTGAGGCCCGGCGTTGCTATGTAAACTCTATTAAGGCTAAGGAACTAGTAATTTCTGAGTATGAGTTTGTCCCTATTGAGAGCTCGGAGAGAGGTGAGACCGCCGAGTCGACGAAACAGACATAGATCTCGAGGGATTAGGTTGGTCATCGGAACTAAGCTCCAAGAGTTGGAGGAGAAGCTGGTGGATTTTTTGAAGTCCATCACCGATGTCTTCGCTTGGCCGGAGGACGACCTGTCGAGGATTGACTCGGAGGTCATCCAACATCATTTGAACGTCGATCCCAACATCCAACCTGTTGGATATGGAATGAATATCTAGAGGGGGGGGGGTGAATAGATATTAGCCTCTTTAAAAATGAGATTACGAATTAGACCTTGAGAAATATGAGAGCTAGCAATTTCAAAGACTTAGTGCAATTTGACAACACACCACACAATGCACGCAGGATTTTAAGGTGGTTCAGATCCAATGTGGAGACCTACATCCACCCCTCACTAAACTAAGTGAGGTTCACTCAACAAGCCAAGAGTATGAAACACTCACACATCTGCTAATTCACAACTTCAAACAATCTGCTAACACACAGCTTCAAGACCGTTGATTCACAGCTTCGAGATTATGACAATCTCACAATCCTACCACACAAAGTGTAGGATCTGTTCATCTACTCCATCCGTAGCAAACAACCAAGAGGTATAATGTTTTGAATAAACAGAAAAGATCGCACAAGAGAATTCACTAAAAGTGAGCAGAATTTTGGAAAACACTCTTGCTGCAGATTCACTGGAACTGAGATCTAATCAATTCTCCACTTGAATTCCCACTTGCTTCTTCTCCAGACTAGGATTCATCGAGTTGTTCTTCTGGCTGCAACTTAAGGATCAAATTGCCTCTGATTGGATGGAGATTCCAAAGCTCTGCTTCAATCAAAAAACTATAGGGGTTCAAACGGGATGAAAAATCGATGCATCATCTCTTCTTCTTGTTGAGCGATCTGTTCCGAATCCCATTCTTCTCAGCTCTCTCACCCTCTGCACTTTTTCTCTCTTGAGCTCTGTGTTTTTCTTTTGTGTGTCTTCTTTTCTTTGAAGATGATGCCAAGCCTCTTTTGATTTTTGCGTATCAGAATCTTTTTGGTGGTCCCCATCAGAATCCCCAATTTGTTGGGAGATACTTTGCTGCCAAAAGGTTCTCTTCCAGAACCTTGTAAGGTGTACCTGGAATCCCCAATAATTGGGCCTTAGATCATGGGCCCAGAAAAAGTACGCTGGCAATCCCTTTTCTTACTAGGAAAGGAGATTAGTGTGTCGACACCTCTTGTGCATTGTGTCGATGCACAATTTAACTGACAATGATCAATACAAATACTTCAGTAGAGTTAACTCCATAACTTCATGTTGGCCTTTTCTGGTATGGCAGCAATGTAACCTAGAGAGGGGGGGTGAATAGGTTTTCTGAAATCTGAAACAGAAACTTAAACACAAAAAATTATTACTTTGGAAGTTTGGTTAGTTTAGTGTGATAAAGAGTAGCAGTACGGAAGCAAATAAATAATCACACAAATGAGACAAGGAATTTATCCTGGTTCGGCCCTTCCCACATGGAATTCCTACGTCCAGTCCCCAAGCAACCTCTTGGGATTTCACTAACCAAGGGTACAGTCCCCCTCAAGGACACTACAACACCCAGCACCCCAGCTGGTCTTCTTCTCTTTCTGGGGCAAGAAGGCAGCCCACTTCTCTTACAGGTAAAGAAGCCAACCTCCTAGTACAAACCCCAGTGTGGTTCTGCTAGACACAAACCCCTAGCTAGGTTCTACACTGTATACAGTCCTACAGCTGGACATAAATATTTCTTAGAAAAGAAAGATCAGACCGAGAGCTATTACAAGATGAACACTAAGAACTAGCTCACAGTCAAGGACTCTCCCCCAGATTTACAATGAGCTTAGAGAGAGAATGAAGAGAGAAAAGAAAGCTTGAAGGCTTGAATGCTTGAGACGCTTTTTCTTGCTTCTTCTTGGCTCAGGCTCTTTCTCTCTTTCTTTGAGTGTATGTGGTGTTGAGGTTCCTCACTGGTTATACACTCCTTCAAAGATTTTCAGGAAAAAGCTCTTATTTTTTTCTTCAGCCTTGCTTCATCTTTTATATGAGAGGCTTTTGAATAGATCCGTTGAAGAGATCTGTTGGAGCTCTTCTAGACGTTGCTGATCTTCTCTTCATTTGTCTTAATCAGACTCTAGTGGTCTTCGAGGTCTGTAAGCATAGAAGAGAGTGTTAGCATAAAAGAGTGTTTACAAGATAACAGTGCATGCTACTGTGTTTCTGTTATCATGCTAAAAACTGATAGGTCATATCTTTTTCTGACAAGACTCTGAGATACGCATGCAGCTTTTTCTGTCAGAGGATATTTGACTTCTCATTTAGGCGCCAAAAACACTTCAGAGGATTATCTATGTTTTAAATTGAAGTGAATCGATGTAAGAATGACTTATCAAATCGTTGTGACTAGCAAATCATTGTGAGAGCAAATCGTTGTTCTCACTTAACAAATCGTTATAGCTATCAAATCATTATGAAACTTATCGAATCGATGTGAGAAGCAAATCATTGTTTCTTACTTATCAAATCGTTATGAGCCTTAGCGAGTCGTTATAGAAGGCAAATCGATGTGAGGGCAAATCGTTGCGCTCACTTATCAAATTGTTATGAGCCTTAGCGAATCGTTATAGAAGGCAAATCGATGTGAAGGCAAATCGTTGTGCTCACTTATCAAATCGTTATGAGCCTTAGCGAATCGTTATAGAAGGCAAATCGATGTGAGGGCAAATTGTTGCGCTCACTTATCAAATCGATGTGGGGCTTATAAAGCCTATTAAAGCCAAATCGTGTGTAGCGCTTATTATTAATTTGACACTTGAACTGAAATCGATGTATATAGATTAGACATCGATTTTATCATTTTAGTGCACCATATCAAATCATTATAGCTATCGAATCGATGTATGAATCGTTCTACTCATTTATCAAATCGATGAGAGACTTATCAATTTGTTATGAGATTGATGCGACACAGATGAAACATGATATTCAATTTAATTACTCATAAATTTTGTTATCACCAAAATACAAGGACAAACAGAGAGTGGTTTAACAATCTCCCCCTTTTTGGTGATGACAAAATTTATGTGAATTTTCTGGCAAATACTTAAGCATAGAAAATGCAGAAAATTCATAGAACATACATACTCTCCCCCTTTTTGTCACTAACCGAAAAGGAAGGATCTTACCATGCATATTCTCCTCCTTTGAGAGAATTTCTTACCATTGAGGGGTTCAACAATAATAGACATTTAATGAATAACTCCCCCTTAGTGACGGCTCCCCCTGAGCATGAGACTCCCCCTGAATGTGAGGCAAGTCAGATCTTGTTGCTCTTGACCTTATACATGTTGTTTGTCAAGTCTTCAAGATTTTTATCTGCATACATCTTTAAAGAAACTTGCACACATTGTTAGTAGTAATGTAAAAATTTAATATTTGAGACTACTCCCTCTTCAGATAAAATTTGGATGAAGAGCTGGCAGTCATCAGTACCTTGAGCATCCTTTGATCTTGATGCTCCAAGGCTATCCTGCAAACAACTTATTCAGAAATAGGTACCCAAATCTTTTTGGGTCCTTGATGGTTAGATGCATAAAAGTATCCTTTCGGAATCCAAACTACTTGCCTTATTGTGCAGGTATTCACAGTGTGTCCTAATCTATTGCAATGAGAACAACAATGAATGTAATCTATTTTGTAGTTCTTATTGGCTTTGTGATGTTTGTTTAGAACACAATTTTTAGAAACCTTTTTCTTTTGATAAGGCTTGTTCATTTCAGGGTGCTTTTTCTGAGGCATGTTGGTTTCTTTTACAAATTTTGGCAAAGGATATTTTTCTGGAATTATGACTTAATTTTCTTTTTCCGAAGGTACGTATCCAAGCCCTTGTTTATTATTTCCAAGTTTTGACCCTTTTAAGTATAGGGCTAAAGATGTTTTCCCTCTAGTTAATTTTCTAACTAATTCTTTTAAATAGAGATTTTCTTCATTTAGAGTTTTTAATTTTTCTTCTAACTCTAACTTCTCTTTATTCTTGCTTTTCAAATCTTCATATAAACGATAATTATTATCTTTACTGTCTTTTAATTGTTTTTCTAGTTGCTCCAATTCAGATTTAAGATCAGAATTGGTGTTTTCCAAGCAAGTAGTGTTGTTTTTCAAAATTTTTAATTCTTTTACAACACCCTTATGTTTTTCATATAGATCATTAAAGACGTCTTCTAAGTCTTCAGACTCTGACCCTGAATCAGTGCATGAATCAAAAAGTTTTGCTTGGTACATGACATCATCAAAATCAGGGACACAACAATCTCCCCCTTTTTGATGATGGCAACTCTGATTCATAGTGGTTTTGACTTTGACTTAATTTGTTGCACATGGTCATCACACAAGCACAAGCAATCCAAATCAAACAATCCACACAAGATAAAGGTGCAACATAGATGATTCCATTTCATATAAATTTTTTACAAAATGAGGCATAGAAATAGAAACATCTGATTGTCACAAACAGAAACAGCAAAGATAAAAGTAAAAAATATATATGAAATGTCTCCCCCTTTGACATAATCAAAACACAATGATCACTGCTGAGGGGAAGCAGGAGGTGGAGGTGGATGAACATTGATCCTCTGCTCAACTCTTGCCAGTCTTGCTTCCAGATCATCGTAGTTCTCTCTAAGATAAATCTGAACTGCATTTAGTCTTGTGTTCAAAATATGAGACATTTCCTCTAACTTATCAGACACAGGGACACATATTTGATCTACACGATGAGGCATGAGTGGTGCAGTAGTAGAGGAAGTAGCATGGCTGCTGTTAGCTATCTTTGTGTCACCATGAAGCTTCTAAACTTGGTCAAAATCGTGTCTCATGGATCGGAGATGACCAGACATGGCTATATGATAGTCTCTGAGTGTGTTCCGACTACTAGCCATTTGAGAATAAGAGACTTTTATTGCTGGAATATCATCTAGCTTCTCTGAGCCTGTAGACAACATCTCCTCAACTGCCTGTAGCTTCTCAAAGATTTGTGCCTGGTATATGCTGCATGATTAAATACTTCTCCAACCTTTTCAATCAGTTTGTTGGATCTTAAGGCTGCAAGCCCTGCTGCCTGTACTTGTCTGTCAATGTTCTCACTGAGCTGTTTTTCAATTTCTTCCAATCTACTCTCAAAACTTAGTGACTGTTCTTCAACCTTGGCATTTAGCTGGTCAACAGATTCATGAATGGATGCAAAAATATATATACACACATTCATGAAGGCAATCTAAGGCGACTGAAGATCTCATTGCATTCGATTTCAAAAGGCTATCTGTTGCATGACAATGAACTAAGATCATTATTGTCTCTCACACAATAATTTGAAATAACATGCACTCATATGGCATCGATGACTAAAAAGTATTTTACTATTTTAGACCCCTAAAATTATTTAATCAATATCCCCATAATGAAAGAAAACTTGTTTTCTAAAAATAATCTTCTATCAGAGGATTTCCCAATCCCCTATACCACACCCTAACAAAAATGTGATTATATAGCTAATTTGTACATAAATAAAAGACTCATAACATAAATTGCTCCTGAATAAGCTGTAAGAACTGTGAAGGAATGACAAACTCATTTGTTGATGAGGATGGTGGAGCATGTTGAGAAGTAAATGTATCTTGTTGAGTGTGGGTAGCAGGGTGATCTAGAGGTTTATCCACAACCAGGTCATCAAATCTGGGGAGAGGGCTGAAGGATTTGGGTGCAAAGAATGGTGTGGATGAAGCAGTATCCTCTGCCATCTGAGGTCTTTGATTACCAGAATCATCTCCTTACGGTTCAGCATCGAATTGACCTTCATGCTGTTCATGAGGTGGCAGCTCCACAGCCATTTCTTCAGACACATTAGCTTGAGAGGGAGCTGGTCCTCTCACCAACTGTACTCCTTTCAGTTTAAGTTTCATGAATTTCACTATATGTGCCAGACAATAGATATTGTATCTTGGTATTGTTTTCAATTTGGTGTTACCAAGAGGGATCTTGGCTTTCAAAAAGATACTAGACAACCGGGTTGCATATGGAAGACTTCTTATGAGTTCTGGTCTGGTGGATCATGAAGTAAATGGCAAAAGATAGTTGCTAAGTTTGCCTTTTCTCTAGTGATTAGACAATAAAGTAGAAATCTTTTGAAAGGTGCGCGGAATCACCTAAGACAGTAATCTAGAAGGGGAGTTGAATAGATTACCATCGATTAAAAACACTTTACCCTTCTTTTCGATGTTAACACTGACTTGCTGAAATCTTAAACAGATATGAATTGAATTTGAGCTTCGATGTGTGTGCAAATTGTGATTGGGAAAATAGAAATCTACCTAGAGTGTGAACAATCAAGCGTTCCTACCATAGATCTGTCGTAAAAATGTGCAAACCACAAGACACGAAGATTTAAGGTGGTTCGGAGTACACAACTTGTGTATCCTACGTCCACCGTCCACACACACACACACACGGAAAGACTGCTTATAGAAGCGAGTTTGACCCAACAATCACACACACGCTCTGTGTCTAAGGCAAACACGCACTCAGAACACCCACACACACGTGGATCAAGCACAAGGGACGCTCAAACCACTTCCACACACACAGAGATATGAAAAGTAGAACAAAAGAAGAGTTCTGAGTTGATGATCAAATCCAAGATGTGAACTCTTCAGTGAGTTCGTCTAGAAGACTCCAAGCTTCACATCGTTGAAGCTTGAACTAAGGACGAACATGCTTTAACTCCTCGCATGAGATGAATCTTCCTCGAACAAGACGGAGGGTTGATGCAGAGCAGCAGGTGGAAGCCTTTCTTCTTGGTCTTTGCTTAGGGTTTTGGTATGGAGGCTACTTGTTGCAAAAATACCTCTATATGATCTATATATGTTGGTGTCCAAGTATGGAGAGTCGTGTTAAAAGGGAACACCCCAATACAGATCATATCCTTATCACGAATTGTGACTTATTCTTCGACTGTCGACAGATGCATCATAGCTGTTGATAGGTACTGCTGGAAACTGGCTTCCAAAACCTTGTTGGCTGCTGGAAACTGGGGCTGTCAACAGGCAATTTCTGGCTGTCGACAGGCAACACTTAGTTGTTGACAGGCACACCATATTTGTCAACAGTTGCTGCTCTATTTGTGCTTCCAGTAGCTTGTTTGTTTCTATCTTGTCTATCTGTTGACACATAGCATCTTGGCTGTCGACATATGATTGCTTGATGTGTATTTCAAGGTCTTTTGCACTTGGATTTTGTTGCTTGTCTTGTGTGTTCATTCACACCTACATAAATAACATTCCAAGTGAGATAACA
The DNA here is from genome assembly GCA_014218235.1 of Colocasia esculenta. Lineage (NCBI taxonomy): Eukaryota > Viridiplantae > Streptophyta > Magnoliopsida > Alismatales > Araceae > Colocasia > Colocasia esculenta. Next base: position 112,018,518 of record CM024757.1, read on the forward strand.
TGAATACATAGATGGTTATAGAAAGCATTTTTTCACTTGATCATTTCTTTCATGTCTTTATCAAGTCTTTGCAGCATCAATCATTTCATCATGTCTTTGTAACATCAATCATGTCATTCATCAAAAACATCAAATATTTAAGCACTATCATCATCATACACATTGTAACCCAACATTCTCCCCCTTTTTGATGATGACAAAATTTACAATTGATGTTCTCCCCCTTTTGACAACATTCAAAAAGATAGATCATGCAACAATGGATAGAAATAAGCAATTAACTGTGATTTCATTGATTTGAGTGAGAATTACACACAGTTCAAAAAGATATCCATTACATGACACAACAAAAAGCAGAAGGGAAATGACATAGCGGACATAGCTAACAGACTCATGACCCAATACTAGTGAAAAGAGATACATGACCCCATACATGGCCCAGACACTCTAAACATTGTCATTCCCAGGAGCGGTGGGATGACGGAAATCATGAAATTCCTGTATGAGGTGATCAAGTTGCTGTTGAATGTTCGCTTGTGAATCAGCAAGGGTGTCCATCCTGTTATTGAGCTGATCAAAGCGAGTAGTAAACAGCTGGGTCATCTGCGCCAACTGATCTGCCATGAACATCTGAATATCCGGAGCAGCAACCTGTGGAACGGGCACATCCAGATCATCTTTAGCATCTCCCTGAGCATCCATTGGCTCAGCATGGAAGTCTTCATTACTGCCCTCATCTTCAGTAGACTCTTCTTCTTCATCTGTAAGAGTCCTAGTGACTCTCCCACCAACCAACTTGTAACCCATCCGATGGGTAGCAGTGAGATCATATGCATTCGGGACTTGAGAGTAACAAGCTCTCCTTCAGGAATATTGATGCCAATGAAGGACAATAGGGAAGTGATAGGGCAAGCATATGGCATGGATCTCTTTGGATTGGTGAAGCACTGCTTGATGTGGTCAAGCATGAGTTGAGGGAGATTAATCTGCTGACCGTTGAGAAAGAAGAAGAAGAGGGACTTGTGAACCTTGGTCACAAGTTCCCTACTACCATCCTTTGGAGCAATAAGGGTGGTGAAGATGTGATGGATAATGCGGTGAAGTGGTGGGAAGCAGTTGGCATTTAGTTTGACATGATCCTTTGTTGAGTCATAGGGATGTTGGGTGATCAAGGTATAATACTCTGAGGCAGGAGGATGTTGAACTAGAACGTCACCCCCGGAGTTTGGAATTTGCAATGCACGGCTGAGGAGATTGGTGGTTATCTTGAAGGATGTACCTTTTACCGTGGTGTATAGCTCCTAATGGTCAGATTTTCCCCATATAATTTAAATGAATTACATATCTATTTTGGTGATTAACAAAACTAAGACAATGTGCACCTCTAACATATTTTCTATGAGATTTGAGCACAGAAAATCTAACAAAGCAAAACAAGCTAAACTGGTAAGTATTCTTCATCCTAGCAATTTAAAGTTCAGGGCATATAATTTTTCTAAATACACATCGACTCCCTGTGAAGTGTAACAATTTCAGTAGAGTCATAACGATTTCCTCGATCGCAACGATTTGCCTGATAATGATTCGCTAAGAGATCGCAACGATTTGTCTCATAACGATTCGCTAAGAGATCGCAACGATTTGCTCTCAGAATGATTCGATAAGTGTGCACATCGATTCTGAGCTCATAACGATTTGGTTATCGCATCGATTTCTTAAGTAAGAACAACGATTTGCTCTCAGAACGATTCGATAAGTGTGCACATCGATTTCGAGCTCATAACGATTTGGTTATCGCATCGATTTCTTAAGTGAGAACAACGATTTGCTCTCACAATGATTTCGATTTCACAACGACTCGTTAAGTCTCATAACGATTCGATAAGTTACACAACGACTCAGTCACTGTAACGATTCATTAAGTTACATAACGACTTGGTCACCGTAATGATTCGATACATTAAACAATGAATCGTTCACTATATCGACTCGATAAGTGAAACAACGATTTGCTCATAATGATTTGGTTATAACGACTTGACCATAACGATTTGCTGATAGTATCGTAATGATTTGTCTCTACAACGATTCAGTTACTAATGCATAATGATTTGAATGTACATCGACTTGCTTATGAATGTATAACAATTCACATGAATAATGACTCATCAACACAACGATTTCATAAGTCATGATCATATTGATTTCATGGTGTATAATGACTTGATAATCAAACCTATTCTCAGATAGTTTCAAAAGTCAAAGTCTTCCCTCGCATTTCTCTCACATCCATGCATTTATTATGACTGAACATATCACTGAAATGCATGCACTGATATTTTCTACTCTTATGCCTATATTAGAGACATCTTTTTAAAAGAATAGAATGGAACTTCTATTTTGATATAAAATCATTCTAACGTTGACTAACAACATGAGACAACCTAGCTGTCTATTGTTTTAGCATTTAATGCATGCAGGTCTCTGACAGCGCACCTCAATACAACGTTGGACAATATGGAAGATAAAGGACATCAAAGAAGATCCTCTCTCTTTTTGCGTGCATGGAAAGCTAAAGACTGTTGAACAAGAAGCTCTATAGTGACATGCAGTCTAACGTAAACAAAAGCTTAGCGATAACGAACACTTCAACGTTCATTTTTCAAATGAAAGACATATATAGAAGACTGAAGCTCCAAAAATAGACAACATTTATGACAATCTTTTACAAGCTTTCTGCGAGCATATGAAAGCGCGAAGCTTCACTCCTTTGCTTCTTTAGCTCTTATCTCTCTGCATTCATTGTGTTAGCCTTGAGAGCTTCTGTGTACTGAGAGTGCTCCTCATCATAGAACTTTACCTCTCAGTCGTTGCTTCAGATCGAGCGTTGGTCTTTAAGCTTGATCTAGTGGCTTGTCTTTCTGAACACATTCTTGTGTTTATTTCCCTTCGTGTTGAAGGAAGACCTGGGGATTCCAGGGTGTTTGTTTCCCTTCGTGTAGAAGGAAGACCTGGTGGATCCAGGGTGTTCTAATTCCTCTTCGGGTTTTGAAGAGAAGACCAGCTGCGGCTGGGTGTGTAAGTGTCCTTGAGGGGGACTGTACCCTTGGGTAGTGAAATCCAGAGGTATTGCTCAGGGACTGGACGTAGGACTCCTGTGGAGAGGAGATCCGAACTAGGATAATTCCTTGTGTCATGTGTTTGATTGCCTTGTGTTTGCTATCTTATTTTTACTAACACTAACAGTCATCGAAGTGTGTTTTATGTAAATATTTTTGTGGACAGGTTTTAAAGTGATCAAAATTTTAATATCCCATTCACCTTCCCTCTAGGCTTGCTAGCTAGGCAACAGCTCCTCAAGATCGCCCATCCCCAGGTTGTTGAAAAACTCTGTCACAACGATCGGGGAATATCGCTTGTGGGAGTAGAGGAAGATGGTCCAACCCTGGGTGTCAAACAGGGGTTGCAGACCCGCAAACATGTCTTCCAAGGAGACGAAGTCCACATAATGTGGCTGGACAAACCGTTGGAAGGCTCCCCAAACCCTGGTGAGATGTAGACCTGGGGGAACAAGAAGTTCCGGCAAACGATCATCCCTGTGCTTGCTCTGGCACTCTGCTGGAGCCCTGGAACCCTCGCCGGCTTCGGGGGAAGCTTGGCATTAACGGGTGGCACAAAGTTTGCGTCTTGGTGCCATGGGAGATAAAGGGGACAGAGTGGAGATGATCAAGGAAGAGGAGGAAGATAGGAGGAAGAGGAGACGACAAGAACAGAGAGAAAGATGGAGAGTTGCGGTTCTTAAAAGAGAGGGGTGTTGGGGTTGAAATAGGGAAGGGTTCTACCTTTTGGAGGAAGGTGAAGGGGTGAGGAGACGTGGGTTCCCTTTTAAGGCCATTTAGGAAGAGTTTGAAACGGAGGAGTCCCACAAAATCCGGCCAAAAGAAGAGCCGGTTGGACTTTTAGACCGCCCAGAAAACTGGTTGTCGACAGGCGTCTGGCAGTTGTCGACAGATACAGTTCAGAACTGTTCCAGAACAGGATTTGCACAGAACTGAATGGCGAATGAGTGTCCAAATGGCATGGTAAGGTTGAGAACTGGTATATACCAATTACAAAATGTCATACCCACTAGTTTTAAGACAAATAAATGGTCTACAATGGTTGAGAGATAATACCCCAGAATTCTTAAGTTGTAGCATTTAGAAAACACCGTTCAAAAACATAAGATAACCTCTTTGAATAAAACGGTTATAGAAAAACATATTCCTTTGTGGGTGATGTTCAGTTGGTAAGTGAAGGTAATGTTTACATAAGCAATTAACAATAAACAACAAGTTGCCCTTGATTTAAAAACATGGAGGCTTCACTCTATTTCTTGCATTGAACTTATTTTGTCAAATTGATGTGGGAAAAGTGGTAATTAGGTTAACTTTCACCTTTTTACGTGAAGGTAGACATTTTTCATGCCCATACCCCTAGTTACTCAGTGTGGGTGACCATCATACCATTGTGTAGAGATAATACATAGACTTTTTAATGCAAAGACAGACATTTGTGATGCCCATGTCTCTGGTGACTTAGTGTGGGTGACCATCATACCATTGTGCTGAGATAATACATGGACTTTTCAACGCAAAGATAGACATTTGTGAACCCATGTCCCCAGTGACTCAGTGATGCTAATCATTGCTCTGCCTTTGTCCCATTCCTTATTTATTTTTATTTGAATTTTCATGAATTTTGAAATAGATAGTGTTTCTCCCTTTTTTTTTTTTAATTGAGAAATCAAGTTCAAAAGGTTATCTAAGGTTAAAAGCTAATGAATGACATTAAGTGCAAGAACCTTCTTACTTGTCAAGCCATTTTAGAAAAATGATTTATCCACAAGGGAGTTATTCATGTAAGACCCGGCCCCTTTGGGCCTCTGGCCCCGTCCTCATGGTCGTGACAGGTGCCCTGGTCGCGACAAGGTCGCGCCAGAGTAGCTTGCCGCGACAAGCTTAAGGTCGCGCCGCACCCGGCTGCTGCGTTCTTGTCGCGGCAGGGGTGGCCGACGCGTCCTTGTCGCGGCGTCTGACGGCGTCGCGACTGCTTTTCTGATAGACGTGACCGTTGTCCTTTCTGTTAGAATGGCTTTGTCGGGTGTCAGGCATGCATAGCATTGACGTGGCCTGGTAAGCCGTCGTGATTGCTTTTCTGAACTTCGAGGTTTGATCACTTTTTCGGGGTCGCACTGGGGGTGGTCGTAGCGACATGGTCGCGTCACCTACGGGCGTCACGACACATTCATTGTCGCGCCGGGTCGGCCAGTCGCGTTCTGGGGGCCGTCGGTTTAAAACCGAACGCCGCGCCCCATTCTCCCCCTCGCCCTCTTCCTCTCCGTCTTCTCCCCCTCTCTTTCCCTCCAAGCTCCCCTTGCATTTTCTTGGCATTTCTTCGAGCTCGAGGTGTCTGTGCTGAGGAGGGTGTCGTTCCATTCGTGCAGGGGACGAGCTCAAGGCCCCAACGGGTTTGCTATTTGCGTAGAGGTAGGGACCCTTGATCCACTCGCCCTAAGCATGCTCCCCTCCCCTTAGAGATGTGTCTCCTCGTGGTTTGTGGTTGCGGGAGAGTGAGGATCCATGCTCATGGTTGAGTGAATTTCCCCCTTCGAGCGTAGATTCTTGTTAAATCCATGTTTGTGGGGTTGTATGGGTGGTTTGCATGATTTACAACTTTAAATACATGTTAAGCATGCTCCCCTCCCCCTGTGGAATGCTCGTTTCATGTTTTTGGGGCGGTCTCCGGAGGGAGCAATCTGGAACCCCCCTCTGCTGAGGACGCGACCCCCATGGAGGTCGCGATCTTGTCGCGACAGCCAGGCCGGTCGCGACATGATCACGGCACTCTTAGAGTGTCGCGACCTGGTCGCGACGGCGGTGGCCGCCGCGACGGTGTCGCGACACGGTAGGGCGTCGCGACGGCCCGATGCGTCGCGACTATAGCCGAGAGACAGGTTTTGTTCTTCCTCGTTTCCGCTTCTTTTACTGTACCCGTGACACCTGTGCTAGTTCCCTAGTACGGTTCTACACTAGTCTTTTCCCAATGCTAGGCACTTGAGGGCTTGTCCCATGTGAGAGGTTGTTATCGTTGCTGGGACCCCCGTCCTCATGAGCCTATTGAGGGTGGCTCTGGGCTACGAGCGTGCTCGGGTTGGCAGCTTAGTAGGCGGACCCTAGAGCTGAGGGGAAAATGGTGGTTAGGACAGCGGCGTTGAGTCGTTTGCAGAGCTCTCGTGGTTGGTCTGGGATGCCAAGGACGGTTCGGAGTTCTACCCGGTGCAGGCCAGCCAGTTCTATTTCTCACTGCCTTACTCCTTGTAGCCCCGGAACCACTTGGAGAGGTCAAGCGTGGGACCGTAGTTCGGCCAGACTACAGCGGTTATTGTTGTGTACTTGTGTCCTACCTCGCTCTGACGAGAGATGAGGGTCATGACTTGGGTCGAGGGTAAGGCGTCGGTGGGCGCACCTGACCTTTGACTAGTGGTAGCATTTTCTGTAGCTAGTGTTCCTTGTCCAGGTGGGGTCCCCCCTGTCTGAGTTTTACTATCCGTGTGGTGGTCACGACGAGCAGTCGTATAGAGTTTCTGACCGTGTTGTCTTCCGTATTGCGCTAGTTGTAGCTTTGCTTCCGTACTTCCGTTCTTAGGTAGAAGATATAAACTGTTGTTATTTTAATTATTATATATATATTCTTCTACCTGTTAGAGCCAGTAGGCGATTGGTAGTCCCTACTGAGCTTCTGTTGTGAAGCTCATCCTTCCTTTTTCCAGGTGAGGCTTCTCAGCAGCGGCAGGGCACGCGCCGGGTGGAGGAGATGGGGCGGTAGGCGAGGACCCCGTAGCTAGTAGTGGTTCCCATTTTTAGGTGTACGTCACCCTCGGGGTATGCCCCTAAGGGACTTGTTCTTCCCCTGCCTTTTACTTGTACTAGCGTGCGTGTGCTGGGACTATACTTAGAGTGGTACGTGGTGGTCTCACTCTCTTTTCTGTTTCCGCACGTACACTTCTAGATTACTAGTTGATGTTTACTTCCATTACATATCCTGTTAGACATAGATTATAGCCCTTCCGGGTCCCCGGATCCGTGGGCGGCGACCGTGAAAATTGGGTCATCTGCGTGGGCCGAGGGTCAGGTTCTCGGGTCGTTACAATTCAAGTGAGTTATGTTAAAGCCATTAGATTTGTTCAATGTGTTCTAGATGACACAACCTAGACTCATACACAGAATATTATTTCAAAATCATTGTGATTTAAGCAATGTCTTTGGTACTATGTGAGTATGAAAGGTTGTAACGTAATATAAATGCCCAATTCTCCCCTTCAAAAAGCATAATGAACATACTCATTGAGAAATGATGAGAAAATTAGAGGAATTCATAAAAGAAGAGCATCTCTCGACAACTGAAAGGGGGTTGTCGACAGCTACTATGAAACAAAAGAATTGTGGTTCTGGAAGAGGTGATTTGTCGACAGCTAGTGTTCTGGCTGTCGACAGGTTCTTGGAAAATCAATTTTAAGCCTTTGAATTAAGTGACTTGAGGACCAATTGATTGAGAGATAATGACACAATGGATAAGAAGGGTATCCCTCAAGAATCTCACTCAACCAACCTTGACTTACTCCCCCATAATGTGTGCATGTGTGTAAAGCAACATTCAACCAATTCAAGCAATTATATACATATTCATGCCAATCATTTGCACAAAATGGAGACATCCATAAGCATGTGAGGACCAAAATTCCATTCTTTTACAGAGATAAATGTGCCAAAAATGAAAGAAACCAATTACCTAAAAAAAAAATGATGACCTTTATGCATACGAAGACTATGGATACTAGGCGGAGTATTTTTACTTACGCATAATGATAGTTTTCAAACAAGCCTGACTTGTTCTTCCACATGTCACCATTTGATATACCACATAGTCAGTATACATAAAGATCATTTACTCCTTAATTTGGCATTGGTTTCATTGAATTTTGCACAAGCCCATTCTCTTCTCAGTGTTGTAAACCTATCTTCTGACAAAGGTTTGGTAAGGATATCAGCCAATTGCTTTTCAGTTAGAATAAAGCTAAGCTCCAAGTTTTTGTTGGCTATCTCATCTCTCAAAAAATGATGTCTTATTTCAATGTGTTTGGTCCTTGAGTGTTGAATTAGGTTCTTAGAAAGATTGATAGCACTAGTATTGTCACATAGGATAGATGTGCATCCAATGTCAATGTTGTACAACACTTGAGCTGCACATCTCCCTGCAGCAACATATTCTACCTCTGTAGTGGAGAGTGCAACTGAGTGTTGCTTCTTGGATGCCCACGAAACCATGCAACCATTGAGGAATTGACAATACACACTAGTGCCTTTTCTATCAATTTTACACCCAGCATAGTCAGCATCAGAATAGGAGACTAAATCAAAACTGGTACCTGCTGGATACCATAAACCCAAATCATATGTACTTGAGAGATATCTGAAGATCCTTTTAACTACAATCAAATGGCTTTCCTTTGAACTAGATTGATATCTAGCACAAAGGCAAACACTAAACTGTATATCCGGCCTAATTGCAGTAAGGTAAAGGAGAGAGCCAATCATACCTCGGAATTACTTGGCATCTACCATTTTACCTTTCTCATCATTTTCTAGTTTTACACTTGTGCTCATTAGTGTAGAGGCTAACTTGGCTTGATCGAACTAAAATCTTTTTAGTAGCTCCTTGACATATTTCTCTTGATTGATGAAGAAGCCATCTTCATATTGTTTTACTTGCAAGCTAAGAAAGAATTGAAGCTCCCCCATTAAACTCATCTCAAATTCACTGTGCATGTGTTTTGAAAATTCTTCACACAGTGAAGGGTTAGTGGAACCAAAGATAATGTCGTCCACATAAACTTGAACAACAATTATGTGATTGCGAACACATTTAGTAAAGAGAGTTTGGTCCACCTTACCTCTGGAGTAGTTTTTACTAACCAAGAAATTGCTCAACCTGTCGTACCAAGCTCGGGGTGTCTGTTTCAAACCATAGAGAGCTTTTTGCAATTTATAGACATGGTTAGGCTTATCATGATCCTCAAATCTAGGTGGTTGAGAAACATACACTTCTTCTTTGATGTATCCATTCAAGAAGGCAGTTTTAACATCCATTTGAAAGAGTTTGAATTTGTTAGAACATGCATAAGCTAACAATATTCTAACTGCCTCAAGCCTAGCTACTGGTGCAAAGGATTCTTCAAAATCTACTCCAAATTCTTGATTATACCCTTTGGCTACCAGTCTAACTTTGTTTCTCACCACTTTACCCTCTTCATTTAGCTTATTCCTAAATACCTATCTTGTTCCAATTACTAAAATTTCAGGGGTCCTAGGAACTAACATCCAAACATTGTTTATTTGAAATTGCCCAATTTCCTCATGCATAACAATCTATCCAAGAGTTTTCTTTTAGTGCTTCTTCAACATTTTTAGGTTCCATTTGAGAAACAAATGTCAAATGATCTTGTTCAACAATGTGTCTAAAGTGAGACCTAGTGTGAACTCTATCATTTACATTTCCATCTACATTCTCAAGTGGGTGATCTTTTGAGTACCTGACATTTCTGATTGTTGAAGGACCCGGTTGATCTTGTTCTTGAGGATATTGCTCATTTGGGTTAGCTTCTTCAGACCCGTCGTCATAGTGGGTTAGTAACCCAACATTAAACGATAAGATTGATATGTCCATGAATATTAAAAGAGTACCACAGAATTTAAAAGAAATGATTTACTTCATTCCATCATCACACATCCCACAGTCTATATAGTAAAAGAAAGTACTAGAGTCCATATTATTACAACTTGAAAAGAACTACATTGTCTATGTGAATAACATTATTCAAGCTATGAAATAAAGCAACTACCAAAAAGAAAATCTCCTCAAGTACTACTTCTTGTATGCGGCGTCAATCTTCACTATTCTCCTCAGCTACGGGATAACCTGTCACACCTGTACGCTGAAGCAAGTATGAGTCTTACAAGACTCAGCAAGTAATGTAAAGCATCAAACTTATACATATTATATACACACTAAGCTACCAACAATGAGAAAACACACGCTATCATTCTAACCACAATATTTCACATAACACATGCTTCTTATGGTCAACAACATGTAACTTACCCAAACATATATCTAATTAACACATGTTCATATTAATCATGAAAGATAACATGACACAAGTTCTCTACACATGATATATCCTATGCTATGTGGTTCAAATCTTTATCATGTCATTACACAATTTAATCAATTTAAAACACAAGATTTCGTACATGATAATGAACACCACTAGCATGGTATCTAGCTATTTTCTCATGCAATTATATCATTTTATCATACAATTATCTTGCTATTTTAATGTATAATTTATCATACTCTTTTGATACTTGCACATACTTTTTAATAAACTACGTATCATGTTACTATACATTCTATCATAATTAAGCTTAATCATATTAATACATACATAACATAAACATATGTACTTTTAAACACCTATCATGTAACATGATTTATTTCTCTAAACAATATCCATATCATGGAACCATTCTACCAATTAGAACATGGAATTAAGCACAAAGTAGGTAGCAACTTAACAAGGTCTCTATTTATTTTTCACATGCATTTTTCTCATTTATTTACTCATCTCATTTGTTGTTTTAATATGAATAATCACAATGGTATCACCTTTATCAAACATGGATTGAAGGTTTAGAACATACTCAAATCGGATGACAATTATCTACAATTTAAGCATGAAACTATGTACTAAATGGATAGAAATTCTATCATGGAACTTAGACTTTGTTTCATGTATTTATCATAATCATAACTTCAATTAGCTTGCTGTTTTGACATGAATTAAACTTAATTATATGGATTTACACTTATTCTCATGCCATTTTATTCATTTGCAAATTCTTATATGCTCATTTTTTTTCCACATTGCATTCCTTTACTTGTTTATATGCACATATTCATATACACTACCATATGGATATTATTAAACTATATCACGTAATATTAAACATGGTATTAAACATAATATTACAATCATGATGTTAACACATGAATAACATGAATATATATATACATGCATTTTACATTGGTTTTCACATGCAATGGTACTCTCTTTATCATTTACTCACCCTTACATGTCAATTTACACTCCTTTCATTTCATTTACTTTTGCATTCACGTTCATGCAATGGTACTCTTTTTATCATTTACTCACCCTTACATGTCAATTTACACTCCTTTCATTTTATTTACTCTTGCATTCACGTTAATCACTTATCACAATAATTGCACTTATCACGTGCCATATTCACTTATCACTTTGCACTTTTATTCACATTTAATCTCTTAAGTTGCCATGACACATAGTCCTAACTGTGAAGTAGAGGAAAAATACTCACTTTAGCACTTAGTGCTTATCACTTAGCACTTAGCACTCACTTTCACATATTTGTCACCTGGGCAAGCTAGTGACAAACCATGGATACTGCGCAGACCGGGAGAAGCACTTTCCACCCTAACCAGCGGTACTTGTCCACCTCTAGGATTTCATCCTAATGCCCTTAGGATTTATACACAACGTTGAGCCTTCCATAGGGACTTTTCTATGGTACAGCTCTCAGACCCCTATGGTAGCAGTGTCAATCGTGGCCCAATTTTACATTAATCAAATTATCAATCTTATCACATTTTTCTCATGCTCATACACATACTTTCATCTCATTTTACATTCACTTTGCATAGTTTTCACATTTCCATTTACAAAAATTCACCTTACTGTTTAACAGTGATAAACAACTTAAAATAAGATATTAACATGCTGCTAACTTTTGATTTATACATAATTAACTCTAACATGCACAACATGACTATTTTCACATTTAAAACTATAATAATACCTACTATCATCAAAATATTATGAAATATTTATCACAGGTTAAGAACAGTAACCATAACAAGTACTCAATTTTACAGATTTTTCTGAGTAAGAAATATATTTATAACAATTAAATCAAGTCACAGGTGCATTTCTCACTAATTTCTCCTAAGTAGACAATTTAGTAAAATAGTCAAATCTAATAGTATAAATGCGTAGATATAGTCATCCCATGATTTCAGAAAATTCATGAAACCCTAACTCACATCTGACCTATTTATACAGATTAAACATGGTCATAATATGCTCACAGTCCAATTATCTTAATTTTAATAATTCACACAAATCATGAAAATTCATGAAAACCTCATGACATGACCTACTGATCACCCTTGACCCCACATAAAAGTTACAGCATGCACCATACCCGGAAATCATTTAAATATATCAAAGAAGATCAATCAGCATTTTTCAGAACATTGAAGAACTTAACTACACAGTGCTGGCCGCCTACTGGGTTAACTACAACATCCCTTGCCGCCAACATAAGAGCACAGGATGTTGCCGCCAACCTCCACACAGCAAACTGCACAGCCAGCACTCACATGTACGGGGAAATTGGAGGGTCCAGGACTCGAGGAAAATCCGGAAAAAATCTAGGACCTAGGGGACATGTATAGGGTTGATGTCCATCAGTTTCTTGCCTCTAATAAAATCCGAGAAGATCAAATCTTGCTGTTGAAGCCCTCCTCGGCCAAGCCAAGAGGGTGCTCAGAAACTCCTTAAATTTGGTTCTTCGGTAGATGTAGGTTGATCCTCGCAGTTGGGAATGCTTCCTTGATGGTTGGACTACGCTCCAATCATTGTCGATCTTCCAAGAAACTCCTCCAGTCGCAGGATCGAAGCCTTTGAACTTCAGCTTTTCTTACAGGAAATACTAGGGTTTCACAATCACCAAAAAGCTTGGCGCGGCCAGAATATGCTGTTTTTATAAGGCTGGGTAGGTTGGGTACGCACTAGGGTAGGTTGCCTATGGTTTAGGATGGGTTTACTAAACTGGAACCAGGCATAACACAGGTGTTACCAAATTTGAAACCGTTATGCAGGAGGGATATTAACGTCAACATCTGATGTAGTTGACCAAGGATTGGCATCCAGACATGTGGCCGCCTACCTGCTGATTGGCGTCCAACCGTCTGGACGCCAATCTCAGGCAAGGGGTCAGCGGCACAGTGGTGGATGCCAACTGTGCCAGACAGTCCCCACAACCCAGATTTGCATCCTATTTACATACAATTATAATCCAACAACGTAGTGTGTGCATAAATAATATATTTGCATTCACTATTTAAATTACATGCATTATATATTATCTATTTAAATAGAAATTGTACTAATCTCAATTAAAGATATTATGCACAAATAACATACACATATACATATATGCATACACACTGCATAATTACATGCATCATGCTTGATTATATAAATATAACATGCAAATCCTTAATTAGACACTACATGCACACTTAAACACACAAAAATAAACTCGTATAGATATCCATAGGATGTATAGGAACATCTACATACTATATGCACCACATTTCTTAAATTCAATATACGTAGGATTTAAATAAACTCTATGATGTACGTTATTAGCTAAGCGCGTATATCCACAGAAGATAATACATATATATATATACAGGTGAGGAATTATAATTATACATGCACAAGGTTAAACATATGCATCTATCGGTGTACAAAGCATAATTACTCATAACATGCATGGACTTACATAGATATAGAATGCTCATAATATTTTGATATATTATATATGTACTGTATTATTTAAATACTATATACACTATAAACAATTTAACATGACAAGAATAGACAAATATTATTTACACAAGATAAGTGTATACATATTTACATTCATGCATCATAGTTACATAAAATATGCATGGAATATATAAATACAATATGCATCTCAACCATTAGATAACCTGATTGTGTCTGTTCTTTTTTCTGATTCAGCTGTTCTTGTCTAAGCTATTACGTTGGGCAGGTTACCTCACTGGGCCGTTTTTCCCTAGTGGCGTGGTATTTGTAATATGTTGCAGATTCTCAAACCTAAGGTTGTTCATTCCTTTTGGGAAAGTAATCAGGTGGCAGACTCTCTAGCCTTCCATGCCTGTATCATTGAGAGGAACTTGGTCTTTTCTTCCCTTCATGATCTTCCTCTTCCTTCCAGGGGTGCTTTGCTTATTGATAAAGCGGGACTCCCCAACTTCAGGTCGTGATCTCCTTGGGGCTGCCTTTTTTCCTTTGTTTTCTTGGAGATCGGGTGTACTCTTCTTTCTTCCTGGAGGATGGTGTCGGGTGTTATCATTCTTATTGATCTATTCAGCAATAAAATTCTTATCTAGTGGTTGATCGCTTGGTGGAGTGGGTTCATCTCGTCCCTCTGGGACAGGGTACACTCTCCTAGTCACTGACCCATTGGATACTTTACAAAAAAAAAAAACTAAAAAAAAACCATTAGATAATACATACACATTTAGATATATTACATGTACAGAAGTAAACTCACATATGCTTACAATATGCATAGTAGTACTTCATATTATAAGCACAGCATTACTTAAATACAACATGCATAGCATTTAAATAAGTACATCATATACAAAATTAGCTAATTCAATAAAATTCACAAAAATAATATACATACCCGCATATGCACATGATCAATTCAATAATTATAGTATGCAAAATTTTAATACACACACTATATTTATAATAGGTAATTATCGCATGCACAATATAAAATGACAGAAAATTGGGGTCTCACACTCTCCCCCCCTAGAAAAAGATCTTCGTCCTCAAAGATCGCATCGCGTACCTGTGGTGACGTCGTCTATGCCATCTCCGGAAATAGAATGTAATCTTCTTTCTTCTTAGCTGGTGTTTCTAGCTCCATTGTTGCAGTTGCTGCGACATCTTGTGGATCGATCTCCTTAAGTTTCAGACATTCTTTAATCCGATGGTCTGGACTACCACACTTGAGGCGCTTTCCTTCCTTTAACTAGCACACATATCCGCCGTGACGTTTGCCGCATCGCCCGTACTCAGGTGCTCCACCTTGATGCGATTCCAGTCCACCCTTTTGCTTGCTTACTATTCTAAGAGCCTCTTCCAATGTATCAGGGTCAGTTTCCAAAAGTTTGGCTCTTAGCGATGGTTTGAGCTTCATTATAAATTTCTCTACCTTGCGACGCTGCGCATAATCCCTATTCCTATCACCATGCTTACAATGGCCTGCCATTGTCTGCAAAACAATTCAATCCAGTTAGGATCTAAGTTACTAAATCCTATCTATTTTCTTAACTATCTTTCATTCATTATTATTACTTTCTACACCTACGGACAAATTCCTATAAAGACTTTGCAATATTATGAGATGATGCTTTATCCATGTACAGTCTCAACCTTGGTTTCTCTGATACCAATCTCTGTAACGACCCTCCTCATACCGGTACGATTATACCAATCCCCATCGGTACAAAAATCGTCGTCACAGTGGGATAGGAACCCAACATTAAACGATAAGGTTGATATGTCCATGAATATTAAAAGAGTACAACGGAATTTAAAAGAAATGCTTTACTTCATTCATCATCATCACACATCCCACAGTCTATATAGTAAAAGAAAGTACTAGAGTCCATATTATAACAGCTTGAAAAGAACTACATTGTCCATGTGAATAACATTATTCAAGCTATGAAATAAAGCAACTACCAAAAAGAAAATCTCCTCAAGTACTACTTCTTATATGCGGCGTCAATCTTCAATATTCTCCTCAACTACGGGATAACCTGTCACACCTGTACGCCGAAGCAAGTATGAGTCTTACAAGACTCAGCAAGTAATGTAAAGCATCAAACTTATACATATTATATACACACTAAGCTACCAACAATGAGAAAACACACGCTATCATTCTAACCACAATAGTTCACATAGCACATGCTTCTTATGGTCAACAACATGTAACTTACCCAAACATATATCTAATTAACACATGTTCATATTAATCATGAAAGATAACATGACACAAGTTCTCTACACATGATATATCCTATGCTATGTGGTTCAAATCCTTATCATGTCATTGCACAATTTAATCAATTTAAAACACGAGATTTCGTACATGATAATGAACACTCCTAGCATGGTATCTAGCCATTTTCTCATGCAATTATATCATTTTATCATACAATTATCTTGCTGTTTTAATATATAATTTATCATACTCTTTTGATACTTGCACATGCTTTTTAATAAACTACATATCATGTTACTATACATTATATCATAATTAAGCTTAATCATATTAATACATACATGACATAAACATATGTACTTTTAAACACCTATCATGTAACATGATTTATTTCTCTAAACATTATCCATATCATGGAACCATTCTACCAATTAGAACATGGAATTAAGCACAAAGTAGATAGCAACTTAACATGGTCACTATTTATTTTTCACATGCATTTTTCTCATTTATTTACTCATCTCATTTGTTGTTTTAATATGAATAAATCACAACGGTATCACCTTTATCAAACATGGATTGAAGGTCTAGAACATACTCAAATCAGATGGCAATTATCTGCAATTTAAGCATGAAACTATGTACTAAATGGATAGAAATTCTATCATGGAACTTAGACTTTGTTTCATGTATTTATCATAATCATAACTTCAATTAGCTTGCTGTTTTGACATGAATTAAACTTAATTACATGGATTTACACTTACTCGCTTGCCATTTTATTCATTTGTAAATTCTTATATGCTCATTTTTTTTCCACATTGCATTCCTTTACTTGTTTATATGCACATATTCATATAAACTAGCATGTGGATATTATTAAACTATATCACGTAATATTAAACATGGTATTAAACATAATATTACAATCATGATGTTAACACATGAATAACATGAATATATATATACATGCATTTTACATTGGTTTTCACATGCAATGGTACTCTCTTTATCATTTACTCTCCCTTACATGTCAATTTACACTCCTTTCATTTCATTTACTCTTGCATTCACGTTTATCGCTTATCACAACAATTGAGCTTATCACGTGCCATATTCACTTATCACTTTGCATTTTTATTCACATTTAATCTCTTAAGTTGCCATGACACGTAGTCCTAACTACCAAGTAGAGGAAAAATACTAACTTTAGCACTTAGTGCTTATCACTTAGCACTTAGCACTCACTTTCACATATTTGTCACCTGGGCAAGCTAGTGACAAACGATGGATACTGCGCAGACTGGGAGAAGCACTCTCCACCCTAACCAGCAGTACTTGTCTACCTTCAGGATTTCATCCTAATGCCCTTAGGATTTATACACGACGTTGAGCCTTCCATAGGGACTTTTCTATGGTACAACTCTCAGACCCCTATGGTAGCAGTGTCAATCTCGGCCCAATTTTACATTAATCACATTATCATTCTTATCACATTTTTCTCATGCTCATACACATACTTTCATCTCATTTTACATTCACTTTGCATAGTTATCACATTTTCATTTACAGAAATTCACCTTACTGTTTAACAGTGATAAACAACTTAAAATAAGATATTAACATGTTGCTAACTTTTGATTTATACATAATTAACTCTAACATGCACAACATGACTATTTTCACATTTAAAACTATAATAGTACCTACTGTCATCAAAATATCATGAAATTTTTATCACAGGTTAAGAACAGTAACCATAACATATACTCAATTTTACAGATTTTTTTTAATAAGAAATATATTTATATCAATTAAATCAAATCATAGGTGCATTTCTCACTAATTTCTCTTAAGTAGACAATTCAGTGAAATAGTCAAATCTAACAGTATAAATATGTAGATATAGTCATCCCATGATTTTAGAAAATTCATGAAACCCTAACTCACATCTGACCTATTTATACAGATTAAACATGGTCATAATATGCTCACAGTCCAACTATCTTAATTTTAATAATTCACACAAATCATGAAAATTCATGAAAACCTCATGACATGACCTACTGATCACCCTTGACCCCACATAAAAGTTACAGCATGCACCATACCCGAAAATCATTTAAATATATCAAAGAAGATCAATCAGCATTTTTCAGAACATTGAAGAACTTAACTACACAGTGCTGGCCGCCTACTGGGTTAACTACAACATCCCTTGCCGCCAACATAAGAGCATAGGATGTTGCCGCCAACCTCCACACAGCAAACTGCACAGCCAGCACTCACATGTACGGGGAAATTGGAGGGTCCAGGACTCGAGGAAAAATCTGGAAAAATTCTAGGACCTAGGGGACATGTATAGGGTTGATGTCCATAGGTTACTTGCCTCTAATAAAATCCGAGAAGATCAAATCTTGTTGTTGAAGCCCTCCTCAGCCAAGCCAAGAGGGTGCTCAGAAACTCCTTAAATCTGGTTCTCCGGTAGATGTGGGTTGATACTCGCAGTTGGGGATGCTTCCTTGATGGTTGGACTATGCTCCAGTCATTGTAGATCTTCCAAGAAACTCCTCCAGTCTCCGGATCGAAGCCTTTGAACTTCAACTTTTCTTACAGGAAATACTAGGGTTTCACAATCACCAAAAAGCTTGGCGCAGCCAGAATATGGTGTTTTATAAGGCTGGGTAGGTTGGGTAC
The DNA here is from genome assembly GCA_014218235.1 of Colocasia esculenta. Lineage (NCBI taxonomy): Eukaryota > Viridiplantae > Streptophyta > Magnoliopsida > Alismatales > Araceae > Colocasia > Colocasia esculenta. Next base: position 112,037,255 of record CM024757.1, read on the forward strand.
GCACTAGGGTAGGTTGCCTATGGTTTAGGATAGGTTTCCTAAACTGGAACCGAGCATAACGCAGGCGTTACCAAATTTGAAACCGTTACGCAGGAGGGATATTAACGTCAACATCTACTGTAGTTGACCAAGGATTGGCGTCCAGACATGTGGCCGCCTACCTTGTAACGACCCTCTTTATATCGGTACGGTTCTACCAACCCACGTCGATATAGAAAGCGTCGCCAAGTGGGACATTTACCCAACACTAGTATGATAGGCTGAAACATACACAAATATATAACATATGACAGCGGAATTGAAAGAACTGAAAAGAAATTCTTATTCCATCATCCACATTCTATTCACAGTCCGTATATAAGAAAAGAGAACTAACTTTTCATAACTGAAAATAAAATAAATACATTGTCCACATGAGACTACGCAGAGTCTTTATTACATACTATGAAGTAAGGAAAAGTACAATGCTAAATCCACAACAAGATCTCCTACTCCCGCTCCGAGTTGCTCCTAACGATCTCCTCGGAAGAAGTAGAAACGTCTGCACCTGTACGCCGAAGCAAGAATGAGTTCAAAAGAACACAACAAGTAACACCATACACACTAAACATACATGCATCAAGTAATCTCCATATCCTTATGCTACACCATTAACACATAATGCATGGATTTGACAATTTATTCAAATAGAGACCTATGCATAATTTCTACGCATATTACACATGGAATTTCTTTTGTACAACATAACTTAAGCCTATCACATGCTTTCTACATACTCTCAATATGTTAAACTAATTTCATTCAACCATTCATATGCTAAATATTGATCATTTTAAACATAGATTTACATATTTCATAACGACTATTTTAGCATGAATTCTAAAAATAAATTTCACATAGTTAACACATTTACATTCATGAAAAGCTCGCTGTTTTGCTACTATCATGTCACATTCACAAGAAATTTATCCTTTTTTGCATGTTATCATAAGAACTACATGAACATATATTCACTTACACAATTTCACAATTTACACATTTCTTTTCACTTAAACACATTTTCACAATTTCTTAATGTCGTGACACATAGCCCAAACCACTTTAGAAGGACACACACTAATCACATCACATATCTATCACCTAAGCATTTCTGTGATAAATCTTAGTTACTGCGCAGAACCGGGAGAAGCACTCTCCACCCTAACCAGCGATACTTGTTCGCCTCCAGGATTTAATCCCAATGCCCATGGGACATCACACACTTTGTACTTTCCCGTGGGGACTTTACCACAGTACAGTTCCACAGCCCTCTAAGGTAGCAATGTCACCCATTGGCACATTTATACATTTTTTTCAAGTTTCAACACACTTCTAAATGCACAATTTTTACACATTCATCTCATGCTCACACATTTACATTCTTCAATATTACCTAGCATGGTACTACTGTCTTCAGTATTAACCAAGTTTTAAAAACAAGTCTAATCATGCTGAAATTTACAGAATTAAACACTAATCATATTAACATGCTTTATTTATTAATATCTAACATAAAACAAACATATATAGCTACTGTCATCAGTTCAGTACAGAAATTTAACCAAAAATCTATCACAGTCTAACCATCATGCATACTAAGATCCACATTTTTTTGAATCACGCATAATTTCTGAAAGTTCTAATAGTGATGTTATCAAATGTAAAAATAGTCAAACTGACATAAATTTTTATTGTTCGGACCCACAACTTATTATATAAATGAATACTGGCAGTACTAATTATATGTCAATTTATAGGAATTTAACTAATTTCGCACAAATTATTAACATTTCTACACTGAGTAGACATATTCACTATTTTTCGGTTCAGAAAATTTAATACACTATACAGATATTATAAATTTCCCAAATTCTTACATCATGCATTAGACCTCATAAACAGTGTACAGAAATTTCATGATAGTTAAATTCTATACATATTTCACAAACAAGATTTTTCAAGATTAAAATTCTGTCGGTCGAACATTCAAAGAATTCTAATAATTAGGGCAGATTACAAAATTTCACAATAACTCATAGTACACCCCAACATGTATATTTATATATCATATAAAATTTACCGTATATCCTCATGCGGAAAATCTCGAAAATTAGCTTATAGAAGGGCAGACCTGCACACTGTTGCAGTCTGAAGAACTTGACGGCATGGGGGTAGCCGTCTATAAGTTAACGGCAATATATGATGCCGCCAACATATGATATTAGCGGCAAGGGATCCTGCCGTTAATATCCTGTCTGCATAAACACAGACTGAACGCTAACAGATCACTTGAATGGGGGTTCCAGGACAAGAGAAAAATCCGTAAAATTCCTGGGACATACTAGACACATGTAGGGTTGATGTGAGTGGGGTACTTGCCTCTTGTAAAATCCTCAAACAACGGTTTAAGCCGGAGAAGCCCTCCTCGGCTTGTGCCAAAGAGCCTTCAAATCTCTCCTTATTCGGGTTCTTTGTTGATCTTCACTGCACACCAGCGTGGGGAAGTCGTTCCCGGATGTTCAGAGTTGTCACTAGTCGATGCAGATCACCGGGTGAAGCCTCCCGAAGTCGGATCTCCCAGATTCAAGTTGGAGTTTTGCACAGAAAAACTAGGTTTTTGACCCAAGAGGCAAAAGGATAGATCTGGCCGAAAACTGGGCAATATAAAGGGTTGAGGGCCAGACATGCGTAAGGGGTAAGTCATAGAGCCGTTGGGGACGGTTTCTAAAACAGATGGCGAAGTTTCCGGAGGCGTTTTCGGATCTGGAAACGTAACTGGTCTGGGATATTGACGTCCACATCTATGGTCGCCTATTCAAAGTGGGTGTCCATCGATATTGCCGCCTATTACTAGTCAACGTCAGTTGATGTTGACGCCGACTGGTCGACAAAACACACTTAAAATATGCAGAATCTATAAACACCACACATAAATAAATAAATAAATATATATATATATATATATATATATATATATATATATATATATATATATATATACTTGTATACAATATGTACATTACAATAATACTAATTCATACAATTCGTATAAATAATTACTATGCACAATAATCTATACATCAGTAGTATACACTTATATGTATATATATATATATATACTTAAGCAAACAAGGTGAAAATGAAGGGCCTTACATACCTGCTGATTAGCGTCCATCGATCTGGACGGCAATCTCAGGCAAGGGGTCAACGGCACAGTGGTGGACGCCAACTGTGCCAGACAGTCCCCACAACCTAGATTTGCATCCTATTTACATACAATTATAATCCAACAACGTAGTGTGTGCATAAATAATATATTTGCATTCACTATTTAAATTACATGCATTATATATTATTTATTTAAATAGAAATTATACTAATCTCAATTAAAGATATTATGCTCAAATAACATACACATATACATATATGCATACACACTACATAATTACATGCATCATGCTTGATTATATAAATATAACATGCAAATCCTTAATTAGACACTACATAGACACTTAAACACAGAGAAATAAACTCGTATAGATATCCATAGGATGTATAGCAACATCTACATACTATATGCACCACATTTCTTAAATTCAATATACGTAGGATTTAAATAAACTCTATGATGTACGTTATTAGCTAAGCACGTATATCCAGAAAAGATAATACATATATATATATATATATATATATATATATATACACTTGAGGAATTATAATTATACATGCACAAGGTTAAACATATACATCTATCCGCGTACAAAGCATAATTACTCATAACATGCATGGACTTACATAGATATAGCATGCTCATAATATTTTGATATATTATATATGTACTGTATTATTTAAATACCATATACACTATAAACAATTTAACATGACAAGAATAGACAAATATCATTTACACAAGATAAGCGTATACATATTTACATTTTAGTTACGTAAAATATGCATGGAATATATAAATACAATATGCATCTCAACCATTAGATAATACATACACATTTAGATATATTACATGTACAGAAGTAAACTCACATATGCTTACAATATGCATAGTAGTACTTCATATTATAAGCGCAGCATTACTTAAATACAACATGCATAGCATTTAAATAAGTACATCAAATACAAAATTAGCTAATTCAATAAAATTCACGAAAATAATATACATACCCACATATGCACATGATCAATTCAATAATTATAGTATGCAAAATTTTAATACACACACTATATTTATAACAGGTAATTATCGCATGCACAATATAAAATGACAGAAAATTCGAAGTCTCACACCTGTCGGCAGCCTCTTCTTGGTCTGTCGATAGTGGCTTCTCATCTTGTTCTTCCAGAATTTTTCCTTCTTCATCATCATACTTGGAAGCATTAGAATTGTTAGTTTTTGTATGAGACTCATAAAAAACAACATGTGGAGTCTCTTCCACAGTTCTGTTTTTATTGTTAAACACTCTATAAGCTCTAGAGTGTTCAGAGTAGCCTAGAAAAATACCTGGATCGCTCTTGGCTTCAAATTTATCTAAATCAACTTTGTCATTATTGTGGATAAACACTTTGGAGCCAAAAATTCTGAAGTACCCAATACTGGGTGGGTTTCTTACCTTTCAAGAGCTCATATGGGGTTTTCTTCATCACAGTGTAAATGGCGTTTTTCCTCAACTTTCCGGAAAACACTCGTCCCACGACGGGAAATACGGAATTTAAAAGGAGGAGAAGGGTAAAATGAAAATGGGGATGGGGGATGAGGACGTAAAAATAAAAAGAACGTGCGTGTGTGCGCGAGGAATGTGTCGCGATTGCCAGGTGCACGTGGGCACCGGATGTAGCGGGCGGAAGGGAAATGACGCGGTGTACTTACCTCCACCCAAAGAAAAGCGCGGGAATGTATGGTGGATTCTCCTTCCTTCTTACGCCGGCCGGTCGACGTGGAAGATTCGATCCAGTTACCTTGCAAAAGGAAAAACAACAACAAACGTGTGAAAGCGGAGGTTAGACTGTGAAGCGTAGTAAATGTTGATGGAGTGAAGTATGGGAAAACATGTAAACGAAGAGTAACACACCTCGTGGAGGTGGTGTTAAACCCCTAGGAAGTGGATGGGTAAAAGAAATGCTATGTGTGTGTGTGTGGAAGTGTGCAATGCATGTGCTAAATAACAAAAAAAAGGGGATTTGAAGAAGAGGAAGATGTAGTATGGCGGCGTAGCCCAATGACAAAGTGTGGAGAGGACGGAGGAGACGGCGATGTAGCTTCCCCGCCACGCCCAAACACTCGGAAGCTTTGGTTCGCGAAGGAGATGATGCGAAGGCGACGTATGCATTGCGTCCAGCCTCCGGAACATGAGCTTCCGATTCGATGGAGTCCCGCCTTAGAGGATTGGAGAGTAGGAGTCCAGAGGTCGGGGTGGGAATTCGGCAGGGCTTCGCCGTGGTTCCGATTGGCTTTAAATGAGGATCCCCCGGGTCTGTATTTATAGCCAAAATTGCGTCCACTTCAGCGAACGTCTATTACAACTTAAAGGCGTCCGCCTAACAGGCCGCGATTCATAAGATCGCTCGATTTGTGCGTGATTAGACATTTTCATGATGATCGTAGCTGTAAGCTAGGTTCTGAATCACGTCTGGGTGGTTGGCCGCGTTTTCTTAGGCAAATCGAATCTTTGACAAAATCCGATCCTCGATTTGATACTTATAAAATGCGGTGAGCTGCCCAGACGCGCTTCAATCAGACATCACGATTGTTGACATGGCGTCCATTAAATGGAGCTGACAGGGTGCGGTCAGAATCTTTGACTTTGAATCGCGGCGAGTCGGAAGGACGCGCATTAATTGCGTCTAATAATCAGGACGCAGATCAACTCTGGGAAAGGGCGTCTACTGCGTTGGCCATGAATAGATGAAGCTCAACAGACCTTTTGGAAAGAGATCTCAAAAACCCCTAGAAAAATATAGAAAAATAGGAAGATCACTCACGAGGTTAATGGAGAAGAGCCATTTCGAGGCATCGCGGTATAACATGGAATTTGCTCGATGTGTTGCCAAATTGGCATGTCTACAGCTGCCTCACCTTGGCATCTGCTTTGCAAGGAAGTGAGGCGAAGTGATGTGAAATGAAAGAAATGGAGTGGCGTGAATTGAGTGGAACAAAGTGGAATGACTGAAAAGTAGACGCCAAGGTGTGATGAGATACGCCTTAACAACACATGACAGGAGTTGTTCCCCAGTCCAGAATGAAGTGGTTTGTTGACAATCTCATGAGAAAACTCAATACTTCGGAGAAAAGGGGTGTGCACATGGGCACAGAAAAGGAGAAAGATCAACTTCCAGCGTCGGGGAAGTACCTATGGACACAATCTGTTAGGTTTCACCTTTGGGGGCGTCTGCCACTACCGCAGGTGGATCTTTTAGGAGAATAACTGAATTGAAGGAAATCCAAGGCAGCGAGTTTTCTCAAGCGATGATCTTCAAACAACAACGCAATGGACTGAGTACTTGACTCGGAGTGGAATATCTCATGTTATTCAGAATCGAGGAACAAGTGGCTCTTTTCAGTTAAAAACAAGAGTGATCTGCCAAATTATGCTCAAAAAGGGTCCTATATGATGCATGCTGGGCTAAAAGAAAAAAACATAAAGTAAAGGAATGTATAAAATAATCAAGGATAATATTGTTACGTTGCGGAAGTCAGGATACCGGACGGAACCATCATCCCTCCACAGGGTCACGACCTATCCTCAAGTCGTAAGACTCCTCTAGAATTATTATTGGTTTTGGTGGAGGAGGGGAACTCAAACTCCAGTTTTTTCAGAGCCTCGAGGTCCTTGATGTGCTCTAATAAAGTATACCATATAGTAAGATGCAATATGTACAATACCGAGGTGGTGGTCGCCGAGGATGATTGTGCATTGTACGACAAAAGACATCCAGATCCTGTGCTCAAAGATTGATTAGTATTGACAAGCAACAAATGATAGAGTGGAAAATGACAAACAATGCTACTTGTAAAAACGTGGCGAGCGATCTGGACGCCTATAAATAGAGAATCGCGGCCACTATATTGGACGCGTTTACTCAGGCTGCTCCACAGTGTGGGAAGGTTTGACCATGACCATCATTGCCAAGAACTGTAATCATCCTTGCATTGCATGAAAATTTTCCAAAGATGGTTACATGAAAAGCCAGACCGCCCACACTCTTGAACACCAAGAGGCACCCAAGACCTATCTTTCATCAAAGAACACATATTTGCCATCATCGCTAACCTTGGTATTTCAACCTCTACAGAGAGGACCCATGAGTGTGATGCGTGTCAAATTCTCTCTGATGAAGTATTTGGTGAGCCTCTATGGCATAGCCAATTTAGTGGTGAAGCCAGGAAGCAACACCCTGAAGAACTTAAACTTGGGAAGATTAGGACGATTTATTGCATAAATTGCTAGGCCTTGAGTCCCTCTTGCCTATCATGAAGTTGGAGCGCCAATTTGAACTTTCTTAGCCTTCAAGAAGTGAAAGAAAATGAGTTATGTGAAGATTCTTTATCCATGTCTAGTGGGGACGCTGCAATTTTTTTTTTTTTTTACAAATAGCGTCCTTCCTCCCAGACACCTTTCAACAATAAATAGCATCTTCTGATACGGACTCGATTAATGCCGTCAATTTGATTGAAACTTTTGTCTATTTTTCAATGGGAACATGGGGTGTGGGCAGGTGAAGGAGATAACATATCTCCGGGATTTTCCTTTCAAACTCCTATGCTTCCTTCTTTCTATTTAAAGGCACAAGCTCCCCCCCTTTTGAATCAAAGAGAAGGAGAAGGAGGGTGAAAGGAGGGGGGGAAGGAAAGAAGGGAAAGAAGGGCTCTGGAGAGAGATGGAGGGTTTCCATAGATTAAGCCAATTGGAGGGCCACATTTGCAAACTTGTCCAAGAAAAGATGGTAAGTTGATGATTTTGATTTTTGATTGATTTACTTTGACATGTTATTAATCATTTTGTTCGGTGTTTTCCCTCTTGACTTTCTTTCCATCTACCTCTTTCAAATGACTGGCTCTTATACCACGGCTACCCATTTAGGATTACCCGCTCTTCCTGGGCAACCGACGCTTCATGTGCCTCCCTTGGCTTCATCAATTAACCTCCACCATTACTCCTGATATGACCTCTATCCTTAGACAATGAGGGATTAACAACCTTACTGTTCATGCCAAAAGGTACCACGAGATCCACCTTGATTGGGTGGCTCTCGGGGCATTGATCGAGTTGTGGCACCCTCAAACCAACACATTTCTCTTCCGAACTTTTGAAGCCATTGTTCTTTTGGAAGAGGTTGAACTCTTGTTATGTTTGAAGCGAATGAAGCAGGGCGAGGAAGAAAGAATGGCGATCATGCCAAGACATTACTCAAGCAGGGCGGTGCTCGAGAGCTTTATGGATCCGAGGGAGGCCCAAGGCGTTCGTACCGACAAAGGGATCAACTTACAAAAAATGGCGGCCTGGACCATGAGGGAGATATCGAGAACAAGGGACGATGAGAGGCTTGAGCAGGTAATGAAGGGATTCGCCATCTGTGTGGCGGGCGTGCTCCTCTTCCCTTCGATAGATAATGTTTTGGAAGAGGATCAACTTGGCATGGTTTGCGCCATTTGGGAAGGACAGAGGCTAGGATCGGCGGTGCTAGCCTTCCTATACAGCGGGCTCACGGCGGCGAGCTTGGGTAGGTCTCCATATGGACTAACATGCTGGACTGACCTACAGTTTAAGTTTTGTCTAAGAAATGAAATTACAAGCTTGTCCCGGATCTTCTCCAAGAATCCTCTTAAGCACTTGGATCATCTTGTGGGCTTCGAAGGGCGTGTGGCGAACCGAGTGCCACAGCTCAAGATGCGGACAGATTGGCGTGACTTCTTCCGAGATATGCCCGAGAGCGCCTTCACTTTTACTCCGGCCCCACTTCTCGCCCGAGATGTGTGGACCCGACTAGCACCTGGTGTGGATTTGCGGTTGATTGGAGCGTCCGAGTTTGTCCTCTACAATCCACACCGCTGCCTTCCTTAGCTCGGACTTCCACGGCGCATCTTCGAAGGACCATCCCACCTCCCGCCGATCAAGTGGCGCGACATCGGCACTAATAATGATGGCGAGGAGGCAAACACTATCAAAGCTATATGGAAGATTTGCACCTTCAGGAGGCCGGCTTCAAATGTAACAGAGATTGAAAATGATTGGATGAATTATGTAAGGGAGCTCAGGAAATTGTGGCCGAAAGTGGCCGTTTGTAAACGGCGCGATTGAATCATTAATGAGAAATAAATTGTTTCCTTAACGCGGCCAAGAACGTCCCCTGAATGTGATCATTTCTTCCAAACTGTGTGAATTTTCTCCTCAAAACAAACCCTCGGTTGGCCCTTATAACTGTGTCCATTACAGAGGACGCCTTTCATATGAAAAGCATCCAACACTTTGGCCACGAATCCACTTTCAAACCAGGCATGACAATTAGGCTTGTCTCCTTCTTGTGATGTTTAATGAGAGGGTTAAAGAAGTAAAAGAATTCAAAATAACCAAATTCCCTCTGATGGAGTGCTTAGAGACTCTTATGTGGTGCCGCCAATTTGGTGGTGAAACCAGGAAGTAAGACCCTGAAGAACTTGAACATGCCAAGGTAGACAAGTTGGTCTAAGGATATACTGTCCTTGCTTCAGGGGACTCTAGCATCTCCTATGGCCGTCCCCACATGGCCAAAAGAACTTCTTCTGAAAATCGCGGCATCCCAACTGGCCGCCAATCAAACACCTATTCACGTTCGTGCTAAATGCCACTTTTCCTAGAAATGCATCCACTTCAGCGTACGCCTTCACGATTCCCGTTTCAAAATTCAAATGGCGCGCCCCCTCGGATTCTGCGCCGGTGTAATGATTGCTTCTGAATCACGGCGAGAAACTCAGATGCCTTTTAGGATTACTTTCCAAATTCGCATCTTTGCCTCCGGATGAATCTTAAATTTGAATTAGAGCACCTAAAAAGGTGTGCCAAAGCCATGATGACGTTCTGAATCACTGCGCACGGACCGGACATAATTAAAAACAAGAAGCGTGTCGTCCTGTTCGGCCGCGATTTCGAACATTCCCGAGGGCAGAAGATGCCCGGGGGCAACTATTCCGGCCGTTGCCACCGGCACCCCCCTTCTTCTCTCCCTCTAAACTCCCTCTTTTCTCTAATCACTCTCTCCCTCTTCTAATTCTCTTCCAATCCCTTCCTCTCGATGGCGAGACGGCGGAGCGATGGAGGCAGCGGCTCGCCGGAGGAGATGGCAGAGGCGACGGTGGGGGTGGCCACACCGGCGATGGGGGAGACGGCGGAGATGGTGGCGGAGGTCGCCGCGGCCCCAGGCGAGCTCGCACTGGTTCTCGTGGAGGAGGGAGTGGTGGCGGCACGGCCGCGACATCCCCACCCGGCCGGAGATGGTAAGTGCTCGGACTTTCCCTTTTTTGTGTGAATAGGGGAGATGGGGGAAGGCGACTGGCGTCGGTAGGGAAGGGGTAATCGCGTCCATTCCAGATGGAGCGATTCAGACTGACGAAGTGCGGTGGCTATGGCCGCCGCATTTCTGAGATGAAATGCGGCCATCCAGTTGGCCGCTATTCAGAATTTGAAATGTGTCTCCTGGTTTGGACGCGTTTCAGAGAGGCACCTGAGGGTCATAATTCTGGCTTAAATTTTGCACAACTTATTCTATTTATTGTGTTTTAACTTTTTCTTTGAATTATGTGTGCATTGCAGGGAGTGATGAAGCCAAGGACGATGTGGCCCCTAGTCCTGGCTGCCTATCAGGGGCTCCCGGACTTCCAGAGGGAGCGAATCCGGGAGATGGGGTTCGGGCCAATCTTGGAGATCGAGCCTTTCTTCATAGACCCCCCCCCCCCCTTGATCCAGGTCCTGAGGGAGAGGTGGGACAGGACGAGCCGTGCATTCCTGTACCCCTGGGGCCACATGGTGCCCTCACTGGAGGATGTAGCCCGGATCACGGGGCTACGAGTGGACGAGGAGGCGGTTAGTAGCATTACGTGCATCGACTATACCGAGCACGCGCAGGACCTCTTGGGTTTGGATCCCCAGGGCGACGAGGATGGCGACCGGAGGATGGTCGGCCGGGTGGCACTTCTAGAGACACTTGGCCTCGCAGGAGTACGACAGAGGGCGGAGGAGATGCTTCCGGAGTACGTGCAGTGGGCGGCGGGGCTGGCGCACGTGGTGTACGGCCAAGACCCCAGAGATACAGAGCGGGACGACCGGGACCTTCGGAGGTTCCTGACCTTCTTCTTCGGCAAGATGCTTTTCACCACGAAGGGCGACAGCATCCATTGCCGATTCCTAGACCTGATGGAGGATCTGAGCTGGGTTGGGGACTATGCCTGGGGTGCGGCCCTCCTGGCCCACACCTTTGCAGACCTCTCTGCCGGCACAGGGAGGGAGACCACCGTGGGCGGCTTTGCGCCCTTTCTACATGTAGGAGCTCAAAGTTCAATTCCTCTTTAACTATGCATTTAAATTTCTTGTGATTGCTTTAATTGGTACTAATTGGTGTGTGCATACAGGTGTGGAACTGTTACTACCTTCCCCTGGGCAGGGCGACGTAGGTGAGTCCCGACGTGGTACCACTCGCGTGGAGGTGGCTACTGGTGGTGAGCACGGCCACCTACGGATTTCAGCTTGACGTCCTCCATCAGGCCATCCGGGATTTCCCGCCACTTCTGGTATGGACTACACTTGACTTTGTTTAACTCATGCATTTGATAAGAAATACCCATGTGACTAACTCAATGCAGGTCGTGTGGGAGCCCTACGCAGGTGGGGGTGACGAGGGCCAACCGTGGGTGGAGAGCAGCCGGCCTCGGTTTAGGCGGGACTTGTGGGTCCACTGCCTAAACGAGATCGAGCCACTCCACCTGCGGTTGGCTGCTCGGACTGTAGGCTTACACCAGGCGTGGCTCGAGGTGGAGGAGCCCCGCGGGATCGGACGGAAGACGCGGGGGAAGGCGAAGACAGTTGACTGGCGTCTTCGCTTTCCCGACCAGCATGCGGACTGGCAGCAGGGCAGCCAGCTTGTGGAGTCCGATGCGACTGACAGCCTCGCGTACTTGGAGTGCTTCTAGGAGGAGTACGGGGGATGCGACTACATGAGGCCTGCTAGGGTATGCACTTCTAAAATTTATATGCTTTCAATGTGTTACTCATGATATTCTAATTAAATGTGTGTATATGCAGGATGCGCGGAATGACCTCATCGACACTCTCCGCGCCTAGCTCGCGGATACGGAGGCGCAGCTGGCCGAGGCACGGTCGGCCTTAGAGGCACTGGTAAGTGTAGAAAAATCGTACCTTTGTTATTTATCTTACCGCCTACTGACTTGACTTTGAATTATTGCAGCGTGCTACTAGGACGTCAGTGGAGTATGCTGATACTGTCGGTGCTTCTTCGAGCCGATGTGTTCCCGACCTGGAGGTGGCCTCCCTTTATGCGCAGTTGGCGGCAGCAGAGGCCAGGGCAGAGGAGGCAGAGTGTGATCTCTTTGCACGGGTAAGTAATCTTAATCAGATATGAATTGGGTTGAACTATTTTCAAACTTACCTATGGTCGTCTTTTCTTGCAGTCCGACGAGCTTCAGAGTGCTCTCACATGAGAGACTAGCATCCACGTCGAGATGACCGATCTATCACAGCAGCTATCCGGGTTGCGAACCCAGGCCTCCCAGTGAGACGCGGACCTTCCTCGTGATGCCGCGGAGTTATGCTTGAGGCTTTCCTTGGAGCGGGAGGACCGAGAGAGGGAGAGAGCTCGGTTGGCAGAGGAGCGTAGGGAGGATCGCCGCCAGTGGGAGGAGGACCACGGTCGGTGGTCTCAGGAGTGCGAGCGTCTAACACAGCAGTCGGTGGACGCCCGCACTAGCTTAGCGGTCTCCGAGCGCTTGCGGCAGGCGGCAGAGGATCGGTACCGGTGCGGTCAGAAGTGCGCGAGGGAGCAGGGGCGGTCCAATGCCTATTTTGCGAGCTTTGTTGTGTCCTCCTCTCAGTACGAGAGGAACATCCAGGAGGCGGGAGCTGCTCAGGGATCCATGGGTTCGCGTGCCTCCATGGGGCCTCCTACTCCTCGTTCGGCGGCAGACCCAGACGAGGTTGAGAGTGGCCGCCGGCCACGACCGGCGGAGGATGCTGATGAGAGTGACTGGCCTGCAGAGGGAGGTGACGGTCGTTAGGCTATTTGCTATGTATTTTTACCTTCTTTTGACGATGTACGCCCTTTTCAAGCACTCCATGTGGATGTACTCGGGGTTGGCCCCCTTTTGGCCACATATATATGTGTTTGTTTTTCTCTTCCTGTGCCTGCGAATTTACTTGAACAAATAAGTTAAATGTCCGTTCCGGCTCAGCCCCTTGCATATATATATAAAAAATGATTCTTGACTCCACGATTTTGTTAAGGGGCTAAGCTTTTATTTAAATAAGGCGAAAAATGAAAGGAACGATGAACATGCAATGAACATGCAATATCTACACATGAGGGTGACATGATTTGGCTGAATGCACAGAGTATACATGAAAATGAAGGTGCAGAATGTACAGATCTTTTGGATTTTGAAATATCTGATTTTTTTTTTAAGAATATCTATATTTTTTTGGATTTTGAGAATATCTATTTTTTTTTTGAGAATATCTGATTTTTTGGATTTTGAGAATATCTGTTTTTTCTTGGATTTTTGAAAATAAATACCGCAAGTCGGCATGGTCCCTTCTAAGAAGACGCGCGGAATGAAGGGGGTCCGCTCAAACTGGAAATTTGTGGCACTTGGACCCCTTAATCACTTGGTCGTCATTAAGAATGCATTGATTATTCTTGAGTGTATTAGTCAGAGGTTGGACGTGCTTAAGTGGAGCCTTCACCCAAGGTTACTTTTGGCAACGTCATCCTTAGTGGATCGCTGCCTTGCCTCGATCCAAAACATACCCCGGGGGAGAAAGGAGGAAGATTTTTGGGAAGTCTGCCAGTAGTCTAGGAGACTGGGAAATACTCACTCTTCTATCCTGGACTTAGTGGGTTTCGGATTTTCTTTGGGCTCGTGGGGTTCCTAGCACGCTTACGTCCAGGTCCATTTGGATTCCTGCAGGGACATTGCCACTCTTGTCGTGCTGCACACTTACGTCCAGGTCCATTTAGATCCCTGCGGGGACTTTGCTGCTCTTGACGTGCTTTTACTTGATTAGCCTTGTTTTGGCTCTTTTGATTTGGATTTGACATTGATTTTCTCTATTTTTCCCCTTTATGCCTTGACCTACATCCACTGAGTTTCGAACAAATTTGTGAGGTCAATCCTTCGGGTTTCCTTTTCTATTGGCAGACCGAAAGGGAGAGAAGCAGGTAATGCTTTAGGATCTTGGTGTGGCATTGATCTCCTTTGGATTCCGCGTCTCTTGCTTCCAGGGGCTGGGCGCGTGTGTGTGTGGGTGTCGACACCTCTGGCTAACCCATCAAGAATTAAAAAATGAATTAATATTGACATCTTTTTACCTTAGGATCCTTGTGCCACGTATATCCAGACAGCTAACTAGGGGTAGTATTTTTTAAGATATAGCCCATTCCATGGGTGAGAGAGCTCCTCACCTTCCGCGTTCACTAGCCTATACGTGTTGTCTGGACCTATCTCTTTGACCACGAACGGCCCTTCCCAGTTAGGTTGGAGTTTTGACTGGGGACCTCCGGATTTTACAAAGATTCTTTTAATAACCATTTCACTAGCTTTGAATTTTCTCTCAATAACCTTCTTTTGATGAAAACGAGCGAGTCTATTTTGGTACACTCTTGTATGTTCTACGGTGACCAGACGCCTCTCGTCTAGGAGTTCCAGTTGTGCTAGGAGTGATTCGCGCCGCTCATCGATTGACAAGTCCTTGTCAAGCTAGATCCTTAAAGAGGGAATGAGAATTTCGTATGGTACTACTACCTACATTCTGTAAGTGAGGGTGAACGGTGTCTGCCCAGTGGGAGTACGGATTGAAGTGCGGTAGGCCCACAAAGCTTCTACAAGCTTTTCTGGCCAGTCCGAGAATTTGTTAGCTTCACATGTTTTCTTAACAATTTTAATCAAAGTTTTATTGGTGGCCTCTACTTGGCCATTGCCTTGCGGATAGTATGGAGATGAATGATGCAATGCAATTTTATACCAGTTGCAGAGGTCACGCAGTTTTTGAGAGATGAATTGGGGCCCGTTGGCGGTGACGATGGTGTTTGGAATGCCAAACCTAGTGATGTTGTTCTTCATGATAAACTTACAATCAGTTGTTGCCTTGATTTCCGCATATGCTTTGGCTTCCGCCCACTTGGTGAAGTACTATGTTGCTATGAGGATGTACGATTGACCTTGTTCTGGGAGTTGGGGTCACCAAGGGGTCCAATGATGTCGATAGCCCACATAGCGAAAGGCCATGGGGAGGATATCGGGTGAAGTGAAGAGGATGGAGAATGGATTTTGTCGGCGTGGAGTTGGCATTTGACACACCGACAGACAAAGATGGAACAATCCTCCTCTAGAGTGGGCCAATAGAAACCTTGCCTAAGGATCTTCTTGGCTAGCATTTGACTATTCACATGGCCTCCAAAAACACCCGAATGGGCCTCTTCAACAACCTTCACAGCTTCATCTTCATCCAGGCATCTCAGCAAAACACCAGAAAATCCCCTTCTATAGAGAGCATTTCTAACCAATGTATACTTCTGAGATAGCCTCCTTATTGCTCTCTTCTCGTTGGCTGTGGCTTCCTCAGGGTACGACTGGTTTCTGCAATACCTGGCTATCTCATAGTACCATGGCTTTTCCTCATCCTCCATCTCTTCTTGTAGCTCCATTAACATGATCTCGGTTTTACTTCTCCTTTCTGTGTTCCTCAACACTCTTTCCTTAACCAAGAGAAAGTTAGGATCTAGAATGACTGGAACATGACGGCGCTCGATCTGAATGCTGTCAGAATCCCCTGGATAGCACATATACATGGTTGTGCCAAGTGTGGTGAGGGCATCGGCTAGAAGATTCTGATGACGAGGGATGTGGACAAAAACTAGCTTGGAGAATAGCTTGGCATAAGTTGAGGCAAGTTCCTGATAGGGCTTGAGCTTTGGATCGCGAGTGACATATTTGGTGAGCACTTGGCGCAAGACTAGCTGACTATCACCTATGATTCGTAGATGGGTGACACCATAGAAATGAGCGAGCTCTAGACCAGCCAACAAAGCCTCATATTCGGCAATGTTATTGGTGGCAGGAAAATCTAGTTTGTGAGCTTGTGGAATGGTGACACCTTCAGGTAGCAGAGCAATCCCGATGCCCTTTCCTTGAGAGTTCCAAGCTCCATCAAAATATAACGTCCACATAAAATCAGATTGGCTAAGGGACATCAATTCGTCATCTGGAAACTCCGAACGGACTGGATCGAACCGGGGAATAGGATGATGAGCGAGATGCTCTGCTATGGCATAGCCTTTAATCGATTTCTGCTGAATGTAGGTGATTTTGAAATGAGAGAGAAAGCTTTGCCAACGTGCCAGCCTATCAGTTAGAACAGATTTTTCAAGGAGGAATTTGATAGGATTCATTCGGGCGATGAGATGAACTTCATGAGCAAGAAAGTAGTGCTCCAGTTTCTGCACTACCCATACGAGCGTGGCACAGGTTTTCTCCATCGCAGTGTACCTTTGCTCACAGGGGTTGAGAGGCTTAGACAGGTAGTATGCTGCCCTCTCCTTGCCTTCTTCATCAACTTGCGCAAGGATAGCTCCCACCGAATCTTCCAGGACAGATACGTAAAGAATAAGAGGCCTGTCTGGAGTCGGCGGTCTCAAGACAGGGGGATTATCCAAATAATCCTTGAGTCCATCAAAAGCCGCCTGACACTTCTCATCCCAACGGAATTCGACTCTCGGCTTGGTGAGGTCGTAGAAGGGTCTACACCTCTGTGAGTGTTGGGAGATGAACCGGAGAATAAACTGCAACCTCCCGATTAATCCTCGAACTTCCTTCAAATTTTTGGGAGGGGGCATTTCTCTTATTGCCTTTGCCTTGTTGGGATCAATTTCTATACCCCTCTTGCTCATGATGAAACCTAGGAGCTTACCCGATGAAACACCAAATACACACTTCCTGGGGTTCATCTTTAACTGATATTCCCTTGCTCTCTGCAAGACTTTGGATAGAACCCCAGGATGCTCAGCCAACGTCTTGGATTTCACCACCAGGTCATCCACATACACCTCGATAAAAATGTGGATCATGTCATGAAAAATTGCCATCATAGACCTTTGGTAAGTGGCTTCAGCATTCTTGAGTCCAAACGGCATGACCACATAACAATAAGTTCCCCAAGGTGTAGTGAACGAGGTCTTCTCCTGGTCTTCCTCAGCCAGCTTAATCTGATTGTACCCTGAGAAGCCATCCATGAAGGAGAGGGTTTCATACCTAGCCGTGTTGTCAATGAGCACATCTAGGTGAGGCAGCGAGAAATCATCCTTAGGACACACGCGGTTGAGGTCCCAGAAATCGATACAAATTCTAACCTTTCCATCCTTCTTCATAACCGGAACGATGTTCGCCACCCAATTCGGATAAAGCACAACTCTAATGAACCTGGCTTTGTGGAGTTTGTCGACCTCATCTTTCATTTTCAAAGCCATCTAGGGTGGAAGCGCCTCAACCGCTGCTTAATGGCAATGGACCCCGGCTTAAGGGTAAGACGATGCTCAACTAGCGCGGAGTCCAAGCCAAGCATATCTTCATAGCTCCATGCAAACGTGTCCTTAAACTTCCTGAGAACCTCGATAATTGCCTCCTCTTCTGTTGATGATAAATTACTGCTTATGAGGACGGTCCTAGGTTCTTCCTCATTTCCCAGATTGATTTCTTTGGTGATTTCCTCTACGGCAGCTGACGGTTCATCAAATCTCTTTAATCCACTTGCGAACGCATCAGCCTCATCCTCAAACTCTTCATCACCTTCTTTAGTTGGGTCGTCGTCATCCATGATCTCATAGACTCCGAACCCATCATCAATAAAGCACACTGACTACTCATATTCTAGATCCGGCAACTGCAAAGGCTCCTCTATAAACTCTGGAACTGCCAAGCACGATTTGCATCGACGGGCTAGATCTACTAGGAAGCGGTGCGGAACCCTCCTACCCTTGGTCTTCTTCTCTGACACTACCCCTAGTTTGCCACTACCTTTGCCTAGACTTGAGCTACAACTACTGGAATCTACAAGCGAAGGAAAAGTAGTAAATGTTGAATCCCGTGAGGGGGAATATGGAGAAGGATTCAAGGAAGATGAAGGGGAATTTATAGCAAGTGGAATAGCAAAAGTAGAATCCCGCGCGAGGGAATTATTGAGAGCAGTAGAAGGACTTCCCGGGGCGGGGGTAGATAGAGAAGGATCTACAGGAGGGAAAGCAGTAAAAATAGAGTCTTGTGTGGGGGAATTACGGAAAGCAGTAAAGGAAGGATCCCTCAAGGGGGAAGATGAAGGAGAAAAAGTAGTAACATTCCCCTGTGAGGGGGGAGGATTATTGAAAGTAGTAAATGCCTGGTCCCACGCGGGGGAATTAGGGAAAGCAGTAAATGAAGGATCCCTTGAGGGGGGAGATGAAGGAGAAAAGGCAGTAACATTCCCCTGCGGGGGGGGGGGGGGGGGGGGGAGGATTATTGAAAGCAGTAAATGCCCCCTGTGTAAAAGGGGGTGGGAGATCAGTCAAAGGACCGAAGAGGAGTGGCCCGTCGGCTGGGGTGCACTCGGGGTGAGGAAAGAAGTTTCCTCGAACAAGATGGTGAGATCGACCATTGTGAGACAGAAGAGATGAGGCCGCCAAATGGACTCTGGAGAGGAGAAACCATAGAGCGAGGACCAGAGGCAGGTGCCTAGTCGGGAGGCGCGATGCTCAGAGACAGGAGGGAGGTGGGAGCATTTCCTGAGGAGGAAGGAGGGAGTGTGCTGCTGGGAGGAGGGGCTAGGCAAGAGAGTGTGTTAGGGGGACTATGGTGGGCGTAGTGCCCAAGAGAAAGGGGAAGGACACATTGCTTGGAGGAAGGGGGTGTCAGGCAGTCTGTCCGGGGGAGCGGTGAAGCAAGGCCGCCAGATGAGAAAGTTCGAGCTCGAGGAAGAAAGAATCACCGTGAGGGAGAGGGAGGATTGCAGTGAGAAAGAGGGAGGGAGATCACAGTGAGGACGAGGGGAGAGGGCGAGGTGAGATTTCCAGCTGAGAAAGTTTGACTGGAAGCAGGAGTTCAAGAGAAGAAGAATCGCTGTGAGGAGAAGGGGTGGTGAGCATTTGCTCGAGAGAGTGCCGAGAGATTGCCAAGTAGGGCACTGGTGCCCAAGGAATGCTTAGAAGGAGAGGAGAAGACCACGCAGTGGCCCGCAGGAGAGAGGGTGCAATACTCTGGGAGAGGAAGAAAGAGGGTGCATTGCCCGAAGGAGAGAGAAGAGACATAGGCGCGATGCCTGGGGAAGAGGAAAGTGCGGATGCATTGTCCAGAGAGGTTGGAAGATTGGGCGCGATGCCCAGAACTGAGATTGACGTGGGCGCGATGCCCGAAATGAGAACTGAAATGGGCGCGATGCCCAGACTTGAACTTAAAATGGGCATGGTGCCCGTGGTTGGATTTGAAGTCGGCGCATTGCCCGATTTTGGAGTTGGAATGGGCGGTTTGCCCAGGATGGAATTGGGGACTGGCGCGATGCCCGAAGAGGAGGGGCCCACCCTAAGCCTTGTCGTGGTCGTGGCCGCTCCTTTGGCTTGCATGTCTTGGCCCGTGTCGGGTTGCTGCTCATTCTCCTGCAGTGCAAAGAGTTGGTCGAGAGATGCTGCCACATCGCTCATATCGAACCACTTGCTCCATTCTGGCTCTGGCTCCCCTTTCTTTGTGTGCTTGGATGGCCTGTCGCTGCCTACAGCTTGATATACGGCCAAGGGTGAATGCTGAATAGGTTCAGAAGTGACAACGGATGTTTGTTCACTCCCTGGCTACATCGTTCCTCTCTTGAAATGTCTGTACAACGCCCATGTGAGGGGTTCTCCTGGTTGCTGTCTATCCTTGCCTGGCTTGTAACCCAGCCCTGCCCTGGGTCTCATCTTACGATCTTTCACAGTTTCAGTTCTCCCTTGCAGTTGTGCCCCTAATCCTTTTCCTGGCTGGTACCCCCATCTACTTCATGACATGCCAGCCTTTTTCGGTGATAATCTTGCTTCTTCTAGCAGCCTTAACAAACGGACTACTAGGGCTTGGATACATGGTTGGCATCCCGAGTACCGACATCAGTGGTGGATTACTGGGCCAAATGGAAGGTACTGAGTTATCTATCATAGCGTCCACTTCCATGACTGTGGGCTTACTGGCCACCTTGATGATCCATCCCTTGTATGGGAACTTGAGGAATTGGTGCACTGTAGAGATAACTGCGCCGAGGGCCTGGATGAACAGCCTGCCCAGAATCATACGGTAGCTTGGATCCAAATCCAGAATGTGGAAGTCTATTTCAGTAACGGATGGACCCAATCCGATTTTCAGTGTGACGACCCCCTTAGGCGACCTACTAGTGTTGTCGTAGGCCATGACAGTGATGGCAGAAGGTCGGATTGATTGTACTATTACCCCACAGAGTTCCAGCGTGTCAGAGGACACAACATTGATTGATGCCCCAGAGTCGACCAAACATCGGGACACACGGATCCCATTGATGTTGACTGTGAGGCATATGGCATATTGCCGAGACTCGACTGGTGCTAATTCATCTTCATGAAACATGATGATCGGGTGCGAGCTTGTGGGTGTCAATACAGCACTAATCTGGTTTACCGACAGGTCCTCGTTCACCATCACCTTCTATATATATTGCATGAGGGCTTCTTGGTGGACCACTGATCTCTTAATCAATTCCAAGATGAAGATTCTGGTTGGGGTCTTATCTAAGTGCTTCAGTAAATCATATTGCATCCCCGGGATGAACTCCTCTGGCTGGGACTCTTCTTCTTCTTGGGGCGCTAATGTCTACTCTTGCTGCTGGGGAAACACCCTATTGAACATGCGCCCACTCCGGAGCACCATTGTCGCCTTAGGGGTATCTCCTGACATTGTTGTTGGGGCCAACGGAGTAGAAGTTGGAGGGGAGGAGGTAGAAGGTTGGTCGGAGAACATCTGGTGCGGCAACTGGATAGTTGCTGCACCGGAGGGTTGAGTGGGGATGCGGAGAAAGATGGCTCGGGGTTAATGAATGGTGCGGTCGATGGTGTGTGGAGAATAGGTGGGTTAGCTGATGGTGGTTGTGGGACTGTGGTAGAATGGGAGGTGTGGATTGGTTGTGGCGGGATGGTGGAAGGGTTGCGCAGGAAAGGGGCTTGTATGTTGGCGTGTGGAGGTTCCATAGCGGCGGTAGATTGGCGGGTGAGCAGCGGGTAGGCGGGTTAACTGGATGGTATGGTGTACTGGGTAGGGATGCATAGGAATGAGGGTAGTGGATTATCAGGTTGGCCGACTTGAAGTTTCATATTGGGGAGATACTCTAAAGGCATTAACTTGCTGATTCGGAGTCTGGTGCTCCGGGAGTGGGTTTTGAACAATGCCCATACTGGTCTGTTGTTGGGGCTAGAGTTGCTGCTGCTGCTGCTGCTGTTGCTATTCCTGCCTAGCCGACCTTCGTGCTTTCATCTCTGTAATAAATTTCTTCATTTCTGTCCAATCAATGCCTCCACTATCGTTTAGGTTATAGATGTAATCTTTGAAGTGAAAGCACGCCTCCAGGGTGTGGCCTGGTCCCCGGTAAGGTGAGTGCGCCAGTGGCCATTAGGGCATTACAGATATCTGGAAGGGTTTCTGGCAATGGGGGATAGAGAGTTCTCCTTGGGCCGGGGGGTGGTCGGGGTAGTTGAGGCTCATAGTTCCTTGGAGGAGGGACCTGATTGTATTGGGGAGGTGCAGGAGGGGCTTGTTGGGGTTGGTACTGGGGAGGAGCGGGCTGCCGGTATTGAGGCTGTGGAGGCTGATGGTATTGCGGCTGCAGAGGTTGTTGGTGGTACGGGGGAGGTTGTTGGTACTGTGGCCGCGGGGGCTGCTGGTAATATGAGGGCTGTTGAGGCTGCTGAGGTTGCTGAGGTGGCGTTCTGAATAGTGGTGGATTGTTGGTTCTTGGAGCGGGCTGTTGGGGTTGTGGGGTTCGAGTCGGTAGGTGGAAGGATTGGGGTTGCCCATCGGTCGGTAGGTGGAAGGATTGGGGTTGCCCATCGCACTCACTTGCTCATTATGGATGACACCCTCTGTCGTGGGACCTCCAGTCGGAGCACCACTGGTTTTCTGAATGTATGAGTTTTGGACTCGAACAAGGCCATGATACTTTCAACTGTGTCTGGATATATCGCGCCCTTTCATACAATTCCTCCATCGTTGTTAGCTTATTCATGGCCAAAATGTGTTTGAAGTGAGGCGTGGCATTTGCTGTGATCATTTTGACTTGCTCGGCCTCAGATAGTAGGTCCCTCAGTCTCTCAGCTAGTGCCCTCCATCTATCAGCAAAATGTGTGAATTCTTCATCTGTCCTCATCCTTTCAGCCACTAGATCAGTAATTGATAGTGCTGGACCAACTCTGTCTCTGTACCTCTGTAGAAACTTCCTCTGCACGGTCTCGAAGTCCTCAACATCTGTGGGTTCTAATGAATAGAACCACTCAAAGGCAGGCCCATCCAAGGATCGTCGGAACAGGAAGGCAAGGGCCCGATTATCATTTTTCCAAAAGGAAGACTCGTACATGAATTCTTTTAGATGAACAAACGGATTGCCGGTGCCATTGTAGCGGCGGTAAACCGGCATCTCAGAGGGGGGAAGGTGAAAAGCTGGCATAGAAGGGAGTGCCAGTTCGAAGGAGTCTTTGGGTGTGGACACCCTTTTGAAATCTTGTTCGAGCTTACTCACCTTCGCTAAGAGGGCTTGGGCGAGTTGATCAACGGAAGATTTGGGAGGTGCCCCCGGAGGAAGGTGGTGGGGGACATCCACCTGAACAGGATAATGTGTAGAAGGGACTCCGGCGAGTGGTGAGACATGAACTGGGAACCGGGGTTGGTGAACGGGCCTTGCCGCGTCGGTGCTTGGCCAAACATAAGGAAGAGGATGCCTCCCCACGGGACTGTGGGGGCGGGACTGGATGATGGAATGGGCCCACTAGGGGGTAGGAGAAGCTCGAGCCGTGGGGTCACGAGTGGATTGAATCTGAACACCCGCATTCGGGTGGGAGAGATGGATTAGGTCAACAACAGACTTGCCCTTGAGGGCAGCCTGGACCTCCTGAAGCTGAGAGGCTTGGAGGCTCTGGAGGATGTCTACAATCTGGGATATATCAAATGGGGAGGAGGTGTTCCCAGTGTCACGCCTTGGCGAGATGTGGGGAGCATGAGTGTCCATCGCGTCAACACGCGGACTGGCAGTATCGGCGTGAACCCGATTTTGAAGTTGGGGGAGTTGCTGATTAGGATCATACATGTTCTCATAGTCCTCGTACTCGGCCATTGAAAGGGATCGGCTGGAACGAAGCTGCATGCAAGATTCTAAAGACACACAGTGTAATTTAACAAGCAACTAACAGACAACTACTCAAACTAGTTTGAGAGAAGGAGTTAATGACTTTTAAATCACAGACTTGGAAAATGATTACGTCCACTTAAATATTCAATATGTCTTAATGTGGATTTTAATGACAATGTCTCTCCAAAATAGGTGTGAACCTAAAGTAGGTGAGATGACGACTTCGGGCTTTTCTAAACAACTTCCTTGCACGCAATGGGTTTTCTAACTCGGGACACTGGGATAGTACAACTGGCTCGGTCCACCGTGAGGGAATCCACGGGGTACGGAGACTTACGGAGGTCCCGATGAGGATTCTCTAGCCCAATGAGACAGAATGCCCAATGGGGAGATAGCCC
This sequence comes from Colocasia esculenta, assembly GCA_014218235.1. Lineage (NCBI taxonomy): Eukaryota > Viridiplantae > Streptophyta > Magnoliopsida > Alismatales > Araceae > Colocasia > Colocasia esculenta. The sequence continues at coordinate 112,061,319 of CM024757.1, forward strand.
TCACCGAGAAGATGTGTGGATCCTTGGTAAGGAGGGAAGGAGGTCCCTCGGCCGAAATGCACTGCAAATGCAAAAATAATATGAAGATAGCACAGATGGCATGAAGACTGGAGCTCTGTGACAGACTGAATCACGTTCAGTATAGTGGGCGCTATTCAGTAAAGAGTGTCCATTCTGTTGACCGCGGATCTGACAGCTCCTGAAAGCTATAAGAGCCGAGGCAACTCCCTCCGGACTCTGTCACAAATAGCGTCTGATCAGGCCGCCGTGCAAATCAGGAATAGAAAAAGTGTCCTCTGCACTAGACGCGAATCAAACATGCAATCCGAGAATAGGAAAAAAGGTAGGGAATCAGACAGATATGCTTTCCACAATTTTTATATGAGGAAGGAGATATCACATGGAGATGCTCTTTTCAGATGAAAGTAAGTACACGTGGAGGGGAACAAGGTGGTATTTTTTTTTAGTTTTCTTTTCTTCTATTAAATCATAGATTTCACGCAAGATATGTAGCGAAAAATAAAGGAAAAATTCGACTACAAAGTGGTAATGGCGACGGGACTCTCAATAGCACCTCGTGGGGTGCGGAAAGGTGGAGGTTGTACCGCGTGGGGTACGAAGGAGAGGCACAAGTGGGTGCTGAAGGAGGGGCACACGTGGGTGCCAAACGGAGATAACCGGAATCAAAAGAAGAGGGGTCCCATCACGATCGCCAAGTTGTAGATGGCGTTTTTCCTCGACTTTCTGGAAAACACTCGTCCAACGACGGGAAATACGGAATTTAAAAGGAGGAGAAGGGTAAAATGAAAATGGGGATGGGGGATGAGGAAGTAAAAATAAAAAGAACGTGCGTGTGTGCACGAGGAATGTGTCGCGATTGCCAGGTGCACGTGGGCACCGGATGTAGCGGGCGGAAGGGAAATGACGCGGTGTACTTACCTCCACCCGAAGAAAAGCGTGGGAATGTACGGTGGATTCTCCTTCCTTCTTACGCCCACCGGCCGACGTGGAAGATTCTATCTGGTTACCTTGCAAAAGGAAAAAGAACAAGAAATGTGTGAAAGCGGAGGTTAGACTATGATGCGTAGTAAATGTAGATGGAGTGAAGCATGGGAAAACATGTAAATGAAGAGTAACACACCTCGTGGAGGTGGTGTTAAACCCCTAGGAAGTGGATGGGTAGAAGAAATTATGTGTGTGTGTGTGGAAGTGTGCAATGCATGTGCTAAATAACAAAAAAAAGGGGATTTGAAGAAGAGGAAGAGGTAGTATGGCGGCATAGCCCGATGACGAAGTGTGGAGTGGACAGAGGGGACGCCGGTGTAGCTTCCCCGCCACACCCAAGCTTCGGTTCGCAAAGGAGATGATGCGAAGGTGATGTATGCGTTGCGTCCCGCCTCTGGAACATGAGCTTCCGATCCGATGGAGTCTCGCCTTAGAGGATTGGAGAGTAGGAGTCCAGAGGTCGGGGTGGGAATTCAGCAGGGCTTCTCCGTGGTTCCGATTAGCTTTAAATGAGGATCCCCCGGGTCTGTATTTATAGCCAAAATTGCGTCCACTTCAGCGAACGTCTATTACAACTTAAAGGCGTCCGCCTGACAGGACGCGATTCATAAGATCGCTCGATTTGCATGCGATTAGACATTTTCATGATGATCGTAGCTGTAGGCTAGGTTCTAAATCACGTCTGGGTGGCTGGCCGCATTTTCTTAGGCAAATCGAATCTTCAACAAAATCCGATCCTTGATTTGATACTTATAAAACGCGGTGAGCCGCCCAGATGCACTTCAAACAGACATCATGATTGCTGACATGGCGTCCATTAAATGGAGCTGACAGGGTGCAGTCAGAATCTTTGATTTTAAATCACGGCGAGTCGGCAGGACGCACATTAATTGCGTCTAATAATCTGGACGCGAATCAACTCTGGGAAAGGGCGTCCACTACGTTGGCCGCGAATAGATGAAGCTCAATAGAGCTTTTGGAAAGAGATCTCAAAAACCCCTAGAAAAATCTAGAAAAATAGGAAGATCACTCACGAGGTTAATGGAGAAGAGCCACTTCGAGGCATCGCGGTATAACATGGAATTTGCTCGATGTGTTGCCAAATTGGAGTGTCTACACATAGGTCATACCATGGCTCTATTGAGGATGTAGCACGATGTGTTCATTGCTTATGCCCAAAAAACTCCTTCAGAGTGGCTTTCAACCAGAAGAGTACGAGCCATTTCCACCAAGGTTCTGTTCTTTCTCTCCACTACTCCATTTTGTTCCAGAGTCCTTGGAGAGGAAAACTTGTGATCAATTCCTTGGTTCCTGTAGAAATCAGAAAAATAATTATTATCAAACTCTCCCCATGATTAGTGCGGATTGAGCATATTTTGTTTATGTTTCCATGCTCAATCTTGTTAAAGAACTCTTCAAAGTTTTTAAGAGTTTCATTTTTGTGAGCCAGGAATTTTACCTAAGTGAACCTAGAAAAAATCATCTACAATGACAAACCCAAAACATTTACCATTGAGACTAAGTGTTCTTGTAGGTCCAAAAAGGTCCATGTGCAATAGTTCATATGATTTTGAGTAATTATGGGTGCATTGGATTTGAATGACTTCCTTGTTTGTTTTCCCTGTGCACATGCATCACAAAAACTCATATTCTTATTGAAATGAATTTCAGGAAGTCCACTCACCAATTTCATCTTCATAATCTTATGCAAAACATTATAGCTCGCATGGCCTAGCCTACGATGCCATAAAGACAATTCATCCTGCTTATTTGCAACAAGACATAAAATTTTGTTTTCTAGTTCATCTAGATCAACTAGGTAAATATTATTCACTCTTTTTCCAGAAAACTTGACACTTCCTGAAATTTTATCAATGATTTGACATGCATCTGACTCAAAAATGACTTGATGGCCTTTATCACACAATTCACTGATGCTTAGGAGATTGTGATTCAGACCATCAACTAGAAGCACATTATCTATTGCGTTAGAGGCATACTTTCCTACCTTACTTGTGCCAATTATTTAGCCCTTATTGTTACCTCCAAACACAACTTGACCTCTGTCTTTTTCAACCACCAAACAAAATTTATCTTTGTCGCCCGTCATGTGCCTTGAGCAGCTACGGTCTAGGTACCACTTGTTTGATTTTGGGCTACCAGGCATTCCTGCATAGATGGATCAGACAAGAGGTTTTGGTACCCAAATTACTTTGGGTCCCAAACTTTCATTCATGCCAAAAAGTAAATGGTTTGGAATCCATACTTGTTTGCATTTCAACTTGTTCAATTTATTCCAGCAATGTATTTCAGTATGGCCAAGTTTTTTATAGAAGTTGCATGATGGAGTTTTACTTATTGCATTTCTTTTGTTTTTGTGTTGAGCTTGTGATTGTTTTTGACCTTTCTGTTGCTTAGTTGGCTTCATTTTTTCAGCATATTTCCTGGCCTGTCGACAGGTCTCTTTGGGTCTGTTGACAGATTTCTTAGTTTGTTGAACAGATGAAGTCTTTTGTTTGTTTTTCAATTCCATGCTTTTAGTTGGAACTTGTTTACTTGTACTTGGACTACAATCAACAAAAGATGTGATCAATTTTTCTCCATGTTTCTTTTGTTTTTTTGGTTGAAATCCAAGCCCATGCCTTGTTATATTTGTTTTAACTCCCAACACAGCATCAAGATTTTACTTTGCTTTTACAAATCTTGAGAGATCTTCAGTTTTTCCTTCCCATTCCTTTTGAGCTTCTTCTAACTTTTTCAGAATTTCTTGATTCTCAGTTTGACGATTTTCAATAGATTTATTTAGACTTTGTTTTTTATTTTCATTTTCTTGTAGTTGTTCCTTCATGCAATCCATTTCCTCATAGTGACCTTCCTGTTCAATTTTCAGTAGCTCAATTTCTTTAGTTAGGATTGCAATCTGTTCATTATTAGATGTGCTATGAACAAGTGAGGTGATTTTCTTCTTTAGTGCTTTATTTTCAAATTTATATTCATGGAATTTTCAAAGAGCAAGGTATAAGCCTCTTCCCAGTCATCAACAGTGTAATTTTCAAAGGAAGAGTTTACCTCATTGGAGTCCTCACTCCTTGCCATTAAGCACTGGATCTCTTCATCTTCAGAACTTCCTTGAGCGTTATCCTCCTCATCTTCATCACTCCAAGTCGCCATCATGGCCTTGGCTTTCTTGAACGTGAACTTGTCCATTTTTAGCTTCTTCTTGAGCTCTGGGCATTCACCTCTCATGTGCCCTAGTTTCTTGCACTCATAGCACACAATCATGTTAGATTTTTTGTTAGAATCAAATTTGTTAGAGAAATCTCTTTTTGGAAGAGTTTTGAAGTTACCTGATCCTTTCCTTTTGAACTTGAGGAATTTTTTGAACTGTCTAGTGAGCATTGCCATTTCATCATTCTCATTCTCACTAGATGAATCAGTTTCCTCATGTTCTTGTTGAACCTCTCTCTGGAGCTTGAAGAACCTTTGTGAGAGGCTTTTAAAGCAATGGACTTTCTAGGATTAACCTCAGTTTCTTTTCTTTTTAAATTTATCTCATAAGTCATTAGGGATCCAATCAATTCATCTAATTTCATTGTTGATAGGTCGTTAGAGTCCTCAATGACTGTGGCCTTAGTATGCCAAGAGGATGGAAGAGACTGAAGTATCTTCCTTACTAAGTCACTCTCACTGTACTCTTTCTTAAGACCTTTCAAGCCATTGATTATTATCATGAATCTAGCAAACATATCTGGAATTGTTTCTTTATTTTTCATCTTAAACATTTCATATTCAGATACTAACATGCTAGCTTTGGTTTCCCTTACCTCAGACGTACCTTCATATATAAGTTCCAGCTTGTCCCACATTTCCTTTGCTGACTTGCATGTGGAGACCCTTGAATATTCCTTCCGATGCACGGTGCATTGCATCATGTTCAACGTGCTCCAATTCAAGGTTCCTTTTCAGATCTGTTCTCTTGTCCAAGTGTCTTCGTCAGTGGGCAGCTCATATGGACCCTTGCTAACGATCTTCCACAGCTCATACTCTTGAGCTCTCAGAAAGACCTGCATACGGTGTTTCCAATAAGTATAGTCAGTGCCATCAAAGAAGGGAGGCCTGGACACTGAGTGTCCTACAGCCATAAATCCCTTGTTGGTTTCCATTTAAACAGAAGCACTCCTGATCGTGAGATCAAGCTTTTAAAGCTATAAATCGGAGAAACCTCGCTCTGATACCAATTGAAATGTGCACGGAATCACCTAATAGAGTAATCTAGAAGGGGGGGGGGGTTGAGTAGATTACCACCAATTCAAAACACTTTACCCTTCTTTTCGATGTTAACATTGACTTGCTGAAATCTTAAACAGATATGAATTGAATTCGAGCTTCGATGTGTGTGCAAATTGTGGTTGGGAAAATAGCAGTCTACCTAGCGTGTGAATAATCAAGCATGCCTACCATACATCTATCGTAAAAACGTGCAAACTATAAGACACGAAGATTTAAGGTGGTTTGGAGTACACAACTCATGTATCCTACGTCCACTGTCCACACACACACACACGGAAAGACTACTTATAGAAGCGAGTTCGACCCAACAATCACACACATGCTCTGTGTCTAAGGCAAACACGCACTCAGAACACCCACACACATGTGGATCAAGCACAAGGGATGCTCAAACCACTTCCACACACACAGAGATATGAAAAGTAGAACAAAAGAAGAGTTCTGAGTTGAGGATCAAATGAAAGATGTGAACTCTTCAGTGAGTTCGTCTAGAAGACTCCAAGCTTCACGTCATTGAAGACCACGTGATGATGACGAAGCTTGAACCGAGGACGAACAGGCTTCAACTCCTCACACGAGATGAATCTTCCTTGAACAGGATGGAGGGTTGAAGCAGAGCAGCAGGTGGAAGCCTTTCTTCTTGGTCTTTGCTTAGGGTTTTGGTATGGAGGCTACTTGCTGCGAAAATACCTCTATATGATCTATATATATTGGTGTCCAAGTATGGAGAGTCATGTTAAAAGGGAACACCCCAATACAGATCATATCCTTATCACGAATTGTGACTTATTCTTCGGCTGTCGACAGATGCATCATAGTTGTCGACAGGTACTGCTGGAAACTAGCTTCTAAAACATTGTTGGCTGCTCGAAACTGGGGCTGTCGACAGGCAATTTCTAGCTGTCGATAGGCAACACTTAGCTGTCGACAGGCACACCATATCTGTCGACAATTACTACTCTATTTGTGCTTTTAATAGCTAGTTTGTTTCTGTCTTGTCTATCTATCGACACATAGCATCTTAGTTGTCGACAGATGATTGCTTGATGTGCATTTCAAGGTCTTTTGCACTTGGATTTTGTTGCTTCTCTTGTGTGTTCATTCACACCTACATAAATTTGAGATAACATGAATACATAGATGGTTATAGAAAGTATTTTTTCACTTGATCATTTCTTTCATGTCTTTATCATGTCTTTTCAACATCAATCATTTTATCATGTCTTTGTAACATCAATCATGTCATTCATCAAAAACATCAAATATTTAAGCATTGTCATCATCATACACATTGTAACCCAACATCTTTGAAGCCCTGTCACTCTGTGTCTCCCTCCTCCTTGAGGTGTCAAAATGGTAGTGCAAATATGGTGAAGCTCTCTATTCAGAGGAGAAAATTTATTGGCATTGATGTTGGACACCCTTGTTTCTACAATATTCTCCTTATCATGTTCTAGTCCTGTCATGAGAGAGTATGCTTCATGCAAACAAAAATTGTAATCATGAGGATTGTGATCAGCATTTGGAATATTTAAGGCTTCACTCACAAAATCTGTGGTGAGGATTATGGGAATCCCTCGAACAGTGGTTTCCAAAGTGTGTTCTTTACTAACCAGATTTGTATAGAATTCTTGAACTAATATTGGATAAAACATTCTATGTTCTGGAAAAACATTATGCATACCTTCATCATGAATATCCACAGTTCTTGGATTCAAAATTTGCCTGTTTGTAGTGGATTTTGGGACAGCCTCCTGTGCCTGACTACTTTTGTAACGACCCTCCTTATACCGGTAGGGTTACACCAACCCACATCGGTATAATGAACGCCGCTACAGTGGGACATTTACCCAACAATTGTACAATTAGGCTGAAACCTACACAAATATATGTATCACATGACAGCAGAAATGAAATAACTAGAAATTTACTCTTATTCCATCATCATCATTATACACAGTCTATATAGCAAAGGAAAAGTAAAATACTTCATAACTGAGAATTTTGATTATTACATTGTCCACATAAGACTATGCAGAGTCTTTTATTACATACTATGAAGGAAGAAAATACAATGCTGAATCCAAGACAAAAGTCTCCTACTCTCGCTCTGAGTCGCTCCTAACGATCTCCTCGGAAGAAGTAGAAATGTCTGCACCTGTACGCCGAAGCAAGAATGAGTCCAAAAGAACTCAACAAGTAACTCCAACCACACTAAACATACATACATCACCTGACTTTACACATTCTCATGCTACACCATTATCTTATAAAGCATGGATTTGATAATGTTTCAAAGAAACCTAAACATGATAAAGGACTCATAACAATTTTTTTTTTTTACAATGATTTAAAACCTATCACATACTTTACAATATGCTAAACTAAATCTTATTTAGCTACATTCACATGCTAAGATAATAACCATTTTAAACATGGAGTTTACACATATTACAAAAAACATTTCTAACATGGATTCTATGATCATTTTCACATGTTTAACACATCTACACACATGAATAGATTGCTGTTTTGACATGGATATATCACATTCATATAAGGAATTATCATTTTACATGTTATACCATTGATTCAGATTCTCACCTAATCCTTTACACAATTTCACTTATCTAGTTCACATGTTAACACTTTCACACACATGCTCACATATTCTTAATTATATGCCATGACACATAGTCCAAACCACCTCTAGAAGGACACACACTTGTCACATCACACACATATCTATCACATAGACATTACAGTAATAAATCTTAGTTACTGCGCAGAACCGGGAGAAGCACTCTCCACCCTAACTAGCGGTACTTGTCTGCCTCTAGGATTTAATCCCAATGCCCATGGGATATCACACACTATGAACCTTCCCATGGGGACTTTACCACAGTATAGTTCCACAGCCCTCTAAGGTAGCAGTGTCACCCATTGGCACATTTACACATTTTCTCTAATCTTTTAACACACACTTAATGCACAATTTTAACACATCCATTTCATGCTCACACATTTACATACTTCAGTATTACCTAGCATGGTACTACTGTTCTCAATAGTAAACAGATTCGAAACAAGTCTAATCATGCTGAAATTAGTAGATTTCATTAACAACCTCATTAACATGTATTAATTGACCAATGCTCACATAAAACCAACATATGTAGTGACTGTCATCAATTCAGTACGAAAATGTAACCACTAATTTCTTACAGGTTACTCATCATGCATACTAAAATTTGCATTTTTCTGAATTACCCACAATTTATGAAAATTCCAACAGTGGTATTATACAAAGTAAACATAGTCAAACTAGTATGGATTTTCATTGTTCAGACCCACAACTCATTCTATACATGGATACTGATAGTCCTAAACATACGTCAATTTCTAGGAATTTAACTATTTTTACACTATTTATCTGAATTTATGTATTAATAAAACATGCTCACTGTTTTACCATTCGTAAGATGTAATAATTTACACAGATGTCATAAATTTCCCAAATTTATACAGCATGAACTGAAACCCATAAACATTTCATAGAAATTTTATGACACTTGGATTCCACACAGATTGCACAAACGGAATTTTACAAGATTAAAAACCTGTTTAAGATGTATTTCAGAAATTTCAGATAAATAGGGTATTCCATAGAAATTCATAAATTTTGCACAGCATGATCCAATAATGGCATTATATAGCATATCACTTTTACATTATATCCTCATACGCAGAAATCCGAAAAATAGGCCATATAGGTCAGACATGCACACTATTGCAGTCTGGCGAACTTGACGACATGTATGTGGCCATCTATCAGGTTAACGGCAACAATGGTCGCCGCCAACTAAAGATTTTAACGGCAAGGGATCCCACCGTTAAGTTAATGTCTGTGCAAAACACAGACTGAACGCAAGAAACTTCGTGAAGTTGGGGTTCCATGACACGAATAAAAATCCATAAAATACCTAGAACCTACTAGACATATGTAAGAGTGATGTGAAAGGGTTACTTGCCTCTTAGAAAATCCACAAGCAACGATTTAAGCCGGAGAAGCCCTCCTCGGTCTGAGCCAAAGAGTCCTCAAAACTCTCTCGATCCGGATTCTGTGTTGATCTCCTCTGCACACCAGTGTGGGGAAGTCGTTCCCGGTTGTTCAGAGTCCTCTCCAGTCATTGTAGAGCGCCAGATGAAGCCTCAAATCACCAGATCAAGGGGTTCCAAAGTCGGGGTTCGCACATAAAATGCTAGGGTTTTTGACAAAGAGTCAAAATGGTTAGATCTGGCCGGAGATGGGGTGTTTTATAGAGCTAGGGTCGGAGATGAAATTGGGTAAGGTTGGGTTACCATTGGGGAACGGTTTCCTAAACTAAGGGCAACATTTCTGGAGGCGTTTCCAGATCTGAAATCACAACAAATCTGGGAGGTAAACGTCAACATCAATAGCCGCCAATTCTGAGTAGGCGTCCATCGATGTGGCCGCTGATTTATGGTCAACGTCAACTGATGTTGACGCCAACTAGCCACCAGAACAGAACTTAAAACTACAGAAATTCTATGTACACCACACATACACACACACATATATATATATATATATATATATATATATATATATGATCTACAATGCACACATTAAAATAATACTTATTCACGCAATGTAAACAAGTAAGTACTATGCACAATAAAATTTATACATCGATGGCATACATTTATACATACATAATAAATCACCCAAAGATGAAAAATCAAGGGCCTTACAGCTTTCAATGTTTGTATCTGTTGCTTCAACTTTTGATTCTGAGGGTTGGCCTGCACTATGTGATTGGGACTCACTGCCATCTTCTCTGCCTGGAATATCCCCAATTTCAGTCTCAGCCCTTTGAGAATCTTGATTCTCAGAAACATCTGTATCAACTGGAATGTTGTCACTGGATCTTCGAAGGTGAAACTTCTTGATCATTTGTGCCTTGATCATCAGAAGATTGATTTAAACTTTGAGCATTAGGGTTTTCTTCTTCAGAGCGCACGACGTGAGATGATTGAACATCTTCTTCCTCGTCAGAACTACTCAAATCAACAAACTCGCTCTTCTTTTTGCCCTTTGAGAAAGTCTTCTCCTTAGTCGATCGTGGATGTGAGAATCTTCGACTGGAAAAGGAAGGAACTGCAGGGGCTTCTTCTGTGGTGCTGTACTCTTCCCACTATCATTCCTCACCTTGGTATGATGTTCTGAAGAGGCTGGTTCAACATCCTTCCGCTTGTCACCTCGTCGAGCAGACAACTTGGACACCATGATGAGATTGAGGGAGAAGAGAATTTTTGCAGACGCAGAATGAGGGTTTTTAGACATAAGAAGAAGAAGATGTAGTTTGATTCAAATGAGTTCGAAGGGCACAAGTGTTGAGACTATTTGGGAAAGAGGAGCTTCGCGCATCGACCTACCCTAGGCGGTACAGTGGTCACGCGGAACAGTAAAAAGTAACTTGTTCCAATGAAAGAGATTGTAAGATGTGTCAACTCTAAGGCAAGATGTGTCAACTCAAGTAAGAAGAATTCAGTGAAGTTCAAATGTATGAAGATGAGAGCAATTAACCATGACTGGATTTGAGCTTGGGATTCTTTGAGGAAGTTAAAGTAGTTATGCTCTTTTCTCAGAATATTCTCCTTTTAGTGAAATTAATGGTTTGAAAGTTATAAACTTTAATATAATCAATTAAAAGAAACTGAAGAACTAAGAGGCATAAATAACATAAATGAGAAAACACTTCTTCAAAGTAAAATTGCAGTCTTTCGAACTCTTACTCAACACATGTAAAAGGAGATCTTGGTAAAATATTAAAAAGTGATCCATGAAGTATTGAAATAAAACTATCTTGAGATTTTTCCAATGATTTGAATTTTGATTTTGAAAGTTTATTTTACTTCTTGACAGTTTGATAAACATGTAGATATACCCTTCCTTTTTCATGCAAGAGCTCATGGTTTTTACACACCAGAGCTCCTGATTACTCAAGTGAGGTAATCATCTTGTCCCAAGGGTTGTGTTCGACTTTTCATGTGAGGATATATGTTGGTGAGACACAGGAATCCCTAGTTACTCAGTGAGCACAAAAGAAAATTTTATCAACCCTGACTAGAATTGACTAGCTCTTCATGACCCACATTAATTCAACTGATTTGTCAGGAAATGCAGTTTCTCAGAGACTAGTCATTGTTCTGCCACACAAAAACTATATGAGAGAATTATTTTTGGCCAACAGTTAAAAGTCAAGGTAAGTTTTAGAACAATACATCTCAGAAGATTTTAGTATTTAACCAGAGAGACCAAATTACACATGAATTTTAGAAATAAGTAAGCTGCAATTTTCAAATTGTACAAGGTTTTAAGAACTGTTATTTAACGTCTTTTAAGCACTTTTATTAAATTTCAAGATTAAATTTAAAAGATTATAAATGACAAACCATTTCTTTTACTTTTGGAGAGGATGAAAGTTAGAGGATAAGGATTTAACTCCCCCTGAAGAGTTGCCCAAATATAAAAATCTTCACAATTAAAATACTCCTCCTCAAGGAGTGAATGTATGGGAAGAGACGGAGAATATTTAGAAGTTGGATGAATGAAGAGATTTCAAGAACAATGGAGTTAGTGTCGACTCAATCACCATTAGTGTCGACCTCATTCAAGCCAGGTCACAACATTTCTAAAAGAACTTTTCTTCCCTGATAGCAGTAATTATGAATCTCATATTTCCTAGATTTTATAATCACACTGAATCAATGAAAAATCTCTTTCTAGACATTGTTAAATCTAAAAAAAATGAATTCTTGAAACTTAGGCCATTCACAATAAACCTCCCCTCACATATTGTACCAAACATTGATGTGAAGTGATTAAGCAACCATCATTGTCAAGCCATATGACATGAAATCAATCAAGTAATCATTTGCAAGCAATTCATCAAACAATCAATCATAAATCAATCAAGCACAGTCCAAGTTCTCTTCTTAGAGATAAAAAATCTCTCATTACATAATGGTTTTGTGAAAATATCAATAATTTGCTTAATTGTTTCAATGAAATGTAGTTCAAATGAGTTCTTGCTGACATCATCTCTTAGAAAATGATGCCTGATTTCTATGTGCTTAGTCTTAGAGTGCTGAATTGAATTTTTTGCCAAATTTATTGCACTAGTGTTATAGCACATTATTGGGACACATCCAAGATCTACTTGGTAGTCTTGGAGTTGGTGTTTAATCCATAACACATGAGTGCCACAACTCCCTGCAGCTACACAATCTGCTTCTGCAGTAGAGAGAGCAACCGAGTGTTGTTTCTTGGAAGCCCAAGAGACCAAACACCCTCCCACAAATTGGCAATAGCCATCAGTACTCTTTCTATCCAATTTACATCCAACATAATCCGCATCTGAATAAGAGATTAACTTATATTAACAAGATGTTGGATACCAAAATCCCAAATCATGAGTTCCTGCAAGATATCTAAAGATTCTTTTTGCAGCGCTCATGTGAGATTCTCTAGGACTAGCCTGAAATCTAGCACGCATACACACAGAGAATTGTATATCAGGTCTAGAAGTTGTAAGATAGAGAAAGGATCCGATCATACCCTTGTAGGTTTTTGCATCTACCAAGTTACCTTTCAGATTGGCATCTGGACTTGATGTTGTACTCATTGGGGTTGCCATGGCTTTTGTGTTTTCCATTTTATACTTCTTCAACAATTCTTGAATATATTTTGACTGATTTATGAAAGTTCATTCTTTTGTTTGAATTACCTGCAATCCAAGAAAGAATTTTAGTTCTCCCATTAGGCTCATTTCAAATTCACTTGTCATTAAATCAGCAAATTCCTTACACAAAGAAGATTTTGTTGATCCAAATATAATGCCATTGACATAAATTTGGACAACCAAAATATCATTTTCCTGCACTTTAGTGAAGAGGGTTTGATCTACTTTACCTCTAGAGTACCCTTTACTTATAAGGAATGAGCTTAATCTGTCATACCAAGCCCTGGGAGCTTGCTTTAATCCGTAGAGAACCTTGTCAAACTTGAACACATTGTTAGGAAAATCTGTGCATTCAAATCCAGGAGGTTGTTCAACAAAAACTTCCGCTTTTATTAAACCATTTAAGAATGCACACTTTACATCCATTTCCTGAAGTTTAATACAATGAGCACATGCAAATGAGAGCAAAATTCTGATAGCTTCTAGCCTAACTACAAGAGCAAAATATTCTTCAAAGTCTATACCAAACTCCTGATTGTAACCTTTTGCAACTAGCCTAGCTTTATTTCTTATTACCTTTCCTTCTTCACTTGTTTTATTTCTAAAAACCCATTAATGACACTCTGCGAGGAAGGTCTTGGAACTAAATGCCATATCTTATTTCTCTCAAATTGATTCAGTTCTTCTTTCATAGCATTTATCCAAGAGACATCTTTTAGAGGATCTTCAATTTTTTTTGGTTTTGTTTGTGAAACAAGTGCCATTTGATCTAATTCATGAATAAGCCTAAAATGAGATCTTATTCTGTGTGGATCAAGCAGGTTACAAATAATGTTGTCTTGAGGGTGATCCCTTAACATTTTGATATTCAGTTGATCTTTATTCTCATTGACAGTTGATGTTTCTTGCCCATATTCATCATCTGGATTTTTACTTGCAATTGATCCTTCTCCTTGCTGGTCGTTTGGATCTTCCTTTTCTAGGAATTCTCCATCATCATTTTCCCTGCATACACCATCATTGAGGTCATCAAAGGTTATGTGAGAGGATTCTTCAACAATTTGGTCTTTAACATTAAAAACTCTATATGCTCTTGAATGATTTGAATAACCAAGAAAAATGCCCAATTCACTCTTAGGTTCAAATTTATCCAAGTCATTTTTGATGTTATTCAAAATAAAGCATTTTGCTCCAAACACTTTAAAGTGAGCAATGGAAGGATTCTTACCTTTCAGAAGTTTATAAGGTGTCTTTTGCTTAGAGGCCTTACCATTGCACGGTTTATGATGTAATAAGAAGTGTTTACTGCTTCTGCCCAGAATTTTCTAGGCAAGCCACTCTCAATCAACATAGTTCTTGCCATTTCAACCAATGTTCGATTGCACCTTTCCACCACTCCATTTTGTTCAGGAGTTATGGGTGATGAGAATTTGTGAGACATTCCTTCTTCTCTGCAAAGATTTTCAAAATCAGTATTTTCAAATTCACCACCATGGTCAGACATAATTGAGATTATCTTGAATTTTCCTTCATGTAGGATTTTCTTATAGAATTCTTGAAATTCCATGAAGGGATCACTTTGTGAGCAAGAAAGAATACCCAAGTAAATATTGAAAAGTCATCAACAAGTATATATCCAAACCTTTTCCCATTGAGACTATTTGTCCTTATGGGTCCAAACAAATCCATATGAATAAGTTTGAAAGGTTTAGAGGATTGACTTTCAGATCTACTTTTGAAGGGTTTTCTTTTTTTTCGGTAAATAATAATGTATTAAGAGAACCAAATGTACAGGGTCTATAACCATAAAACATGGTCATAGAGAGAATCCTAAGGTGGGTCAGGAGAGTGCACCCCACCTCAAAGAGGTAGAATGTTCTCACTCCACCGACCACAACCATAGAATTAGCAAGACTGAAAACTCATGACCACACAAGGAGTTGTGGACTATGAGAATGACAAAGACTAAATCAGAGAGAACTACTAAACTGAAATGTTAAAACGGGTGAAAATTTGTTTTTCTCTTGAAGTTTGCGATCTGAACTGGATGCTTTCCATGATAATGTTGATGTCAAACAAAATTTTGATCAGCAATTGCATTTTGGATAGACAATCTCCTTCAAAGATTCTTATGCATCTTTCCCTCCAGATCCACCACATAGCACATTTTAACGCCAATTGAGCCAGTCTCCAAACATCATTTTTGTGGGGAAAATTGTCCTTTAATTTCTGAATTTCTTTCTCAAGCTTGTATTCTGGGTTTCTCCTAAATTGAAATCTGTATATAATCTGCTTCCAAATCCAAGTACTATAAGAGCACTAGAAGAAAATATGATTATTAGTTTCTTCATTGTTCTTGCACAGGATACATTGGTTTGCCAAACAGATTCCTTTTTGCTTCATGTTATCTTGAGTAGGAAGTTTCTTCATAGGTGCTTGCCAAAGACAAAGATTAAACTTTTGAGCCGCTGGCTTCGCCCAAATCCACATATGGTTACTATCTTCAGTGTGCTGCTCCCTAAGCTCATTCCACGCAGAAGATATGGAGAAGTTGCCACCATTATGATTCCATAAAATCTGGTCCTCATTATTATTATGAATCCTAGTCGCCTTGATAGAAGGCCAAAGGGAGATCATATTGAAAGAAGTTGGAGAGGGCAAGTTCCAAGCTGTAGAAGTGATGAAATGACTAATTTTGAAATCCTTACCAGCCCCGAGATCTTGACGAATTCTATCTCCATAATTCTGAAATATGCTCCTCCCAGATAGCCAAGGATCAAACCACATGCTGAATTGAGTACCATTTGCAATATAATAAATAATATGGTCTTGCATCCATTCTCTTTCTTTAAGGGCACCCTTCCAAGCACTTGAGTAATAAGCTTTGCATTTGATTGTCCAGATGTTGTCTTTGGCCAAGTATTTGTTATAGATCCAATCTACCCAAATGGACTTCTTCTTTTGTAAAATCTCCCAAAGAAGCTTGACAGAGGCGGCTCTATTCCAATCATGCAGTCTTCTGAGACCCAATCATCCCTCCTTCTTAGGTCTGCATATACTTTGCCATTTAACCATTGTCATTGCAGATTTTTCAGAACAACCCTTCCAAATGAAATCTCTAAAGATACTCTCGATCTGATTGATAAGGCCACAAGGTAGGATAAAGGCTAAAGACCAATAAATTGAGTAGGATTGCAGAACAGATCTAATAAGCTCATGACGGCCTGCTTTGGACAGCAACCTATTCTTCCAAGAATTCAGTCTTTTTTTAATTTTCTCAACCAAGGGAAGACAGTGCATCTTCTTGATAGAAGTTGAAATCAAAGGCAGTCCCAGGTAAGGAACCGGTAAGGAACCTTCACCAACTTCCATAGTGTGTAAGAAATTCTCCTTATTAGGAACCTTACCAGCAATGTAAAGCTTACTTTTGGCCTTATTCAGATTTAGGCCAGAACATAATGAGAAATGAAGCAGCACATTTCGAATATTCATAGCTGACTGGATATCGTTTATAAAGAAGATGATGAGATCATCAGCAAAAATAACATGAGAAAGCTTCATGTCCCCAGTAGAAGGGACTTTGATTTTACCTCTTTGGACTGCGTCCTCCATGATGCAAGTAAATCCCTCCATGGCAATAGTGAAAAGGTAAGGGGATAGAGGATCACCTTGCCTAACTCCATTGGTGGACTGAAAAAAACCAACTGGGGAGCCATTTAACAAAATCGAGAAGGAAGGGCTCTCAATGCAGCTTCGAATCCACGAAATCCATTGTTCAGGAAAGCCCATCTGATTCATCATGTAATAAACAAAGTCTCTATTCAAAGAGTCAAACGCCTTCTTAAGATCAGCCTTGAAGCATAAATTGTTCCCTTTAGATATAGAGTGCAAGTCCCCAAAAAGATCACTAGAAATGAGCATGTTATCTTGGATCGATCTCCCTTTGATGAAAGCAGATTGGTTTTGGCTAATGAGCTTTGGAAGCACTGATTGAAGACGATTTGCAAGAATCTTATAGATGATCTTGTAAACAAAGTTACACAAGGAAATAGGCCGGTATTGATCAAAGGAATCAGCACCTTCAGATTTCGGGATTAAAGCAATAAAAGTACAGTTCATCTGCTTCAACATTCTAGATGTAGAGAAAAAATGCTTAACAGCTTGCACAACATGATCCCCTACCACATCCCAAGTAAATTGGTAGAATTCCGCTGGAAAACCATCAGGGCTAGGACTTTTCCCTTTCAGAGAGCTCATCACTACATCCTTAATTTCCTCAGTAGTGATATCACTGCACATAAGTTGAATATCATTATTTTCTAGGTTGTGCCTCGGCTCAATGTTAACAGATTCCCAGTTTTGTTTTGGCTGGTTTAATAAGGAAGAGAAGAAGTTCACTGAATGCTTCTTAATCATCTCCATATCCAGAACCTGATTGCCCTCCGAATCACTGCGTCTAGTGATAGTATTTGCAGATTTTCTTGCTTTGAAAGAGGCATGGAAAAACTTTGTATTAGAATCACCAAGAGAGAGCCATTGTTGCTTTGACTTTTGTTTATAAAAAGCTTCCTCAATATTTAGCGCATGATGGTACTCTTTTCTAATCTAGATCTCATTATCAATAAGATAGTGATCAGACGGGTTAGCCTTTAGCTTAATCTGAGCAAGATCAAGAGATTCTCTGAGCTTCTTGAAAGAGTCTTTCACATCACCAAATTCCTCTATGTTCCATTTGCGAAGAGCATTTTCAACTTCCTTCAAATTTTTACACAAGATGTAAGTAGGAGATCTAGATAATTCTTGCTGCCAAGAAGATCTAACAATATCCATAAACCCAGGATCATAGAGAAAAATTTGAATGGTTTATGACTAGTTTTGTTCTCCATTGAAGAATACACAATCAACATAGAGTGATCAGAAAAATATGTAGATCCATAATCAACATACCCATCAGGATTGGAGGCTAACCAATGATCATTTATAAGACATTTGTCCAGTCTGGTAGCAATCCATCTATCACCCGAAGAACAATTAGACCAAGAAAGAGTATTCCCCACAGCCTTCAAGTCCATTAATCCTGCATTTTTGATCATGTTACTAAATGAATCTAACATGTGGATGGGAACCGGATTACCTCCCACCTTTTTGGATGGATAGTGAATACAGTTGAAGTCGCCAGTAACAAGCCAAGGCAAAGTACCAACAGTGTTCTTGGATATGTTATTGATCTTCTCCCATAAAGAGACTCTATCTTGCTGGAGGTTATATGCATAAACAGCCGAGATATGAAAAGAGTTGCCAGAGATCTTGTGAGTACCATGTAGATGAACAATTTGAGCATCTAATTTAGTGATAGTGAATGTATATATTGCTGGGTTCCACAGAACCCAGATGCGCCCATTGGAGCAGTTGCCATTATGGACAAGAGAAGCATCAGCCCAGATTTACGATTTGCTCATATCAACTTTAGAAGCTTTAATCTTGGTCTCTAGAAGGATAACAATGTCACATTGATTAGTTCTAATAAGATGTCTCAGCTCCATGCGCTTGGCTACCTTATTTATTCCTCTCACATTCCAACTTATGATCTTCATAGAAATTAAAGTCTGTTGTGGTGCGAATGTATCCCATGTTTCTGCTCCTTCGATTTCAATTTAGAAACTTGGATGCCAATGCCTTGTCCAGCTATACCAGATCCAACCTTCTTCCTTTTGTCCATCTCATCCACCGCACTCAGGGATGTGAATCTTCTATTCAATTCTCCTGAGCTTTCTGGAGTACGAGAATGATCTTGCACTTCATCAATGGAAGTTTCCTTGCTCATTAGCCCCTTCCTAACTCTATTCTCCATCGAGCTGTCCATTTGCAATGCATGGGATGCAAGGGGTATCATGCATGGTTTCGGTAAAGTTACCTCCCTACTCACTTGCCCATCACCAGCGCTTCTTTCCTTGCTTTGGCCTTCAAAGAGATCCACCGATGTTGCTTCTTTTGGAGCCTCATAAATTTCTTTAGTTTGAGAATCCTCCTTGCCTTTATCTGCATCCTTGCAGCTGTACATTTTCCTTCCTTGTAATTGGAGATCAGAATCTAAGTTCCTTTCCCTTTCCAAAGAAACTTCCATGCTTTGTTTTGGAGGAGAATCACATGATTCCCTTTCCTTCTCTTCTTCCGGATCCTCTAATTCCAACAAGGCAAATCGATTGTAGTTGTTCCCATCCGTGGCCACCTTCCCCACCTTCCCATTAGCCTCATGCGCATTTTGTAAAGTGGTTGATACACTTTTAGAATTCAAATTTGCTGCATCCTCCTTCCTTCTATAGGCTTGCAATGGTTTGGAGTGGTCTTGATTATTCTTCTTGCATTGCTCATGAAGGTGGCCGAACAACCCACAAGCACCACATCGTCTGAGCTTCCAAGAGTAAGTAACGTGAAGAAGATTCATCGAACCATCTAGATCCCTGTAGCTGACAGTGTTCGGGAGTTCAACCTCTGACGAAACCATTACACAAGCTCTTGCAAAGGATAATCGTCGTCTCTCCGCAGTGAGTCTATCCATAAACAAAGGTTCTCCCACCATACTACAAAGCTTGGAAATAAACTTCTTCGACCAGAGGTGGATAGGAAGACTGTGAATTGATATCCACACCGGGATATTCTTTAGGCTCTCAAACTCCATTTTCAGACCTCTCTCCCATCTTCTCAGAATCATGGGGTGACCTCTGATCGACCCGAAAGTCTCCAGTATACGAGTTACATCCTCATCGTTGTCCATTTTGCACAGAAAGAACCCATTCTCCAGCAGGTGCAAATCGAATCCAACAACACCCCACCTACTTTTGATAAAAGAGGATAAAGGCATATATGAAGTTTTAAGACCGACAACATACCCCACAATGGTGCGATCCCATGCACCTTGAAGCTCCTCGAGATCCTCCACATCGCAAATCGCAATCTTCTTGTCGTCCTCTATGATCGTTGGTGCAATAAAGGATAAAGCATGGGAAGACTCCGATGAAGAAGGGGCTGAGAAAAGACTAGCCCATGTCCTTGGCGCAGCAGCTACCTCCATCGGTCCTCTCAAACGAGACCTCCATCTCAACGTCGAAGAAGAACGCCCCTTCCTTGCAGCCTGCTCCATGTCAAGGCACTTAGAAGAAGGCAAACTTGTTGCTGCTTTGGGAAGCCCGGGAAGAGAAGATGGACCCTCACTGGAAGAGGCGTCCATCTCCAAACATCACGAACCAAACAGCACAAATGGCACAAGAGGAGACCAAACAACAATCCTCCACCACCCAGGAGGGAGACCCTAGCAGAGAGGATCTCCTCCAGGGCCCTCCACCCACCGTCAGGGAGGCGGATGGGGGAGAGGAGCTCCGCCCTCAAGACCTACACAACCTCAGAGCTTCTCTCTCTAGAAAGCTAGAGAGAGAGAGAGCCGAAGTCCGAATCCACTTTTGAAGGATTTTCTTGTTTGCTTACCCTGAGTACATGCTTCACAGATTTTGAAGTTTTGCTTGAAGAAAATTTCTGGTAAACCTTTTACCATGTTGAATTTAACTAGTTTATGTAGCATATTGTAGCTAGCATGACCTACTCTACGATGCCACAAACATGCAAAATCATTTTTATTAGCAGTAAGACAAAGATTGTCATTTTCAGGTTCATCCAAGTCAACTATGTAAACATTATTGATTCTCTTACTAGAGAATTTTACACAGTCTGAATTTGGCTCAAAAATTGTACATCCAAGAGAATAAAAAATTACCTTGTGACCTTTGTCACAGAGTTGACTTATGCTCAGTAGGTTGTATTCCAACCCTTCCACCAGAAGTACATGATCAATTGAATTTGAAGAACTTTTACCGACTTTACCTGAACCAACAATTTTACCTTTGTTTTTTCCTCCAAAGGTCACATGTCCAGCTTTCTTTTCAGACAATAAGCAAAATTTGTCTTTGTCCTCTGTCATGTGTCTTGAACAGCCACAGTCAAGATACCACTTGTTGTTTTTGGCTGTAAGACATACCTGCAACACATTCAAAGAAAAATCTTTGGAACCCAAGAACATTTGGGTCCCTTCACATCACCTAATTCAAGGACATATGATAACATATTTTTTGGAATCCATGCTTGCCTTTTTCTTGTGGGTTGAATGGTATTTTTGGTTTCATTTTGTTTTTGTTCCTTTTTGTTGTTTCCAATGACTTTTGGATCACAGTTCCTTTTCATGTTCATAAAGTTACCTTTAGATTTTCCTCTGTTGTTTTTTTGAAGGAACCAAGTATGATCATGACAACTGAACCTTTTGGAGTATCCTTGATGACCAGATTTGGCAAAAATATGAGAGTGTGTTGACACTCTGAAGGGGTAGTGTCGACCTGTTTGAGTCCATCTAGACATATCCTGAGTTCTGGCGAATGGAAGTATTGACCTGCCAAGTGCAGTGTGTCGACCTTCCCAATCTTATGGTTGCCAATATTTATTCCATTGAGGCATCTTTGTTGATCTGAAACCAGCACTTATCTTTCCCTTTTCCTTGAATTTTCCAATTTCAGAGTTTTTAACATCTTGTCTTTTCTCATTTTTCTGAATTTTTCTTCCATTGTGTTGATTTGTGGATGAGGAGGCTTATGAGTTTGTTGACGAAATAAATGTTATTGTCTTCAAACCTATTTCTTTTTTCTTTGAGGGATTGAAGCCCAAACATTCTTTGTTAAAGTTCACATTTGTTCCTAACAAGGCTTCTAGATTATTTTTTCCACTCACAAACTTTTCCAGAGCTTCTTGTCTCTTGGTTACTTCTTTCTGAAGGTTTTCAATTTCTCTTTTTCATTTCAGTATTCACATTTTTGATGGCATCATATTTTTCAGAAACCAGTTTCATTTCTTTCACTTGCCCGATCTCCTTAAACTTCAGTTCACTAACATTTTCTTTTAACACCGCAATTTCTTGGACTAGTTCTTTTTCTTTTCTTCCTTTGAAGTATCATGAACAATATGATTCATTTTTCTTTTAAGCACTTTGTTTTCCTTTTTGATTTCATCATATTGATCAAGTAATTCAAAGTAAACATGTTCCCAATCACTGAATGAAAAAACTTTAAATGGAGATGCTACCTCTTCTTCATCATCTTCTTCTCCTCTGGCCATCAAACAAATTTTAGTGTTTTTTTCATTAGCTTCTGAGCTTTCTTCTTCATCATCATCCTCCTCTTCGCTCCAAGTTCCAACCATTGCCTTCTGCTTTCTCTTCATCCATTTAGGTTGAGTTTTCTTTAGAGGCTCAGGATATTCTGATTTAACATGCCCTGGTTTCCTACAGTTGTAACACACAACCCTGTCAGATCTTTTATTCAAAAACTATTTAGGCTTTGAAGAATTATTCACTTGTTGTTTCTTTTTCAGAAATCCCTTACCTTCATTTCTCATAATTTTTCTAAACTTTCTTGTGATAAGAGCAAACTCACCTTAGTCAATATTTCTGAACTGGATGACTCACTTTCATCAGTTACTTCCTTGATTGCTTTGAGAGCCAGTAGCTTCTTTTTATTGACATCTTCTTTGTTCTCTTTAAGCCCAACTCATAGGTCATCAAAGAACCAATTAGTTCATCAACAGTTGTAGTTGACAAATTTCTTGACTCTTCCACTACAGTGGCCTTTGTATGCCATACAGGGGTCAAGGATCTAAGAATCTTTCTAACAAGTTCTTGCTCAGTATAGGTTTTTCCTAGATTCTTTAAACTATTTGTCAACAAGGTCAGTCTACCGTACATCTCTGAGATGGTTTCATCATGTTTCATTTTGAATGCTTCATACTCAGAAACTAACATATTAGCTTTTGTTTCTTTGACTTCAGACGTACCTTCATAAATGACCATTAAGCAATTCCATATCTCCTTGGCACTGGCGCATGAGGAGACTCTTGAAAATTTTGTAGGATGAAGAGAACATTGTATGTGACGGCCCTCATTATACCGGTACGGTTATACCAACCCACGTCGGTATAGCAAGCGTCATCACAGTGGGACATTTACCCAAACGATACGAACAACTGAGATACACGCAAATATACGAATAGAGTAGCGGAAGTAAAAAGAACTATTGTCTTCATTCATTCATCATCCACATTTAACATACATGAAATTGCAATGACATTAAAGAACTTAGAAGTTCACATGATTTAAATTGCTGAAAATTAAATACATAGATGCCCACACTTATACAATTTTCTCATAATGGTTCTAGTACAATGTCACTTTTACATACTATGAAAACACAAAAGGGTACAACTGCTCCAACAGTCTAATCTCCGCGCTCGGAGTCCGTCTCCACCGTCTCCTCCAACGATGCCACGTCACCAACTACACCTGTACGCCGAAGCAAGTAGTGAGTCTAAAAGACTCAGCAAGTAACACCACTCATATCATACACGTACATGTCATAGTAGGCTCTACACACACAATTGCAAAAGACTCAACATGTAGCATGCTTAAACCTTGAAATGAACAATCTATCATGATAGTTCTATCATTAAACACATGATACATGCTTTCAGATTTCCTTAACGAAATGAATTTCCTAACACATGCTCTTTAATCATTCCTACTCATGAACTCTACTTTGCATTTTAACCAAAACATGGAAGCCATTAACATGAATTCCGCGCGCACATGAGAGGGAACACAACTAGCATGGAATCTACATGTTCTTATACATATACATAACCATTTTCACATGCTTAAGCTTGCTGGTTTTCACATGCTTTAGTAACCATAACCTACACATGAGAGCTACAACATTATTTAAAGTACAACATGTGAACAACCAAACATGAAATTTTGTGCATATACTTGTTAATTGTCCCTAGCATGGATTCTAGGAAATTTACACATATAAACATGATCCTAACATAATGAAGGTACTGATTTAACATGGTTTCAGATTTGTCACAACATAGATTACAATATCACATCTTCACATTTTTGGTTCCACATTTTCTTTACACAAATTTCCAATTCACTTAAATTGCGCTTTACACATACACATTACACATTGTTCACTTACACATTAACACATGAACACATACACATTTACACATTCACAATTTAGGTGTCGTGACACATAGTCCAAACCACCAAAGAAAGACACAAACACATCACATCACATAGACTCCATCTAGGCAATACAATGGCGACTCTTGGACTGCGCAGACCGGGAGAACAAGTCTCCACCCTAACCAGTGGTACTTGTCCACCTCCAGGATTTCCCCTAATGCCCTTAGGGTCACTTACACTTTGAACCTTCTCAGGGGGACTTTTCCCCGATACGGTTCCACTGCCCTCTGTGGAAGCAATGTCACACTTGGCACAATTTACACATTACACATTTTTACTGATTTTACACATGAGTTTACACATGTCACTCTCATTCTATTCGCTTTCTCTCTCTCATTCACATTCTCTGTTTTCCTATCATGACACTACAGATTTCAAAATCTACATTCAGGTAAATATCATTGATCCGGTCGGATTGCACCTAAATCGAATTGTTTCACATTGGCATGCATAAATTTACATTTTACATGGAAAATTCATATTACATTAAATACTTGTCCAAATGACCTGAAATTTTAACCACATGTCAATTTCGGGTATAGGATTCCTCATGCAAATTTTCAGATTTTTCTGAACTAAAACGGAATTACAGAAAATCTAACATTAATTTCACATACTATGCACAATTCTATTTAACACGGAGTTAAACACAAACACAGTTTTAACCACTCACTGTCTGGACCCTAACAACCATGGAACTACAGAATTTATTTCCGAATTCATTAGGACCATTCATTTGTTTATGGAAGATTTATCAATACCTAGTATGATCTCTATTTTCCTAAACAAATTTGCAATAATTCACACAAGCATGAAGATAATCTCAAATTTTTAGGACAGGGACTGAACTTCACATGCACAATCTTCACAAACTTGGGCATACAGGCTAGTCCTAAATCATGCAACAGTAGATTGACAAGATTAACAACTAATCATGCTTGTAATTTCATGGAACAAATAACTTCTACCATTCACCACCATGCACACTCATCCATCCACACACCACCTTCATCACATCCACAATATACATAGCATATAAATGGTTTACAGTATATCCTAGTCGCGAAACATATCGAAAATAGGTGTATAGAAGGGCAGAACATGTCACTGTTCTGTCCAGATGAACTTGGCGGCAGTCTCTGGCCGCTGATTCAAGGTCAACGTCATAGTCGATGGACGCTAAGCATGATCTTAGCGACCAGGGACTTTGCCGTCAATGCAAGTCTGTGCAGAACACAGACCCGAGCTCTCAAGATAGGGTGAATGTGAGGGTCTAGGACACGAGGAAAAATGTACAAAAATAGTAAAACCAACCTAGACACATACGGGGATGTTATGAATGGGGTACTTGCCTTTAGAAAATTCAGCAGACGAATCTAGGGCTCGGTGAAGCTCTCCTTGGGCTGTCTCAAGAAGCCTTTGGAAACGCTTTACTCTGGGTTCTTGGTCGATGCAGGTGCTGAGCCAGTGGTGGGGAAGCCTCCTCCTTGGTTCCCTCTAGCCTCCAGTTGCAGTAGAACGCCGGATGGAGCCTTGGATCGCCGGTTTGAAGCCTTCAAAAACCAGTCCTTGCACAGCTCCGAACTGGGGTCTTCTTCTTCTTTCTCTCTTGTAAAGAGGCAAAGAGAAGGGTTGGGGAGCAGATTCGGGTTTGGATATATGGGAGAGGCTTCTCTCCCACTCACAGGGTGACAAGATGGCTCTCAGAGCCGTTGGGGACAGCTCCCCAATGGGTGAGCTACCTTGTTTCTGGAATTTCTGGCTCTGCAACACATGCAGGTCAGAGAAGTTGGCGTCCACATCGTTAGACGCTGGGATTAGTGTTGGCGTCCATGGGTGGACGCTGACACCTCATCGGCGGCTAGGGGTTGACTCCAATAGGGCCTTCGACCAGAAGTTTAAAACATGCAGAAAACCATGCATGCCATGCATATATACATGCAATATGTACATGGTAGTGTATTCATACTATCATCATTTAATACATGCATTATTTACATCTAGTATAAACACATGCACACGTAATTGTACTAATTAATGCGTACGTAAATATGTATATACATACACAAGCACAAATATACACACACAAATACAAATAATGCGACGAAAATTCGAGGGCCTTACACCCCCTTAAAGAAACTTCGTCCTCGAAGTTAGAACAACACTACTCAAACAAAAGGGGATACTTCTTCTTCATCGCATCCTCAAGCTCCCACGTAGACTCCTCTCATGAGAAGTTCCGCCATAGGACCTTCACCGACGCAATACTCTTGTTCCGGAGATGCTGAACCTTCCGGTCAAGAATAGGTACTGGTTGCTCGACATACGAAAGATCTGGCTGGATCTCCACTGGCTCATAACTAATCACATGAGACGGATCTCGGACATACTTCCTGAGCATAGATACGTGGAATACCGGGTGAACGCTAGCCAAAGCTGGGGGTAATGCTAGCTCATATGCCACACTGCCCAAACGTCTGAGAATCTCATATGGGCCAATGAACCTGGGGCTCAACTTACTATGCCTGCCAAATCTGACAACACCTCGAGTAGGCGATATCATCAAGAAGACATGATCGCCAACTTCGAACTCCAAATTCCTTTCTCCTGTTGTCGGCATAGCTCTTCTGCCTATCCTGTGCCGCAACAAGCCTCTTCCTGATAAGCTGGATCTTATTCGAAGTTTCCTGAACTAACTCCGGTCCGATCAGCTGCCTATCACCAGTCTCCTCCCAACACAACGGAGATCTGCAGGGCCTACCATACAACGCCTCGAATGGAGCCATACCAATACTCGCATGAAAGCTGTTGTTGTATGCGAACTCCACAAGAGGTAAATGACGCTCCCAATCATCCTTCCAATCCAGAACACACGCTCTCAACATATCCTCGAGCGTCTGGATAGTCCTCTCGGACTGTCCATCGGTCTGGGGATGAAACGCCGAACTGAGCTTCAGCTCCGAACCTAAAGCATCCTGAAGACCCTTCCACAGCCTCGAAGTAAATCTCGGATCTCGATCCGAAATGATCGACTTCGGCACCATGCAATCTAATGATACCACTAACATACAATCTAGCTAAACTCTCTACTGACTGCTTCTTCTTCATAGGCAAGAAATGAGCAGTCTTCGAGAATCTATCTACAACTACCCAAATCGAGTCATTGCCTCTTCTAGATCGAGGCAAACCCGAAACAAAGTCCATAGTGACAGCTTCCCACTTCCACACTGGGATATCCATCCTCTGCATAAGGCCGGATAGTCGCTGTCGCTGGGCCTTCACTTGCTGACATACTAGACATCTAGACACATAATCCGTAACATCCTTCTTCATGCCGGACCACCAAAATGATCTCTTCAGGTCTTGATACATCTTAGTGTTACTCGGATGAATAGAGAATCGCGATCTATGAGCCTCTGCTAACATATGCTCACGGACATCTACTAAATCGGGGACACAAACACGGTGCTGAAATCTAATCACACCGTCCTCATCACGAGCAATGCCCACCTTACCCACTAACTCTAAGAGTCTAGGGTCGGCTTCCTGTTGCTCGATCACCTCATCCAAAACTGAGGATCTAAGGGATAGCTGAGCTACAAAAGCCTGACACAGCGATGGCTCTAACTCGGTCATAGAGTACGCCGCATCCTCCAACATCTTCCAATCCTGCTGGAGCGAAGACCTCTTTCTACTAAGAGCATCCGCTACGACATTCGCCTTTCCAGGGTGATACTGAAGGTCGAAGTCATAGTCCTTCAAGAACTCAATCCATCTTCTCTGCCTCAGGTTTAATTCCTTTTGGGAGAAAAGATACTTTAAGCTCTTGTGGTTAGTAAACACCTCAAATCTGACACCATAAAGATAGTGCCTCCAGATCTTTAGTGCATGAACCACTGCTGCGAGCTCCAAGTCATGAGTCAGATAGTTCTTCTCATGCTCCTTTAATTGACGAGAAGCATAAGCCACTACCCTTTCTTACTGCATTAGCACACAACCCAAACCAATCTGAGACGCATCCGTATAAATGGCAAAGCCCTCTAGACCACTAGGCAATACCAATACCGGAGCAGAAGTAAGCTTAGCCTTCAATAGCTGGAAGCTACGCTCACATGCCTCAGACCATACGAACTTCTCACCCTTCCTGGTCAGCTTTGTCAAGGGGGCGGCGATGGATGAGAAACCCTCAATGAATCGCCGATAGTAACCAGCTAACCCAATAAAACTACGAATCTTCGAAGGGGTCTTGGGGACCTCCCAATCCATAACTGCTTGGACCTTCGCTGGATCAACTGCAACACCAGCGCCGGAGATAACATGCCCGAGGTAATGAACCTCGTGCAACCAAAAATCGCACTTGCTGAATTTTGCACACAGCTTGTGCTCACGAAGAACCTCTAACACTAACCTCAGATGCTGACGGTGCGTGGCCTCATCCGAAGAGTAGACCAACACGTCGTCAATAAACACTACGACAAAGCTATCTAAGTAAGGCCTAAACACCCGATTCATGAGATCCATGAACGCTGCAGGGGCATTGGTCAATCCGAAAGGAAGGACCAAGAACTCATAATGTCCATAACGGGTTCTAAACGCCGTCTTGGACACATCCTCACTCCGAATCCTCAACTGATGATAACCAGATCGCAAGTCAATCTTAGAAAAGACTAATGCATCTCGCAACTGGTCAAACAAGTCATCAATACGAGGTAAGGGATACATGTTCTTCACAGTCACTTGGTTCAGCTTTCTGTAGTCATTGCACAATCTAAGTGACCCGTCTTTCTTCTTGATGAATAATACAGGTGCGCCCCAAGGGGAAACACTAGGGTGAATAAATCCCTTATCAAGCAACTCCTGCAACTGCCTCCTCAACTCGGCTAACTCCGCAGGTGCCATCTGATATGGAGCCTTCGAGATAGGAGAGGTGCCCGGAAGCAACTCTATGGTAAACTCTATCTCTCTATCCGGTGGCAATCGAGACAAATCATCAGGAAAGACATCTGGAAAATCCTACACTACCTCAATCTCCGCAAGAGTAGGTGACTCATCAGCCTCTGGCACTAACACCATGCTGGCAAGAAAAGCGTCACAACCCTTGTTCACCATGCGCATCGCCTTCATGGCAGAGATGACCATCTTTCCCGCCCAGTTCCTTGGCAAGGGGTGAGAGAACTCATCCTCACCAGGAATGCGGAAAACAATCCTCTTCCAAAGACAATCCACTAACGCATAGTGCTCCTCTAGCCAATCCAGACCAAGAATAGCATCATAGTCCTTCATCTTTAGCAAGAAGAAACACCCATCTAGGACTCTATCCTCAATGCACACAGGTAACGACGGAATGCACTTCCTAGTCGATACCGTACCCGCAGGGGTGTGCACAGACAAAGGGACCTCTAACTCCTCAGACTCTACGCCTGACTCTAGGGCTAACTGCCTAGCGAACCGCTCAAAAATGAACGAGTGAGTAGCACCCGTATCAAACAAAACCCGAGCGTGCACACCTAAAAGCAAAACCGTACCTTCAGTGACATGCTCCGCCTGCTCGTCGTCCTCGTGAGCTAAAGCAAACACCCGAGCTGGGGCTCGAGGCCTTCCTGGTCTTCCTGTAGCTGGCGCGGCTGCCGCTACTGCTAGGGCTGGCGCTCCACGCTGAGCTCCTTGTTGAAGTCTTGGGCAATCTTTGATCTTGTGGTCGCTGCTCCCGCACTTCAAGCATCTACCCGCTACCAACCAACACTCGGAACCACCGTGTGTCTTCCCGCAATGGGGACACTCTTTCTTCACACCAGGGGAACGTACAGAAGGTACCTGAGAGCTGCTGATTGTCACGGATCGCTGCGGTGTCTGGTACACCATTTTCTTCTTGTCTTGCGCTAGAAAGTCGCTGCTGGCCTCTTCTGCGAAGCCTTCTTTTCCTCCAGATATTGCTCCATCTCTCCCTCCTGCCTGCAGGCAGCGCTGAGGGCCTCGTCCAACGTGCGGTGGTCGAACGCCACGAGTCTCGTCCGTAGTGATGGCTTGAGTCCCATCACGAATTTCTTCGTCTTCCTGCGCTCATCCTCTACGATATGCGGTGCATACTTGGAAAGTTCAAAAAACCTTGCCTCGTATTCCATCACAGTCATGGAGCCTTGCGTCAGTGAGAGAAATTCCTGCTCCATCTTGTCCTGGATATGCTCTGGGACGAACTTGGCTCGAAAGAGCCTCACGAACGCATCCCACGTCACGTCTACTGCTCCGTCCTCAAAGCGTGTACGTAGTAGGGAGGACCACCATACATCCGCTCTCTCCTGCAATACACCTTCATAAGCACAGCTAACAAATTCTAACTTAAGCAGAATATACAAACATACAAAATTAAAAGCCTACCTGTAGCATGTAGGTGGCTAATGTCACCTTATCCTCATCAGGGCACCTAATGGCTTGGAAGATTTTCCCTGTCTCCCTTAACCAACTTTCTGCCATTAATGGATCACTCCCCCCCTTAAAAGAGGGTGGGGCCATCCTCTTGAATCTCTTCATGGTAGAAGGTCCACCATGGTCATGAGCTGGTCCTTGAGCCTGCTACATCACACATCAAGCAATATACAATCAACATAATATCACATAAGCAATTTAAAACAGACTATTAATCATTTCATTAGTCTAACCTGAGCCTCCAACTGTGCCTGGAGTGCTGCCTGGGTATGAGCCTGCGTCTGCATGGCTTGCACCAGACCTTGCATGAATACTCTGTAATCCACAGGCGGCGGTGGGGGAAGTACAGGACCTGGCGGTGCCGGGGCCTGCTGCTCCGCCCGCTCGTCACGTCGCGGCTCGTCCTCACGGGCCGGCGCTCCACCACGCCTACCTCTCGAAGCCATGGCTGTAATAAAATTTCAACCACTATTAGAGCTAGGTTACTAAGTTTCCTAACCATTTTCTTAACTATTTTTCACTTCTTATTAGTGTTTTCTACACATGTGGACATACTTAGCATGCAATGAAGATGATGACTTAGGTATATTCATGTGCAATCTCAACCGATTGCTCTGATACCAATCTCTGTGACGGCCCTCATTATACCGGTACAGTTATACCAACCCACGTCGGTATAGCAAGCGTCATCACAGTGGGACATTTACCTAAACGATACGAACAACTGAGATACACGCGAATATACGAATAGAGTAGCGGAAGTAAAAAGAACTACTGTCTTCATTCATTCATCATCCACATTTAACATACATGAAATTGCAATGACATTAAAGAACTTAGAAGTTCACATGATTTAAATTGCTGAAAATTAAATACATAGATGTCCACACTTACACAATTTTCTCATAATGGTTCTAGTACAATGTCACTTTTACATACTATGAAAACACAAAAGGGTACAACTGCTCCAACAGTCTAATCTCCGCGCTCGGAGTCCGTCTACACCGTCTCCTCCAACGATGCCACGTCACCAACTACACTTGTACGCCGAAGCAAGTAGTGAGTCTAAAAGACTCATCAAGTAACACCACTCATATCATACACGTACATGTCATAGTAGGCTCTACACACACAATTGCAAAAGACTCAACATGTAGCATGCTTAAACCTTGAAATGAACAATCTATCATGATAGTTCTATCAGTAAACACATGATACATGCTTTCAGATTTCCTTAACGAAATGAATTTCCTAACACATGCTCTCTAATCATTCCTACTCATGAACTCTACTTTGCATTTTAACCAAAACATGGAAGCCATTAACATGAATTCCACACGCACATGAGAGGGAACACAACTAGCATGGAATCTACATGTTCTTATACATATACATAACCATTTTCACATGCTTAAGCTTGCTGGTTTTCTATGCTTTAGTAACCATAACCTACACATGAGAGCTACAACATTATTTAAAGTACAACATGTGAAAACAAACATGAAATTTTGTGCATATACTTGTTAATTGTCCCTAGCATGGATTATAGGAAATTTACACATATACACATGATCCTAACATAATGAAGGTACTGATTTAACATGGTTTCAGATTTGTCACAACATGGATTACAATATCACATCTTCACATTTTTGGTTTCACATTTTCTTTACACAAATTTCCAATTCACTTAAATTGCGCTTTACACATACACATTACACATTGTTCACTTACACATTCACAATTTAGGTGCCGTGACACATAGTCCAAACCACCAAAGAAGGACACAAACACATCACAACACATAGACGCCATCTACGCAATACAATGGCGACTCTTGGACTGCGTAGACCGGGAGAACAAGTCTCCACCCTAACCAGTGGTACTTGTCCACCTCCAGGATTACCCCCTAATGCCCTTAGGGTCACTTACACTTTGAACCTTCTCAGGGGGACTTTTCCCCGATACGGTTCCACTGCCCTCTGTGGAAGCAATGTCACACTTGGCACAATTTACACATTACACATTTTTACCGATTTTACACATGTGTTTACACATGTCACTCTCATTCTATTCGATTTCTCTCTCTCATTCACATTCTCTGTTTTCCTTTCATGACACTACAGATTTCAAAATCTACATTCAGGTAAATACAGTTGATCCGGTCGGATTGCACCTAAATCGAATTGTTTCACATTGGCATGCATAATTTTACATTTTACATGGAAAATTCATATTACATTAAATACTTGTCCAAATGACCTGAAATTTTAACCACATGTCAATTTCGGATATAGGATTCCTCATGCAAATTTTCAGATTTTTCTGAACTAAAACGGAATTACAAAAAATCTAACATTAATTTCACATACTATGCACAATTCGATTTAACACGGAGTTAAACACAAACACAGTTTTAACCACTCACTGTCTGGACCCTAACAAGTATGGAACTACAGAATTTATTTCTGTATTCATTGGACCATTCATTGTTTATGGAAGATTTATCAAGACCTAGTATGATCTCTATTTTCCTGAACAAATTTGCAATAATTCACACAAGCATGAAGATAATCTCAAATTTTTAGGACAGGGACTGAACTTCACATGCACAATCTTCACAAACTTGGGCATACAAGCTAGTCCTAAATCATGCAATAGTAGATTGACAAGATTAACAACTAATCATGCTTGTAATTTCATGGAACAAATAACTTCTACCATTCACCACCATGCACACTCATCCATCCACACACCACCTTCATCACATCCACAATATACATAGCATATAAATGGTTTACAGTATATCCTAGTCGCGAAACATATCGAAAATAGGTGTATAGAAGGGCAGAACATGTCACTGTTCTATCCAGATGAACTTGGCGGCGGTCTCTGGCCGCTGATTCAAGGTCAACGTCATAGTCGATGGACGCTAAGCATGAGCTTAGCGACCAGGGACTTTGCCGTCAATGTAGGTCTGTGCAGAACACAGACTCGAGCTCTCAAGATAGGGTGAATGTGAGGGTCTAGGACACGAGGGAAAATGTACAAAAATAGTAAAACCAACCTAGACACATACGGGGACGTTATGAATGGGGTACTTGCCTTTAAAAATTCACCAGATGAATCTAGGGCTCGGTGAAGCTCTCCTTGGGCTGTCCCAAGAAGCCTTTGGAAACGCTTTACTCTGGGTTCTTGGTCGATGCAGGTGCTGAGCCAGTGGTGGGAAAGCCTCCTCCTTGGTTCCCTCTAGCCTCCAGTTGTAGTAGAACGCCGGATGGAGCCTTGGATCGCCGGTTTGAAGCCTTCAAAAACCAGTCCTTGCACAGCTCCGAACTGAGGTCTTCTTCTTCTTTCTCTCTTGTAAAGAGGCAAAGAGAAGGGTTGGGGAGCAGATTCGGGTTTGGATATATGGGAGAGGCTTCTCTCCCACTCACAGGGTGACAAGATGGCTCTCAGTGCCGTTGGGGACAGCTCCCCAATGGGTGAGCTACCTTGTTTCCGGAATTTCTAGCTCTGCAACGCATGCAGGTCAGAGAAGTTGGCGTCCACATCGTTAGACGCTGGGATTAGTGTTGGCGTCCATGGGTGGACGCTGACACCTCATCGGCGGCTAGGGGTTGACGCCAATAGGGCCTTCGGCCAGAAGTTTAAAACATGCAGAAAACCATGCATGCCATGCATATATACATGCAATATGTACATGGTAGTGTATTCATACTATCATCATTCAATACATGCATTATTTACATCTAGTATAAACACATGCACACGTAATTGTACTAATTAATGCGTATGTAAATATGTATATACATACACAAGCACAAATATACACACACAAATACAAATAATGCGACGGAAATTCGAGGGCCTTACATTGTATAATGTTCATAGCGCTCCAATTTGCATTTGACTTCTTAATTTCTTTCAGAGTCCACTTTTCTTCATCTTCGGATAGCTCATAGGGTCCATTATTGACTACTCTCCATATTTGATGATCTTGTGCTTGCAGGAACACCTACATGCGAGTTTTGCAATAAGCATAGTTAGTTCAATCAAAATAAGGGGGTTTGTTTACATAATGACCTTCTGCAATATATCCTATGGAATCCATTCTACACAAATCTCTCCTGGTTGTTAAACCAAGATTGGAGAGCCTGGCTCTAATACCACGCGTTGGATATGGAATGAATATCTAGAGGGGGGGGGGGGGGGTGAATAGATATTAGCCTCTTTAAAAATGAGAATACGAATCAGACCTTGAGAAATATGAGAGCTAGCAATTCAAAGACACAGAGCAATTTGACAACACACCACACAGTGCACACAGGATTTTAAGGTGGTTCGGCTCCAGTGTGGAGACCTACATCCACCCCTCACTAAACTAAGTGAGGCTTCACTCAACAAGCCAAGAGTATGAAACACTCACACATTCACTAATTCATAGCTTCAAACAATCTACTGACACACAGCTTCAAGAACGTTGATTCACAGCTTTGAGATTGTGACAATCTCACAATCCTACCACACAAAGTGTAGGATCTATTCATCTACTCCATCCTGAGCAAACAACCAAGAGGTATAATGTTTTGAATAAATAGAAAAGATCGCACAAGAGAATTCAATAAAAGTGAGCAGAATTTTGGCAAAAACTCTTGTTGCAGATTCATTGGAATTGAGATCTGATCAATTCTCCACTTGAATTCCCACTTGCTTCTTCTCCAGACTATGATTCATTGAGCTATTCTTCTGGATGCAACTTAAGGATCAAATTGCCTCTGATTGGATGGAGATTCCGAAGCTCTCCTTCAATCAAACAACTACAGGGGTTCAAACAGAATGAAGAATCGATGCAGCATCTCTTCTTCTTGTTGAGCGATCTATTTAGAATCCCATTCTTCTCAGCTCTCTCACCCTCTGCACTTTTTCTCTCTTTAGCTCTTTATTTTTCTTTTGTGTGTCTTCTTTTCTTTGAAAATGACGCCAAGCCCCTTTTTGATTTTTGCATATCAGAATCTTTTTAGTGGGCCCCATCAGAATCCCCAATTCGTTGGGAGATACTTTGCCGCCAAAAGGTTCTCTACCAAAACCTTGTAAGGTGCGCATGGAATCCCCAATAATTGGGCCTCGGATCATGTGCCCAAAAAAAGCACACTTGCAATTCCTTTTCCTTACGGGGAAAAGGAGATTAGTGTGTCGACACCTCTTGTGCATTGTGTCGAAGCACAATTTAACTGACAATGATCAATACAAACACTTCAGTAGAGTTGACTCCAAGACTTCATGTGTCGACCTTATCCTTTAAGCTTCAGTAGAGAATGTGTGTAGAAACTCTTTGTGTAAGACCCTCGAATTTCCGTCGCATTATTTGTGATTATGTGTGTATAATTGTGCTTGTGTATGTATGTACATATTTACGTACGCATTAATTAGTATAATTACGTGTGCATGTGTTCATATTAAGTATAAATAATGTATGTATTGCATGATGATAGTATGGATACGATACCATATGTATATTGCATGTATATATGCATGGTATGCATGGTTTTCTGCATAATTTAGAGTTCTGGCCGAAGGCCATCTTGGCGTCAACCCCAGGCCGTTTAGGTGGTGTCAGCGTCCAGACATGGACGCCAACACTCATCCTGGCGTCCAGCGATATGGACGCCAATTTCTCTGACCTGCATGCGCAGCAGAGCTGCAAGCTTCTGAAACAAGGTATGGCCACCCATTGGGGGATGTCCCCCAACGGCTCTGAGGGTGTCCTATCACCCCAGTGAGTGGGAGAGAGACTCTCTTTAGGTCTGAACCCGAGATGGCTCTCCCCACTCTTCCCTTCACCCTTGCAAGAGGAGAAAAGAGAGAGGAAAAACCCTAGAGAGAAAACTGTGAGAAAAACCCCACCTTGGCACCCAAAATCCGACCCTTGGAGGTTGATCCAGCCATCTTCCCCGACAAGAAGGAACCTGGAGCAAAGGAGAAGGCTTCCCCATCGTCCCCTTACTGTGGAGCTCATCCAAGAACCCGGAGGAAGGTGATCTTGGAGGCCTTTCTGCAACTTTCTTGGGACTGCCCAAGGAGGTCTTCACCGAGCCCTAGATCCCTTGGAGAAATTTTTGAAAGGCAAGTGACCTACCCATGATGTCCCCTTATGAGTTTAGGTCGGTTTTATGATTTTTGAGCATTTTCCTCGAGTCCTAGACCCTCCATTCACCCAAGTTTCAGAGCTCGGGTCTGTGTTTCTACACAGACCTGATTCGACGGCAAGGTCCCTAGACGCCCAGATCATGCTTGGCGTCCATCGACCATGCCGCTGACCCTGAGTCAGCGGCCAGAGACCGTCGCCAAGTTCCTCAGGACAGAACAGTGAACTGTTCTGCCCTTCTTCTACATTAATTTTGATATGGTTTCCGTGATGAGGATATATGGTAAACCTTATACTCTATGTATAGTGTTAATTGTGGTGTGTGAATGAATGTGGGGTGTGATGGTGAATGTGGGAAATGGTATCCCTTAAACTTGTGAGCATGAATTGTCGAAATTCTTGCAAATCCATGTTTCATGATTAGGATTAGTATGAATGCCTTGGTTTTGGTCTGATCATGAAGGTTAGTGGGTCAGTATGTGTTTGCAATTTTGGTAATTTATCCATGCTTGTGTAATTTGCTAATAAATCCGGCTTGGTAAAATAAAAGCATGCAAGAATGGTTGTGATGAAATCCATAGATGTATGCTTTAGGGAAATTTCGTATTCTCAAATCATGTAAATATATTAGTAGCCTCTGTTTAAAACAGTAAGTGGTAAATTGCAAGATGTGTTAAATCCCATGTTAAATTAAATTGTGAATGGCAAGCTAATTAGGTGTTTATTTACTGTAAATTCCATGTAGCTCAGAAAAATCTGAAAAAATGAGGGTATAATCTTGAACCCGAACAAAGCATGTGGTTAAAATTTCAGGTCATTGGGATCAGTAAATAAAAAGTTATGTATTTTTCATGTGATAATTTATGCATATTATCGTAATGTGATTAGTTATGGTCTAAAACTAACATGATTAGTCTGTTTACTGTGTGTTAAACTCTTGAAATTCTGTAGTACCATGTTAAAAAAAAAACAGAGATATTCATGTGAGTGAGAAAGT
Organism: Colocasia esculenta; assembly: GCA_014218235.1. Taxonomy (NCBI): domain Eukaryota; kingdom Viridiplantae; phylum Streptophyta; class Magnoliopsida; order Alismatales; family Araceae; genus Colocasia; species Colocasia esculenta. The sequence goes on from CM024757.1 coordinate 112,099,070, forward strand.
GAATGTGATGAAAAGTGTAAAATGTAAAACCATGTGTAAAACGGTAAATGTGTAAATGTGTAACTGTGCCAATGTGACACTGCTTCCGTAGAGGGCAGTGGAGCTGTATCAGGGAAAAGTCCCCCTGAGAAAGTTCAGTGTGTTAAGTGACCCTAAGGGCATTAGGGGGAAATCCTGAAGGTGGACAAGTACCACTGGTTAGGGTGGAGACTTGTTCTCCCGGTCTGCGCAGTCCAAGAGTCGCCATTGAAATGCCTATATGGCGTCTATGTGTAATGTGATGTGTATATGTCCTTCTTTGGTGGTTTGGACTATGTGTCACGGCACCTAAAATGTGTAATGTGAAATGGTAATGTGTATGTGTCCATGTGTAAATGTGTAAGTGACAATGTGAATGTGTATGTGTAAAGTGAACCATGTGAAAGAGGGAATTTGTGTAAAGAAAATGTGAAACTCAAGATGTGAAAAATGTGTTATTGAAACCTATGTGAGACAAATCTGAAACCATGTGAATTCAGTAAATTCATGTTATTATCATCATGTTTAAATGTGCAAAGATGTCTAGAATCCATGTTCGGGATAATTAGTGAACACGGGCACAAGATAGCATGAATGGTTGTTAACATGATATGTTTTATGCATTATTGTAGCTCTCATGCATAGGTTTTCAGCCATGAAACCATATGAAATCAGCAACCTAAAGCATGTGAAAAGGTCTATGTAGGTGTTTAAAAATATGAAAAATCCATGCTAGTTGTGTTCCCTTTCATGTATGTAAAATGTTCATGTTGATAGCTCTCATGTTTTAGCTCTTTATTAAAGTTTCATGAGTAAATTCAATCGAGATCATGTGATAGGTGAATTTCATTTTCTTTAGAAATCTGAAAGCATGATTCATGTATAAAATTGTAAAACTTCCATGATAGGTTGAGACTTGAATTGGCTAGCATGCTAGGTGTTGCAAATTGTAAATGTGCATGTAGAAACCACTAGGACTTGTAAGTGTATATCATGAATAGTGTTGCTTGCTGAGTCCTTAGACTCACTCCTTGCTTCGGCGTACAGGTATAGTTGGTGACGTGGCACCTTTGGAGGAGGCAGCAGAGACGAACTCCGAGCGCAGAGATTAGCTAGCTTTGGGAGTTTCTTTGAGATTGTGTATTTCATAAGTATGTAATTGAACATTGTATTAGACTACTATGAAAAGAATGTAAAAGTGTGGACAATTGTATTTCCATTTCAGCAATTTAATTTATGTGAACTTTAGTTCCTTTTTATGTTAATTGCAAATTGCATGTATGTTTAATGTGGATGATGAATGAATGGAGACTGTTGTCTTTTACTTCCGCTACTCTGTTGTATATTCGCGTGTATCTCAGCTGTATGTATCGTTTGGGTAAATGTCCCACTATGGCAGCGCTCGCTATACCGACGTGGGTTGGTATAACTGTACCGGTATAATGAGGGTCGTCACACTTGTGTGAACTCAAAGCAATCAAGTGTCGACCTCTCAGAATAGTATAGTCGACCTGATCTGCAAATGTGTTGACTCCCCATACTCTATAATTCCAACATTGCTACAACTTGTGTCGACCTGAGCTTCATCTAGAGTCGACCTTATGTGATTATTTCTATTCAACGCTAACATGAAGATCAACATGTTGGGTTGAGTGTGAATATAATTCATTTTAATGCATAACCATTGGAACATGTAAAATACATCACCTGAAATTACAATATTCAAAAAGCATGTTTCCAAGCACATTTATCATTGATATTCATAATAATATATATAACTAATGATTTATGTGTTTATTTTCTCAGGAACAAACATTTTCTGCAAAGGTAGTGTCGACACAACCATCCTGGTGTCGACACAATGGTTCAAAACAAAGGCAGAAATGTGAAGAAAAGTCCATCTCAGGTCGACACGAGTCCAGAGCAGGTCGACACTAGAGAGCCTTCACAGAAGGCCTGTTGTTCAGATAGCCAAAGCAGGTCGACACCAAATGCAGGCAGGTCGACACTAGATGGCTCTCCCAGAAGGCCTATTTTCAGATGGCCAGAGCAGGTCGACACAAGATGAGATCAGGTCGACACTAGAGAGCCTTCCCAGAAGGGTTGTTTTGCTATCTGGGTCATGAGGTCGACACTGAATCATCTCAGGTCGACACTAGAGACCTCTCCAGGGAATTGTTTTGCCAGTCTGGGAGAGTGTGTCGACACACCTCATGGGCAGGTCGACACACTCCGGAATCTCTGTGACTTAAACTTTCCCCTGGACACGTGGCACCCTAGGGAGATGTCAGATCAACATTGGATCTTGTGCCCACGTACCCAAGGGTATCTTCCGGATACTTAGGGTATAAATACCCTCTTATTGGGCACTTATCCCAAGAGAATCTCTTTAGAGCCTCCAGAAACCTGCAAGCGGCGGCAAGAGACTCTCACCTCCCTATTCTTGCTCTCTCCTGTGCTCCCACACCAATTCTCACTTCTCTGAGCACAAGACTTGAAGATTGATCAGCATGAAGCACTAGGATCAACTTCAAAGGAGCAGATCAAGTAGAAGCCAGCGATTGTGAAGCTCTCAAGGAAGATCCCAAGATCAAAGTTGCAGAGCATCGGCCAAGGGACTTCAAGTGATCAAGATTCTTCCAATTCGGCCTCTACAAGGGTGTTTTCTTGAAGAACAAGAATTGTCAACTCGAGTCTAAAGTCTTTCTTGTTTCTTCTTGGCTATTCTAGAAATTGTGCATTATCCGTTGCACCAATCTTCTTGAATTGGCCTTAATAGATCAGATCATTGCTAGAGGATCTGAATCTTGTTGTTTCTGTTCTAGCAAGTGGTTGTGAGCCTGTGTGCTCAGGTTTTTGAGTCGTCGTACTCAAGTTGGTTGGTTGAGCAGTCTTGCTCTAGAGTATTCTAGAGTAGTCTTGCTCTAGGTAGCGTGTGAGTTGTCTAACTCATTTGTGGAGTTGTCAGGCTCCAGTGTGGGGTGTGTAACCCAAGTTGTTAGTGGATCCTCACTGTGTGTGAGGGGTGGATGTAGGAGTCACGTGGTGTGATTTTCGAACCACCTAAAAATCTCTGTGCATTGGTCTGCTTGTGGTTTGAACTTACTCTTCATTAGATGAATACATAGGATCGTTTGAATCTATCTAATGAACTTGTTTTTCACACTCCAATTGTTTAACTTACCTAATCTATGACGGCCCTCATTATACCGGTACGGTTATACCAACCCACGTCGGTATAGCAAGTGTCATCACAGTGGGACATTTACCAACGATACATTCCACTGAGGTACACGTGAATATACGAACAGAGTAGCGAAGGTAAAAAGAACTACTGTCGTCATCATTCATCATCCACATTTAGCATACATGAAATTTCAATAACAAATAAGAACGTAAAAGTTCATGATTTAAATTGCTGAAAATTAAATACATAGATGTCCACACTACAATTTTCTCATGATAGTTCTAGTACAATGTCACTTTTACATACTATGAAAATCTCAAAATGTCACAAGAATTTCAGCAACGCTCTAATCTCCGCGCTCGGAGTCCGTCTACACCGTCTCCTCCAACGGTGCATATCACCAACTACACCTGTACGCCGAAGCAAGTAGTAAGTCTAAAGGACTCAGCAAGTAACACCCTCATACAATACACGTACTGTCACAGTGGGCTCTACACACACAATTGCAAAAAGGCTCAACATGTAGCATGCTTAAACCTGAAATGAACAATCTATCATGATAGTTCTATCAGTAAACACATGATACATGCTTTCAGATTTCCTTAACGAAATGAATTTCCTAACACATGCTCTCTAATCATTCCTCTTCATGAAATCTACTTTGCAAATTCTACTTTGCATTTTAACCAAAACATGAAAGCCATTAACATGAATTCCGCGCGTACATGAGAGGGAACACAACTAGCATGGAATCTACATGTTCTTATACATAACTACCATTTTCACATGCTTAAGCTTGCTGGTTTTCACATGCTTTTGTAACCATAACCTACACATGAGAGCTACAATGTTATTTAAGACACAACATGTGAACAACCGAACATGGAATTGTGTACACATATTTTTTGTCCCTAGCATGGGTTCTAGACACTTGTACATGTAAACATGATCATAACATAAGGAGCTACTGATTTAGCATGGTTTCAGATTTGTCACAACATGGATTACAATATCATATCTTCACATTTTGGTTTCACATTTTCTTTACACAAATTTCCAATTCACTTAAATTGCGCTTTACACATACACATTACACATTGTTCACTTACACATTAACACATGAACACATACACATTTACACATTCACAATTTAGGTGCCGTGACACATAGTCCAAACCACCAAAGAAGGACACAACACATCACATCAATGGACGCCATCTAGGCATATAATGGCGACTCTTGGACTGCGCAGACCGGGAGACAGTCTCCACCCTAACCAGTGGTATTTGTCCACCTCCAGATTCCCCCTAATGCCCTTAGGTCACATCACATTGAACTTTCTCAGGGGACTTTCCCTGATACGGTCCACTGCCCTCTACGGAAGCAGTGTCACATTTGGCACAGTTACACATTTACACATTTTAACCGATTTACACATGGTTTGACACATGTCACTCTCACTTCATTCACTTTCTCACTCACATGCACACATGCCTCTATTTTCCTAACATGACACTACAGACTTCAGACATTAACAAGCAGGTAATTCCATTAATCAAGTTGGATTAAACAAGAATCACTCATTTTACAATGACATGCATTAATTTCACTTTTTCATGGAAAATTTCATAAGGCATCGTGATTCTGTTCCAAATGACCTAAAATTTTAATCACAACTAATTTCGGGTTTAGGACCCTTCATGCAATTTTTCAGATTTTCTAAGTTAAAATGAATTTACAGAAAATCAAACATCTATTTTTCATGCCATTCGTAATTCAAGTCGATATGGAATTATACACAAGTCACATTTTAGCAAGCTACTGTCTGAACCCTATATGTATAGAGCTACAGAATTTATTCCTCAATTTATGGGGCGATACCTGGTTTACCAAGGATTTATCATGACTTATGCACAATTCCTATTTCCCAAATAACACTTTCAATAATTTACACAAGCATGGCAAAATCTCAAATTTCAGAATAGGGCTGATCCATACATGCATGATCCTCACAAACTTGGGCATACAGGCTAGTCCTAAATCATGCAACAGTAGATTGACAATATTAACAACTAATCATGCTTGTAATTTCATGAACAAAATAACTTCTATCATTCACCACCATGCACACTCATCCATCCACACACCACATTACTAGTATACATAGTGTATAGGGCTACCATATATCCTCATCGTGAAACATAACGAAAATAGTCGTATAGAAGGGCAGAACAGGTCACTGTTCTGTCCAGATGACTTGGCGGCGGTCTCGGCTGCTAATTCAGTGCAACGACATAAGTCGATGGACGCCAAGCATGAAGCTCTCCTTGGGCTGTCCCAAGAAGCTCTTAGAATTCTTGACTCCGGGTTCCTGAGCGAGCTCCATGCCTTCCGGGTCGGGGAGGCCTTCCTCGTCTATCCAGCAACCTCCTTGAAGCAGCAGATCCCTGGAACAATCTTCAGGTTGAGGGATTTTGGGTTTGAAGCTCTCCTTGGGCTGTCCCAAGAAGCTCTTAGAAATGCTTGACTCCGGGTCCTGAGCGAGCTCCAGTGCCTTCCGAGTCGGGGAGGCCTTCCCGTCTATCCAGCAACCTCCTTGAAGCAGCAGATCCCTGGAACAATCTTCAGTTGAGGGATTTGGGTTCCAAAGTAGTGGTTTTCCTCAGTTCGGAAACTAGGGTTTCTTCTCTTCTTTCTCTCTTGCAAAAGGGTGAAGAGGGGTTGGGGAGCAATATTTGGGTTTAGACATATGAGAGGCTTCTCTCCCACGCATGGGGTGACTGATGGCTCTCAGACCGTTGGCAGACAGCTCCCCAATGGGTGAGTTGCCTTTTTCCGTAATTTCGGCTCTGCAACGCATGCAGGTCAGAGAGTTGGGTCCATATCGTTGGACGCTGGGATTAGTGTTGGCGTCCATGGGTGGACGCTGACACCTCATCGACGTCATGCTATGACGCCAATATGGCCTTCGGCCAGAAGTCTAAACATGCAGAAACCATGCACCTTTTACACCTATATACATGCTATATGTATACGTTATCATGTACACACTACCATCAAGTATTACATACATTTATTACGTAAGCTATACACATACACACATAAGTATACCAATAATACATACGTAGATACATACATACGTACATACACGACACGGATCATTTATATGCAACACAATAATACAACAAAATTCGAGGGTCTTACAACCTCTCCCCCTTAAAACAAACTTCGTCCTCGAAGTTAGAACGACACTACTCAAACAAAAGGAGATACTTCTTCTTCATCGCATCCTCAAGCTCCCAAGTAGCCTCCTCTCGTGAGAAGTCCGCCATAGGACCTTCACCGATGCAATACTCTTGTTCCGGAGATGCTTAACCTTCCGGTCAAGAATAGCTACTGGTTGCTCGACATACGAAGATCTGGCTGGATCCACTGGCTCATGACTAATCACATGAACGGATCTCGGACATACTTCCTGAGCATAGATACGTGGAATACAGGGTGAACGCTAGCCCAAGCTGGGGGTAATGCTAGCTCATATGCCACGCTGCCCAAACGTCTAAGAATCTCATATGGGCCAATGAACCTGGGGCTCAACTTACTATGCCTGCCAAATCTGACGACACCACGAGTAGGCGATATCTTCAAGAAGAAATGATCGCCAACCTCAAACTCCAAATCCTTTCTCCTATTGTCGGCATAACTCTTCTGCCTATCCTGTGCCGCAACAAGCCTCTTCCTGATAAGCTGGATCTTATCCGAAGTTTCCTGAACTAACACCGGTCCGATCAATTGCCTATCGCCAGTCTCCTCCCAACACTACGGAGATCTGCAGGGCCTACCATACAACGCCTCAAATGGAGCCATACCAATACTCGCATGAAAGCTATTGTTGTATGCGAACTCCACAAGAGGTAAATGACTCTCCCAATCATCCTTCCAATCCAGAACACACGCTCTCAACATATCCTCGAGCGTCTGGATAGTCCTCTCGGACTGTCCATCGGTCTGGGGATGAAACGCCAAACTGAGCTTCAGCTCCGAACCTAAAGCATCCTGAAGACCCTTCCACAATCTCGAAGTAAATCTCGGATCTCGATCCGAAATGATCGACTTCGTACACCATGCAATCTATGATATACCGCTAACATACAATCTAGCTAAACTCTCTACTGTCTGCTTCTTCTTCATAGCCAAGAAATGAGCATCTTCGAGAATCTATCTACAACTACCCAAATCGAGTCATTGCCCCTTCTAGATCGAGGCAAACCCGAAACAAGTCCATAGTGACAGCTTCCCACTTCCACATGGGATATCCATCCTCTGCATAAGGCCAGATGGTCGCTGTCGCTCGGCCTTCACTTGCTGACATACTAGACATCTAGACACATAATCGCAACATCCTTCTTCATGCTGGACCACCAAAATGATCTCTTCAAATCCTGATACATCTTAGTGTTACCCGGATGAATAGAGAATCACGATCTGTGAGCCTCCGCTAACACATGCTCACGAACATCTACCAAATCAGGGACATAAACACGATGCTGAAATCTAATCACACCGTCCTCAACACGAGCAATGACAGCCTTACCCACTAATTCTAACAATCTAGGGTCGGCTCCCTGTCGCTCGATCACCTCATCCAAAACAGAGGATCTAAGGGATAGCTGAGCTACAAAAGCCTGACACAGCGATGGCTCTAACTCGGTCATAGAGTACGCGCATCCTCCAACATCTTCCAATCTTGCTGGAGCGAAGACCTCTTTCTACTAAGCGCATCCGCTACGACATTCGCCTTCCCATGGTGATACTGAAGGTCGAAGTCATAGTCTTTCAAGAACTCAATCCATCTCTCTGCCTCAGGTTTAATTCCTTTTGGGAGAAAGATACTTCAAGCTCTTGTGGTCGGTAAACACCTCAAATCTGACACCATAAGATAGTGCCTCCAGATCTTTAGTGCATGAACCACTGCTGCAAGCTCCAAGTCATGAGTCGGATAGTTCTTCTCATGCTCCTTTAATTGACGAGAGCACAGCCACTACCCTTTCTTGCTGCAGAGCACACAGCTAAACCAATCTGAGACGCATCCGTATAAATGGCAAAGCCCTCTAGACCACTAGGCAATACCAATACCGGAGCAGAAGTAAGCTTAGCCTTCAATAGCTGGAAGCTACGCTCACATGCCTCAGACCATACGAACTTCTCACCCTTCCTGGTCAGCTTTATCAAGGGGGCGGCGATGGATGAGAAACCCTCAATGAATCGCCGATAGTAACCAGCTAACCCAATAAAACTACGAATCTCCGAAGGGTCTTGGGAACCTCCCAATCCATAACTGCCTGGACCTTTGCTGGATCAACTGCAAACCCAGCGCCGGAGATAACATGCCCAGGAAATGAACCTCGCGCAACCAAAAATGCACTTGCTGAATTTTGCATACAACTTGTGCTCACGAAGAACCTCTAACACCAACCTCAGATGCTGACGGTGCGCGGCCTCATCCGGAGAGTAGACCAACACTCATCAATAAACACTACGACAAAGCTATCTAAGTAAGGCCTAACACCCTGTTCATGAGATCCATGAACGCTGCAGGGGCATTGGTTCAATCCAAAGGAAGGACCCGTGTGACGGCCCTCATTATACCGGTACGGTTATACCAACCCACGTCGGTATAGCGAGAGTCCTCACAGTGGGACATTTACCCAAACGATACAAACAGCTGAGATACACGCGAATATACAACAGAGTAGCGGAAGTAAAAGACAACTGTCTTCATTCATTCATCATCCACATTAACATACATGAAATTTGCAATTAAAAAGAGCTAAAAGTTCACATAATTTAAATTGCTGAAATTTAAATACACAATGTCCACACTTATACAATTTTCTCATGAGTTCTAGTACAATGTCACTTTTACATACTATGAAACACAAAAGGGTACAATGCTCCAACAATCTAAACTCGCGCTCGGAGTCCGTCTCTACCGTCTCCTCCACGAGAGTCAGTCACCGTCTACCTGTACGCCGAAGCAAGGAGTGAGTCTTAAAGACTCAGCAAGCAACACTACTCATAACATACACGTATAAGTCATAGCGGTTTCTACATGCACATTCACAAATTCAACACATGGCATGCTAGTCATTTGAATTTGCAACCTATCATGAAGTTCTACAATTTAATACATGGATCATGCTTTCAGATTTCTAAGAATAAAACTTACCTATCACATGCTCTCTATTCAATTTACTCGTGAAATTTTGCCTTTAAAGAACCAAGACATGAGAGCTACCAACATGAACAGTGCATATATGAAGGGAAAACACAACTAGCATGGATTTTACATGTTTTAACACATACATAGACATTTTCACATGCTTTAAGTTGCTGGTTTCACATGGTTTAATGGCTGTAAACCTACACATGAGAGCTACAATGTTGTTTAAAAACATACCACATGAAAACCAATCATGCTATTTTGTACAGTGCTCATCAATTACCCTAACATGGATTCTAGACATTTTCGCACATATAAACATGATGATAACAACATGAAATTACTGATTTCACATGGTTTCAGATTGGTCTCACATGGATTTCAATGTCATATTCTCACATTTTTAGTTTCACATTTTCTTTACACAAGTTTCAATTTCACATGGTTGCACTTTACACATACACATTTCACATTGTTCACTTACACATTAACACATGAACACATACATTACACATTACACATTACACATTCACATTTTAGGTGCCGTGACACATAGTCCAAACACCAAGAAGGACATATACACATCACATTACACATAGACGCCATCTAGGCATTACAATGGCGACTCTTGGACTGCGCAGACCGGGAGAACAAGTCTCCACCCTAACCAGTGGTACTTGTCCACCTCCAGGATTTCCCCTAATGCCCTTAGGGTCACTTACACATTGAACTTTCTCAGGGGGACTTTTCCTGATACAGTTCCACTGCCCTCTACGGAAGCAGTGTCACATTGGCACAGTTACACATTTACACATTTACCGATTTTACACATGGTTTTACACATATCACTTTCATCTCATTCACTTTCTCACTCACATGCATATCTCTGTTTTCCTGACATGACACTACAGATTTCAGGAGTTTAACACAGTAAATTCACCAATCAGGTTGGTTTAAACAATATCTAACCACCTTACGATAACATACATAGATTTTTACATTTCACATGGAAAGTACATAACTCCTTATACGCTGGTCCAAATGACCTGAAAATTTAACCACATGCTTTTCGGGTTCAAGATCATACATCAATTTTCAGATTTTTCTGAGCTAATGGAATTTACAGTAAATAAAACCCTATTTAGCATGCCATTCATAATTTAAGTTGATATGGAGTTTAACACCATCATGCATTTTTGCCACTTACTGTCTGAACAGAGACTACTGTTATATGCATGATCTGAGAATACAGAATTACCCTAAATCATACAACCATAGATCGATCACCACAAATCTTTCTTGCATGCCTTTTATTTACCGAACCGAAATTTATAGCAATTTATGCAAGCATGGACAATTATCAAAAATTGAGTATACATATACTGATCCACTAACTTCATGATCTGACAAAACTTTGGGCATTCAGACTAGTCCTAATCATAAACATGGATTGGCAAGATTATCAACAATCATGCTTGAAATTTCATGGGAGATAATTCTAACATTCACCACACATCACACTCATCCACACACCACATTAACAGTATACATAGTGTATAGGGTTACCATATATCCTCATCACGGAAACCATACCGAAAATAGTTGTATAGGAAGGGCAGAACAGGTCACTGTTCTGTCCAGAGAACTTGGCGGCGGTCTCTGGCCGCTAATCAGTGTCAGCGGCATGGTCGATGGACGCCAAGCATATCTCAGCGTCCAGTGACCTTGCGTCAATGCAGGTCTGTGCAGAACACAGACCCGAGCTCTCAAGTTGGGGTGAATGTGGGGGTCAAGGACACGAAGGAAAATACACAAAAATGCTAAAACGTCCTAGACTCATACGGGAACCTTATGGTAGGGTCACTTGCCTCTAGGAAATTGCTCAATGGATCAAAAGTGCTTGGTGAAGCCCTCCTTGGGCAGTCCCAAGAAGGTGCAAACGTCCTCCAAGATCTCCTTCCTCCGGGCTCCTGGATGACTCTCACAGCAAGGAAATGTCGGGGAGGTCTTCTCCTTCAGTCCAGCTAGCTTCTTGTCGAGGAAGATGGCCGGATCCAGCTTCAGAAGGTTCGGATTTTGGGCTGCAAAGAGGGGGTTCTCACAGTCAGAACTAGGGTTTTCTCTCTTGTTCTCTCTTGCAAAGGGTGAAGAGAGGGTGGGGAAGGCAGATCGGGTTCAACATATGGGAGAGGCCTCTCTCCACTCACAGGTGACAAGATGGCTCTCAGAGCCGTTGGGGACAGCTCCCCAATGGGTGAGCTCCCTGTTTCTAGAATTTCTGGCTCTGCCGCATGCAGGTCAGAGAAATAGGCGTCCATATCGTTAGACGCCAGGATTAGTGTTGGCGTCCATGTCTGGACGCTGACACCACCTCAACGGTAGGGGTTGACGCCAATCTGGCCTTCGGCCAGAACTCTAAAACATGCAGAAAACTATGCATGCATGCATGTATACATGCAATATGTATATGGTAGTGTATCCATACTATCACCATTCAATACATGCATTATACATCTAGTATAAACACATGCACACGTAATTGTACTAATTAATACGTACGTAATATGTATATACATACACAAGCACAAATATACATACACAAATACAAATAATGCGAGGAAATTCGAGGGCCTTACACCCTCTCCCCCTTAAAGAAACTTCGTCCTCGAAGTTAGAACGACACTACTCAAACAAAAGGGGATACTTCTTCTTCATCGCATCCTCAAGCTCCCAAGTAGCCTCCTCTAGTGAGAAGTTCCGCCATAGAACTTTCACCGACGCAATACTCTTGTTCCGGAGATGCTGAACCTTCCGGTCAAGAATGGCTACTGGTTGCTCGACATACGAAAGATCTGGCTGGATCTCCACTGGCTCATGACTAATCACATGAGACGGATCTCGGACATACTTCCTGAGCATAGATACGTGGAATACAGGGTGAACGCTAGCCAAAGCTGGGGGTAATGCTAGCTCATATGCCACGCTGCCCAAACGTCTGAGATCTCATATGGGCCAATGAATCTAGGGCTTAGCTTGCTATGCCTGCCAAATCTGACGACACCACGAGTAGGCGATATCTTCAAGAAGACATGATCGCCAACCTCGAACTCCAAATCCTTCTCTGTTGTCGGCATAACTCTTTGCCTATCCTGTGCCGCAACAAGCCTCTTCCTGATAAGCTGGATCTTATCCGAAGTTTCCTGAACTAACTCGGTCCGATCAACTGCCTATCACCAGTCTCCTCCCAACATAAAGGAGATCTGCAGGGCCTACCATACAACGCCTCGAATGGAGCCATACCAATACTAGCATGAAAGCTGTTGTTGTATGCGAACTCCACAAGAGGTAAATGACGCTCCCAATCATCCTTCCAATCCAGAACACACGCTCTCAACATATCCTCGAGCGTCTGGATAGTCCTCTCGGACTGTCCATCGGTCTGGGGATGAAACGCCGAACTGAGCTTCAGCTCCGAACCTAACGCATCCTGAAGACCCTTCCACAATCTCGAAGTAAATCTCGGATCTCGATCCGAAATGATCGACTTCGGCACACCATGCAATCTAATGATACCACTAACATACAATCTAGCTAAACTCTCTACTGACTGCTTCTTCTTCAGGCAAGAAATGAGCAGTCTTCGAGAATCTATCTACAACTACCCAAATCGAGTCATTGCCCCTTCTAGATCGAGGCAAACCCGAACGAAGTCCATAGTGACAGCTTCCCACTTCCACACTGGGATATCCATCCTCTGCATAAGGCCGGATGGTCGCTGTCGCTCGGCCTTCACTTGCTGACATACTAGACATCTAGACACATAATCCGCAACATCCTTCTTCATGCCGGACCACCAAAATGATCTTTAGGTCTTGATACATCTTAGTGTTACCGGATGAATAGAGAATCGCGATCTATGAGCCTCCGCTAACACATGCTCACGGACATCTACTAAATCAGGGACAAAACACGGTGCTGAAATCTAATCACACCGTCCTCATCACGAGCAATGCCCGCCTTACCCACTAACTCTAACAATCTAGGGTCGGCTTTCTGCTGCTCAATCACCTCATCCAAGACTGAGGATCTAAGGGATAGCTGAGCTACAAAAGCCTGACACAGCGATGGCTCTAACTCGGTCATAGAGCACGCGCATCCTCCAACATCTTCCAATCCTGCTGGAGCGAAGACCTCTTCTACTAAGAGCATCCGCTACGACGTTCGCCTTTCCAGGATGATACTGAAGGTCGAAGTCATAGTCCTTCAAGAACTCAATCATCTCCTCTGCCTCAGGTTTAATTCCTTTTGAAGAAAAGATACTTCAAGCTCTTGTGGTCGGTAAACACCTCAAATCTGACACCATAAAGATAGTGCCTCCAGATCTTTAGTGCATGAACCACTGCTGCGAGCTCCAAATCATGAGTCGGATAGTTCCTCTCATGCTCCTTTAACTGACGAGAAGCATAAGCCACTACCCTTTCTTGCTGCATGAGCACACAGCCTAAACCAATCTGAGATGCATCCGTATAAATGGCAAAGCCCTCTAGACCACTAGGCAATACCAATACCGGAGCAGAAGTAAGCTTAGCCTTCAATAGCTGGAAGCTACGCTCACATGCCTCAGACCATACGAACTTCTCACCCTTCCTGGTCAGCTTTGTCAAGGGGGCGGCGATGGATGAGAAAACCTCAATGAATCGCCGATAGTAACCAGCTAACCCAATAAAATACGAATCTCGAAGGGGTCTTGGGAACCTCCCAATCCATAACTGCCTGGACCTTTGGGATCAACTGCAACACCAGCGCCGGAGATAACATGCCCGAGGAAATGAACCTCGCGCAACCAAAAATCGCACTTGCTGAATTTGCATACAGCTTGTGCTCACGAAGAACCTCTAACACTAACCTCAAATGCTGACGGGGGTGGCCTCATCCGGAGAATACCAACAATCGTCAATAAACACTACGACAAAGCTATCTAAATACGGCCTAAACACCCGGTTCATGAGATCCATGAACGCTGCAGGGGCGTTGGTCAATCCGAAAGGAAGGACCAAGAACTCATAATGTCCATAACGGGTTCTAAATGCCGTCTTGGACACATCCTCACTCCGAATCCTCAACTGATGATAACCAGATCGCAAGTCAATCTTAGAAAAGACTGATGCCTCTCGCAACTGGTCAAACAAATCATCAATCCGAGGTAAGGGATACCTGTTCTTCACAGTCACTTGGTTCAACTTCCTATAGTCAATACACAACCTAAGTGACCCGTCTTTCTTCTTGACGAATAATACAGGTGCGCCCCAAGGGGAAACGCTAGGGCGAATAAATCCCTTATCAAGCAACTCTTGCAACTGCCTCCTCAACTCGGCTAACTCTGCAGGTGCCATCCGATATGGAGCCTTCGAGATAGGAGAGGTGCCCGGAAGCAACTCTATAGTAAACTCTATCTCTCTATCGGTGGCAATCCAGACAAGTCATCGGGAAAGACATCTGGAAAATCCTGCACCACATCGATCTCTGCAAGAGTCAGTGACGAACCAGCATCGGGTACTAGCATAACGCTGGCAAGAAATGCGTCACAACCCTTGTTCACCATGCGCATCCCCTTCATGGCGGAGATGACTAACTTTCCCGCTAAGTTCTTTGGCAAGGGATGAGAGAACTCGTCCTCACCTGGAATGCGGAAAACAATCCTCTTCCGACGACAATCCACTAATGCATAGTGCTCCTCTAGCCAATCCAGACCAAGAATAGCATCATAGTCCTTCATCTTTAGCAAGAATAAACACCCATCTAGGATTCTATCCTTAATGCACACAGGTAACGACGGAATGCACTTCCTAGTCGATACCGTACCCGCAGGGGTGTGCACAGACAAACGGACCTCTAACTCCTCATACTCTACGCCTGACTCTAGGGCTAACTTCCTAGCGAACCGCTCAGAAATGAACGAGTGAGTAGCACCCGTGTCGAACAAAACCCGAGCGTGCACACCTAAGAGCAAAACCGTACGTTCGGTGACATGCTCCGCCTGCTCGGCGTCCTCGCGTGCCAAAGCAAACACTCGAGCTGGGGCTCGAGGTCTCCTGGTCTTCTGTAGCTGGCGCGGCTGCCGCTACTACTGGGGCTGGCGCTCCACGCTGAGCTCCCTTCTGAAGTCTTGGGCAATCCTTGATCTTGTGGTCGCTGCTCCCGCACTTCAAGCATCTACCCGCTACCAACCAACACTCGGAACCACCATGTGTCTTCCCGCAATGGGGACACTCTTTCTTCACACCAGGGGAACATACAGAAGGTACCTGAGAGTTGCTGATCGTCACAGATCGCTGCGGTGTCTAGTACACCGTTTTCTTCTTATCCTGCCGCTGGAACGTCGCTGCTGGCCTCTTCTGCGAAGCCTTCTTTTCCTCCAGATATTGCTCCATTTCTCCCTCCTGTCTGCAGGCAGCACTCAGGGCCTCGTCCAATGTGCGGTGGTCAAACGCCACGAGTCTCGTCCGCAGTGATGGCTTGAGTCCCATCACGAATTTCTTCATCTTCCTGCGCTCATCCTCTACGATATTTGGTGCATATTTAGAAAGTTCAGAAAACCTTGCCTCGTATTCCAGTACAGTCATGGAGCCTTGCGTCAGGGAGAGAAATTCCTGCTCCATCTTGTCCTGGATATGCTCTAGGACGAACTTGGCTCGAAAGAGCCTCACGAACGCGTCCACGCCACGTCTACTGCTCCGTCCTCAAAGCGTGTACGTAGTAGGGAGGACCACCATACATCCGCTCTCTCCTGCAATACACCTTCATAAGCACCAACTAACAAATTCTAAATTAAGCAGAACATACAAACATACAAAATAAAAGTCTACTGTAGCATGTAGGTGGCTAATGTCACCTTATCCTCATCAGGGCACTTGATGGCTCGGAAGATTTTCTCTGTCTCCCTTAACCAACTTTCTGCCATTAATGGATCACTCTCCCCTTAAAAGAGGGTGGGGTCATCCTCTTGAATTGCTCCATGATGGGAGGTCCACCATGGTCCTGAGCTGGTGCCTGAGCCTGCTACATTAAACAATAGGCAATACACAAAAAACCCAATATCATGCAATTTAAATAGCAACTATTAGTTGTTTCATTATCCTACCTGCGCCTCCAACTGTGCCTGGAGTGCTGCCTGGCTATGAGCCTGCGTCTGCATGGCTTGTACCAGACCATGCAAGAATACTCCGTAATCCACAGGCGGCGGTGGGGGAAGTACAGGGCCTCGTGGTGCTGGGGCCTGTTGCTCCGCCTGCTCATCACATCGCGGCTCGTCCTCACGGGCCGACGCTCCACCACACCTACCTCTTGAAGCCATGGCTGTAATAAAATTTCAGCCACCATTAGAGCTAGGTTACTAAGTTTTCTAACCATTTTCTTATCTATCTTTCACTTCCTATTAGTGTTTTCTACACATGTGGACATACTTAGCATGCAATGAAGATGATGACTTAGGTATATTCATGTGCAATCTCAACCGGTCGCTCTGATACCAATCTCTGTGACGGCCCTTGTTATACCGGTACGGTTATACCAACCTACGTCGGTATAGCGAGAGTCCTCACAGTGGGACATTTACCCAAACGTTACAAACAACTGAGATACACGCGAATATACGAACATAGTAGCGGAAGTAAAAGACAACTGTCTTCATTCATTCATCATCCACATTAAACATACATGAGATTTGCAATTTACATTAAGAGCTAAAAGTTCACATAATTAAATTGCTGAAATTTAAATACACAATGTCCACACTTATACAATTTTCTCATGATAGTTCTAGTACAATGTCGCTTTACATACTATGAAATAGAAAGGGGTACAACTGCTCCAACAATCTAAACTCTGCACTCGGAGTCCGTCTCTACCGTCTCCTCCACGAGAGTCTCGTCACCGTCTATACCTATGCGCCGAAGCAAGGAGTGAGTCTTAAAGACTCAGCAAGCAACACTACTCATAACATACACGTATAAGTCATAGCGATTTCTACATGCACATTCACAAATTTCAACACATGGCATGCTAGTCATTTGAAATTTGCAACCTATCATGAAAGTTCTACAATTTAATACATGGATCATGCTTTCAGATTTCTAAGAATAAAACTTACCTATCACATGCTCTCTATTCCATTTACTTGTGACATTTTGCCTTTAAGGAACCAAGACATGAGAGCTACCAACATGAACACTGTGCATATATAAAGGGAAACACAACTAGCATGGATCTTACATGTTTTTAAACACATACATAGACATTTTCACATGCTTTAAGTTGCTGGTTTCACATGGTTTAATGGCTGTAAACCTACACATGAGAGTTACAATGTTGTTTAAAACATACCACGTGAACACCCAATCATGCTATTTTGTACACGTGCTCATCAATTACCCCTAACATGGATTCTAGACATTTTTGCACATATAAACATGATGATAACAACATGAACTTACTGATTTCACATGGTTTCAGATTGGTCCCACATGGATTTCAATGTCATATTCTCACATTTTTAGTTTCACATTTTCTTTACACAAGTTTTCCATTTCACATGGTTGCACTTTACACATACACATTCCACATTGTTCACTTACACATGAACACATACACATTACACATTACACATTACACATTTCACATTTTAGGTGCCGTGACACATAGTCCAAACCACCAAAGAAGGACATATACACATCACATTACACATAGACGCCATCTAGGCATTACAATGGCGACTCTTGGACTGCGCAGACCGGGAGAACAAGTCTCCACCCTAACCAGTGGTACTTGTCCACCTCCAGGATTTCCCCCTAATGCACTTAGGGTTACTTACACATAGAACTTTCTCAGGGGGACTTTTCCCTGATACAGTTCCACTGCCCTTTACGGAAGCAGTGTCACATTGGCACAGTTACACATTTACACATTTTACCGATTTTACGCATGGTTTTACACATATCACTTTTCATCTCATTCACTTTCTCACTCACATGCATATCTCTGTTTTTCCTGACATGGCACTACAGATTTCAGGAGTTTAACACACAGTAAATTCACCAATCAGGTTGGGTTTAAACAATATCTAACCACCTTACGATAACATACATAGATTTTTTTACATTTCACATGGAAAGTACATAACTCCTTATACACTGGTCCAAATGACCTGAAATTTTAACCACATGCTATTTTCGAGTTCAAGATCATACATTCAATTTTCCAGATTTTTCTAAGCTAAATGGAATTTAAAGTAAATAAAACACCTATTTAGCATGCCATTCATAATTTAAGTTGATATGGAGTTTAACAGCATCATGCATTTTTGCCACTGACTGTCTGAACAGAGGCTACTGTTATATGCATGATCTGAGAATACAGAATTACCCTAAATCATACAACCATAGATTGATCACCACAAATCTTTCTTGCATGCCTTTTTATTTACCGAACCGAATTTATTAGCAATTTATGCAAGCATGGACATTTTGTCAAAAATTGAGTATACGTATACTGATCCACTAATCTTCATGATCTGACAAAACTTTGGGCATTCAGACTAGTCCTAATCATAAAACATGGGTTGGCAAGATTATCAACAATCATGCTTGAAATTTCATGGGAGAATAATTTCTAACATTCACCACCACACATCACACTCATCCACGCACCACATTTAATAGTATACATAGTGTATAGGGTTACCATATATTCTCATCACGGAAACCATACCAAAAATAGTTGTATAGGAAGGGCAGAATAGGTCACTGTTCTGTCCAGATGAACTTGGCGGCGGTCTCTGGCCGCTAACTCAGTGTCAGCGGCATGGTCGATGGACGCCAAGTATAATCTCAGCGTCCAGTTACCTTGCCGTCAATGCAGGTATGTGCAGAACACAGACCCGAGCCCTCAAGTTGGGGTGAATTTGGGGGTCAAGGACACGAAGCAAAATACACCAAAAATGCTAAAACCGTCCTAGACTCATACGGGAACCTTATGGTAGGGTCACTTGCCTCTAGGAAATTGCTTCAATGGATGAAAAGTGTTGGTGAAGCCCTCCTTGGGCAGTCCCAAGAAGGTGCAAACTGTCCTCCAAGATCTCCTTCCTCCGGGCTCCTGGATGATCTCCACAGCAAGGAAATGTCGGGGAGGTCTTCTCCTTCAGTCCAGCTAGCTTCTTGTCGAGGAAGATGGTCGGATCCAGCTTCAGAAGTTCGGATTCTTGGGCTTCAAAGAGGGGGTTTCCTCATAGTCCAGAACTAGGGTTTTCTCCTCTTGTTTCTCTCTTGCAAAGGGTGAAGAGAGGGTTGGGGAAGGCAGATCCGGGTTCAACATATGGGAGAGGCCTCTCTCCCACTCACAAGGTGATAAGATGGCTCTTAGAGCCGTTGGGGACAGCTCCCCAATGGATGAGCTCCCTTGTTTCCGGAATTTCTGGCTCTGCTGCCCATGCAGGCCAGAGAAATTGGCGTTCATATCGTTAGACGCCAGGATTAGTGTTGGTGTCCATGTCTGGATGCTGACACCACCTCAACGGCTACGGGTTGACGCCAATCTGGCCTTCGGCCAGAACTCTAAAACATGCAGAAAACTATGCATGCCATGCATGTATACATGCAATATGTATATGGTAGTGTATTCATACTATCACCATTCAATACATGCATTATTTACATCTAGTATAAACATATGCACACGTAATTGTACTAATTAATACGTACGTAAGTATGTATATACATACACAAGCACAAACATACATACACAAATATAAATAATGCGACGAAAATTCGAGGGCCTTACAGCAAGTCAATGTTAGAAAAGACTGATGCATCTCGCAACTGGTCAAACAAGTCATCAATACGAGGTAAGGGATACCTGTTCTTCACAGTCACTTGGTTCAACTTCCTATAGTCAATGCACAACCTAAGTGACCCGTCTTTCTTCTTGACGAACAATACAGGTACGCCCCAAGGGGAAACACTAAGGCGAATAAATCCCTTATCAAGCAGCTCTTGCAACTACCTCCTCAACTCGGCTAACTCCGCAGGTGCCATCCGATATGGAGCCTTCGAGATAGGAGAGGTGCCCAGAAGCAACTCTATGGTAAACTCTATCTCTCTATCCGGTGGCAATCCAGACAAATCATCAGGAAAGACGTCTGGAAAATCCTACACTACCTCAATCTCCGCAAGATTAGGTGACTCATCAGCCTCTGGTACTAACACCACGCTGGCAAGAAACACGTCACAACCCTTGTTCACCCTGCGCATCGCCTTCATGGCAGAGATGACCATCTTTCCCGCCCAGTTCCTTGGCAAGGGGTGATGGAACTTATCCTCACTAGGAATGCGGAAAATGATTCTCTTCCGACGACAATCCACTAATTCATAGTGCTCCTCTAGCCAATCTAGATGAAGAATAGCATCATAGTCCTTCATCTTTAGCAAGAAGAAACACCCATCTAGGATTCTATCCTCAATGCACACAGGTAACGATGGAATGCACTTCCTAGTCGATACCGTACCCGCAGGGGTGTGCACAGACAAAGGGACCTCTAAATCCTCAGACTCTACGCCTGACTCTAGGGCTAACTGCCTAGCGAACCGCTCGGAAATGAACGAGTGAGTAGCACCCGTATCAAACAAAACCCGAGCGTGCACACCTAAATGTAAAACCGTACCTTCGGTGACATGCTCCGCCTACTCGGCGTCCTCACGAGCTAAAGCAAACACTCGAGCTGGGGCTCGATGCCTTCCTGGTCTTCCTGCAGCTGGCACGGCTGCCGCTACTGCTGGGGCTGGCGCTCCACGCTGAGCTCCTTGTTGAAGTCTTGGGCAATCTTTGATCTTGTGGTCGCTGCTCCCACACTTCAAGCATCTACCCGGTACCAACCAACACTCGGAACCACTGTGTGTCTTCCTGCAATGGGGACACTCTTTCTTCACACCAGGGGAACGTACAGAAGGTACCTGAGAGCTGCTGACTGTCACGGATCGCTGCGGTGTCTGGTACACCGTTTTCTTCTTGTCTTGCCGCTGGAATGTCGCTGCTAGCCTCTTCTGCGAAGCCTTCTTTTCCTCCAGATATTGCTCCATCTCTCCCTCCTGCCTGCAGGCAGCGCTGAGGGCCTCGTCCAACGTGCGGTGGTCAAACGCCACGAGTCTCGTCCGCAGTGATGGCTTGAGTCCCATCATGAATTTCTTCGTCTTCCTGCGCTCATCCTCTACGATATGCGGTGCATACTTAGAAAGTTCAGAAAACCTTGCCTCGTATTCCAGCACAGTCATGGAGCCTTGCATCAGGGAGAGAAATTCCTGCTCCATCTTGTCCTGAATATGCTCTGGGACGAACTTGGCTCGAAAGAGCCTCATGAACGCGTCCCACGCCACGTCTACTGCTCCGTCCTCAAAGCGTGTACGTAGTAGGGAGGACCACCATACATCCGCTCTCTCCTGCAATACACCTTCATAAGCACCAACTAACAAATTCTAATTTAAGCAGAACATACAAACATACAAAATTAAAAGCCTACCTGTAGCATGTAGGTGGCTAATGTCACCTTATCCTCATCAGGGCACCTGATGGCTCGGAAGATTTTCTCTATCTTCCTTAACCAACTCTCTACCATTAATGGATCACTCTCCCCCTTAAGAGAGGGTGGGGTCATCCTCTTGAATCTCTCCATGGTAGAAGGTCCACCATGGTCCTGAGCTGGTCCTTGAGCCTGCTACATCACACATCAAGCAATATACAATCAACATAATATCACATAAGCAATTTAAAACAGACTATTAATCATTTTATTAGTCTAACCTGAGCCTCCAACTGTGCCTGGAGTGCTGCCTGGGTATGAGCCTGGGTCTGCATGGCTTGCACCAGACCTTGCATGAATACTCCGTAATCCACAGGCGGCGGTGGGGGAAGTACAGGGCCTTGCGGTGCCAGGGCCTGTTGCTCCGCCCGCTCGTCACGTCGCGGCTCGTCCTCACGGGCTGGCGCTCCGCCACGCCTACCTCTCGAAGCCATGGCTGTAATAAAATTTCAGCCACCATTAGAGCTAGGTTACTAAGTTTTCTAACCATTTTCTTATCTATCTTTCCTTCCTTATTAATCAATTCTACACATGTGGACATACTTAGCATGCAATGAAGATGATGACTTATGTATATTCATTTGCAATCTCAACCGGTTGCTCTGATATCAATCTCTGTGACGGCCCTCATTATACCGGTACGGTTATACCAACCCACGTCGGTATAGCAAGTGTCATCACAGTGGGACATTTACCCAACGATACATTCAGCTGAGGTACACGTGAATATACGAATAGAGTAGCGGAAGTAAAAAGAACTACTGTCTTCATTCATTCATCATCCACATTTAGCATACATGAAATTTCAATAACAATTAAGAACGTAAAAGTTCACATGATTTAAATTGCTGAAAGTTAAATACATAGATGTCCACACTTATAAAATTTTCTCATGATAGTTCTAGTACAATGTCACTTTTACATACTATGAAAATCTCAAAATGTCATAAGAATTTCAGCAACGCTCTAATCTCCGCGCTCGGAGTCCGTCTCCACCGTCTCCTCCAACGGTGCCACGTCACCAACTACACCTGTACGCCGAAGCAAGTAGTGAGTCTAAAAGACTAAGCAAGTAACACTACTCATACCATACACGTACATGTCACAGTGGGCTCTACACACACAATTGCAAAAGGCTCAACTTGTAGCATGCTTAAACCTTGAAATGAACAATCTATCATGATAGTTCTATCAGTAAACACATGATACATGCTTTCAGATTTCCTTAATGAAATGAATTTCCTAACACATGCTCTCTAATCATTCCTACTCGTGAAATTCTACTTTGCATTTTAACCAAAACATGAAAGCCATTAACATGAATTCCGCGCGTACATGACAGGGAACACAACTAGCATGGAATCTACATGTTCTTATACATATACATAACCATTTTCACATGCTTAAGCTTGCTGGTTTTCACATGCTTTAGTAACCATAACCTACACATGAGAGCTACAATGTTATTTAAGACACAACATGTGAACAACCGAACATGGAATTGTGTACACATACTCATTTATTTGTCCCTAGCATGGGTTCTAAACACTTGTACATTGTAAACATGATCATAACATAAGGAAGCTACTGATTTAGCATGGTTTTAGATTTGTCACAACATGGATTACAATATCATATCTTCACATTTTTGGTTTCACATTTTCTTTACACAAATTTCCAATTCACTTAAATTGCGCTTTACACATACACATTACACATTGTTCACTTACACATTAACACATGAACACATATACATTTACACATTCACAATTTAGGTGCCGTGACACATAGTCCAAACCACCAAAGAAGGACACAACACATCACATCACATAGACGCCATCTAGGCAATACAATGGCGACTCTTGGACTACGCAGACTGGGAGAACAAGTCTCCACCCTAACCAGTGGTACTTGTCCACCTCTAGGATTTCCCCCTAATGCCCTTAGGGTCACATCACATTGAACTTTCTCAGGGGGACTTTTCCCTGATACGGTTCCACTGCCCTCTACGGAAGCAGTGTCACATTTGGCACAGTTACACATTTACACATTTTTACCGATTTTACTCATGGTTTGACACATGTCACTCTCACTTCATTCACTTTCTTACTCACATGCACATGCCTCTATTTTCCTAACATGACACTACAGATTTCAGACATTAACAAGCAGGTAATTCCATTAATCAAGTTGGATTAAACAAGAATCAACTCATTTTACAATGACATGCATCAATTTCACATTTTTCATGGAAAATTTCATAAGGCATCGTGCTCTGGTCCAAATGACCTGAAATTTTAATCACAAACTAATTTCAGGTTTAGAACCCTTCATGCATTTTTTCAGATTTTTCTAAGTTAAAATGAATTTACAGAAAATCAAACATCCATTTTTCATGCCATTCGTAACTCAAGTCGATATGGAATTATACACAAGTCACAATTTTAGCAAGCTACTGTCTGAGCCCTACATGTATAGAGCTACATAATTTATTCCTCAATTTATGGGGCGATACCTGGTTTACCAAGGATTTATCATGACTTATGCACAATTCCTATTTCCCAAATAACACTTTCAATAATTTACACAAGCATGGCAAAATCTCAAATTTCAGAATAGGGCTGATCCATACATGCATGATCCTCACAAACTTGGGCATACAGGCTAGTCCTAAATCATGCAACAGTAGATTGACAAGATTAACAACTAATCATGCTTGTGATTTTATGGAACAAAATAACTTCTATCATTCACCACCATGCACACTCATCCATCCACACACCACATTTACTAGTATACATAATGTATAGGGCTACCATATATCCTCATCGTGAAACATAACGAAAATAGTCGTATAGAAGGGCAAAACAGGTCACTGTTCTGTCCAGATGAACTTGGCGGCGGTCTCTGGCTACTAATTCAGTGTCAACGACATAGTCGATGGACGCCAAGCATGATCTCGGCGTCAAGGGACATTGCCGTTAATGTCGGGTCTGTGCAGAATACAGACCCGAGCTCCAAAGATGGGGTGAATGTGGGGGTCTAGGACTTGAGCGAAAATGCATAAAAATGGTAGAATCAACCTAGACACATAAGGGGACGTTGTGGTTAGGTTACTTGCCTTTAGAAAAATGCACCAATGGATCTAGGACTCGGTGAAGCTCTCCTTGGGTTGTCCCAAGAAGCTCTTAGAAATGCTTGACTCCGGGTTCCTAAGCGAGCTCCAGTGCCTTCCGAGGTCGGGGAGGCCTTCCTCGTCGATCCAGCAACCTCCTTGAAGCAGCAGATCCCCGGAACAATCTTCAGGTTGAGGGATTTTGGGTTCCAAAGTGGGGGTTTTCCTCAGTTCAGAAACTAGGGTTTCTTCTCTTCCTTCTCTCTTGCAAAAGGGTGAAGACAGGGGTTGGGGAAGCAGATTCGGGTTTAGACATATGGGAGAGGCTTCTCTCCCACGCATGGGGTGACATGATGGCTCTCAGACCGTTGGCAGACAGCTCCCCAATGGGTGAGTTGCCTTGTTTCCAGAATTTCTGGCTCTGCAACGTATGCAGGTCAGAGAAGTTGGCGTCCATATCGTTGGACGCTGGGATTAGTGTTGGCGTCCATGGGTGGACGCTGACACCTCATCGACGTCATGCTATTGACGCCAATATGGCCTTCGGCCAGAAGTCTAAAACATGCAGAAACCATGCACCTTTTACACCTATATACATGCTATATGTATACGTTATCATGTACACACTACCATCAAGCATTACATACATTATTTGTACGTAAGCTATACACATACACACATAAGTATACAAATAATACATACGTAGATATATACATACGTACATACAAGACACAAATCATTTACATGCAACACAATAGTACAACAAAATTCGAGGGTCTTACATAATCTCTCTTCAGATCTGTGAAATTTGCTTTCAATCTAACTCTGATTCAAAGGTTTTTCAAAACTGGTTTAGCTTCCGCATTAGTTGGCATAGATCTATTCAACCCCCCCCCCTTCTAGATCTTGTCCACACCTTTTATCGATCCTTCAATTGGTATCAGAGCAGGGTTTACACTTGATCTGATCTGATCTGAGTAGTTTTTGAGTGTTCTTTGTTGCTTGTTTGCTTGATTGTGTGTTTTGCTGAGTGTTTCCTTCCTTGCACCTTCTGTTTAATTAAATGGATTCCAGAGGATTCATAGCTGAGGGTCATTCCATAAATAGGCCACCATTCTTTAATGGAACAGACTATTCTTATTGGAAAAATAGAATGCAAGTTTTTTTAAGAGCCCAAAATTATGAAATCTGGAAAGTATGGAAGTAGGTCCCTATGAAAACCAGGGAGAAGAAGAAACCTGGACTAGGGAACAAATAAGAAGAGCTACATTGAATTATAGTGCCATGAACATGATTCAATTGTTGTTCACCCCAAAGAGTACTCAAGAATCTCTATGTGCAAATCTGCCAAAGAGATGTGGGATAAACTTGAGGTACTCTATGAGGGGACATCTCAAGTTAAAGAAACCAAGGCTAACATACTTGTCTCTGAATATGAGTTGTTCATGATGAAATCTAACGAGACAATCTCTGAAATGTTTGTCAGGTTTATGATCATAGTCAATGGACTGAAGGCCTTAGGTAAGGACTATACGGATGCTGACTTGGTAAGAAAAATCCTGCGTTCTCTCTCTTCAATATGGCACACCAAGGCCACTGTCATTGAAGATTCTAAAGACTTGTCCAAATTTCTTTGGATGAGTTGATAGGATCCTTAATGACATATGAAATTAATCTAAAGAGAAATGAGGAACACATAATCAAAACCAAGCCAGTAGCATTAAAGGCCTCATCTAGTAACAAGGACAAAAGTCAGGATAAAACCAGTTCTGATGAGTCTGAGTCAAATGAGGATGAAATTGCCCTCATGACCAGGCAATTCAAAAAATTCTTGAAATATAGAAAAGAAAAATTTTCTGGTAAAAAGAAATACTTTTCAGGTAAAAGAAACACATCCTTTTCTAATGCAAACTCTAACAAGAATAAAAAATCTGACGATATTGTCATTTGCTACAGGTGCAACAAACCAGGACACATGAAGGGAGAATGTCCTGAGAACAAGAAGGAGAAGCACAAGAAAATTCACAAATTAAAAAGCCGAAGGCCATGGTAGCCACTTGGTCTGATGAGGACACAAGTGTAAATGAAGATGAAGAAAAATCCTCAAGCTCTAGAAGTGAGGAGATTTGCTTCATGGCAAACAGCTCAGATGGAAAGGTAAGCACATCTTTTGAAGATTTTTCTGTTGAAGATTGGCAGGATGCTTATGCTGAATTAGTTGAAAACTATACTGAAATGAGAAAAGAAAATAAGCATCTCAAAAAGAAAATTGAAAATATTTATCATAACCAATCTTCAAACAAAAGAATTTGTGAACTAGAAAATGAAGTGATAGAATTGAATGAAGAAAAAGAAAATCTTCTGAATCTGATTGATGAACTAAAGCTAGCCTCTCAAAAGGCCACCAATGAATTCAAAGACTTATCTGAAAAGCTGGAAAAAGAAAATCAAGATAAACAACAAAAGATTGAAGAAATCAAAATTTTGGAAAACCAGCTGAGACAAAAAGATAAAGTCATTGAAACATTCACAAATGGCAAAGATAATTTGGAGGCCTTGTTGGGAACAAATATGAAATCAATCTCTCATGGACTAGGGTTTGATAAGCAAAAATCTAAGAAAGACAAATCCGGTGAAAAGAAGGATAAAGCACCACTAATCAAATTTGTTAAGGGCCCTAGTCTTGAAAATACAGAAGTCAAACAAAAATCAAGCAAAACACAAAAAGTTCAAAAACTCAGAACAAAGACAAGGCAACCAGGTCGACACAATCTCCTGACAGGTCGACACCAGTCCACAAGAAGAAGGCTTCTGTGGCTGTAGTGTCGACACCAGTCGAAGAGAGGTCGACCTGCTCAACATCAACCAAGAAAAAACACAAAATAAAAAATTCAAATAAAAATCTGAAAAATAAGAAAAAGTCAAGGGAAGTCATTAATGAAGAGCCTTGGACCTCCAAGACAGCATATCAAGCTGATTGGAACAATTCTTGGAGCCAATGGTATAACAACCCATATTGGTATCATCCTCAATTTTTCTATCCAAACTTTCTGATGTACTAACAAAATCCTTGGATTCCACCTCCACATCTAAATTCTCATACTCAAATGAAAAACACCCCTCCTACCAAAAACAAAAATACTGGTGTTTTCATCCCAAAAGAAAAGAAGAAACTGAAAAAGACAGAGAACACCAAAGTAATAAAACAAAAGTAAAAAACAAGTCAAATTTGGATGAGAAAAGATTTGTTAACATTGTCCAAACTTTCTGATGGTCCCAACTCTGTTTGGGTACCAAAATCTTCTCTCCACTAATTGATGTTGCAGGAAGGTCGTGCACCCAATTCAAATGTGGGGTTCCTTGACAGTGGGTGTTCACGACATATGACTGGAGATAGAGCCAAATTTTCTTTCCTGCTAGAAAAGGAGGGTGGTTCAGTGACATTTGGAGGCAAAAATAAAGGAAAGATCATTGGATCTGGAAAGGTTGGTCAAATTTCCTCAAACTCTGTTGATAGTGTTTTATTAGTTGATGGTCTTGATTACAACTTGCTCAGTATCAGCCAACTATGTGACAAAGGTCACAAAGTTGTGTTTGAATCTGATTTTTGCAAAATAATTGATTCATCAACTAATAAAATCAAATTTTTTGGAAAAAGGGAGAACAATGTTTATATGATTGACCTTAATAAAAACTTTTCTGAAAATCTTTGCTTTGTTGCAAATAAAGATGAAATTGCATGGACTTGGCCATGCAAGTTTCAGAACCTTGAATAAATTGTTAAGGCTGAATCTGGTTAAGGGTCTTCCTGAATCCTTTTCAAATGTTGAAAATCAAGTTTGTGGGATCTGTGCCCAAGGTAAACAAACCAGGAAATCTTTTAAGAACTTCAATGAGGTACTCATATCTAGGCCACTAGAACTACTTCATATGGACCTTTTTGGCCCAACAAGAATTCTAAGTCTAAGTGGCAAGAGATATGGGTTTGTAATCATTGATGATTTTACTAGATTTACTTGGGTCATTTTCTTGTCCCACAAAAGTGATACTTGCCTTGAATTCAGGAAATTCTGTACCATTGCCCTAACAAATTATTCATATAAAATCAAAAATATTTTGACTGATCATGGGGGAGAATTTGAAAACCAATCCTTTTCTGATTTATGTGCTGAACTTCAAATTTTCCACAAGTTTTCTTCACCAAGAACTCCAGAACAAAATAGAGTTGTGGAAAGAAAGAACAGAACTCTTGTGGAAATGGCTAGATCCATGCTCCTTGAGAGTAATTTGCCCAAATCCTTCTGGGCTGAAGCTGTAAACACAGCAAATAATATTCTCAATAGAGCATTGGTCAGACCAAAAATCAAGAAAACCCCCTATGAATTACTGAAAAACAAGAAGCCAACTGTCTCTTATTTCAAAATCTTTGGGTGTAAATGTTATGTACACAACAATAATAAAGAAAATCTTGACAAGTTTGATGCTAAGAGTCAGGAAGCCATCTTCCTTGGCTATTCAGAAGTGTCAAGAGCTTTCAGAGTGTACATTCTCAAAAACAAAACTGTTGAAGAGTCTGCTCATGTTATATTTGATGAAAGTTTCTTTTCAACTAACACTTCTAAATCTTGCAGGGAAAAACACGACAGTGAAGAGGATGACTTCATTATGGACTCTTCACCAACTATTGAGGAGCTTGAAGACACTGGTGAGATCTTGAATACCAATTCACCATCTTCAAGTGGATCAGGTAACATTGCTCCAGATTTAAGTACCCCTCAACAGGTAATTTCTGAACATCGAATTTTGAGAGATCACCCATTAGATAATATTGTTGGCAATTTGAATGATAGAGTTAAGACTAGATCATCTTTTATGCTTGCTATTGAAGAAGACCCACTAGCTCTAATTTCCCAAATTGAACCAAAGTCAATTGATGAAGCTTTATCAAGTTCTGATTGGATTAATGCCATGCAAGATGAACTTCATCAATTTGAAAGAAATCAAGTATGGGAATTAGTATCTAGACCTAGTGACCAAACAATCATTGGCACTAGATGGGTCTTCAGAAATAAACTGAATGAATCTGGTCAAGTCATAAGAAATAAAGCTAGGCTAGTTGCAAAGGGGTACAATCAAGAGTTTGGAATTGATTTTGAAGAGTCATATGCCCCTGTAGCTAGACTAGAAGCAGTTAGAATTTTCCTTGATTTTGCATCCTCCATGAAATTCAAAGTTTATCAAATGGATGTTAAAAGTGCATTCTTAAATGGATATATCAAGGAAAATGTTTTTGTTGAACAACCTCCTAGATTTGAAAATGAAAAACATCCTAACCATGTTTTCAAACTTCATAAGGCTCTATATGGTCTTAAACAAGCTCCAAGAGCTTGGTATGACCGTTTGAGCTCTTTTTTGCTTGAAAAAGGATACTCTAGAGGAACTGTTGATCAAACCTTGTTCACAAAAACAGTCACTAATCAAATAATTGTTGTCTAAATTTATGTTGATGACATAATATTTGGATCAACCAATAAAGGCTCGTGTAATGAATTTTCCAATCAAATGAAAAATGAATTTGAAATGAGTTTAATGGGAGATCTAAAATTTTTCTTGGGATTGCAGGTTAACCAAACTCATGAGGGGATCTTCATCAGTCAAACCAAGTATGTCAAAGAACTTCTGATAAGGTTTGAATTTCAGAACCTCAAGCACTCCAACACACCAATTGCTATAAATGCTAAACTAGAAGAAGACTCAAATGGTAAGTCAGTAGACCCAAAGACCTACAGAGGTATGATTGGTTCTCTACTTTATCTTACAACTTCTAGACCTGATATTCAATTCAGTGTGTGTTTGTGTGCTAGATTTCAATCAAATCCTAAAGAAAGTCACATGCTAGCTGTTAAAAGAATTTTCAAATATCTTGTTGGAACATGTGATTTAGGAATTTGGTATCCTGCTAATTGCAAGTTAGATTTGATTGCCTATTGTGATGCTGATTATGCTGGTTGTAAATTAGATAGAAAAAGCACAAGTGGCTTGTGTTTGTACCTAGGTGGGTGCCTAATCTCTTGGGCTTCTAAGAAGCAACATTCAGTTGCTCTGTCAACTGCAGAGGCTGAGTATGTTGTTGTTGGTAGGTGTGGAACCCAAATTCTTTGGGTGAAACATCAACTTCTTGATTACAACCAAGAGTTAGGTTGTGTTCCCATCCTTTTGTGACAACACAAGTGCAATAAATCTTTCTAAAAATCCCATTCAGCATTCCAGAACTAAGCATATTGAAATTAGGCATCATTTCTTGAGAGATGAGGTAGCAAAGAAATCTTTTGAACTCCATTTCATAGAAACCGAAAAGCAAATTGCTGACATTTTCACAAAACCCCTTCCTGACAGTAGATTCTCATCCTTAAGGAGAGAACTTGGTCTTTGTAAATGTCCATTGGGATTGGGTTGAGTGTTAGGCATTTCCTGAGGGGGAGTTCATTGCATCATCATACTCCTTTGCTTCCTTGATTCATCATATTTCTCTCCACTTCACCTCTAATTCTTTTGGTCAATGAACACTTCACCTCACATTGTGTTGAACTTCTTGGTATATCAAATGGTGATTTGAAGAAGAACAAGTTCTGCTTGTCTGGACACTTTCACTATGCGAGAGTATATGTCTCCGCCAAGTACCAAGAAATGAATATGCAATTGTTGAAGGGGAGCTTTTGTTGCTCAAAGAGAATTATTTCTGATTTCAAAAACTTGCATATCTCTATTCTGATGAAAAATGGTTGAAATCTTCATCTCAAGGGGAGCTAAAGAATTCACAAGTTATATCCTTTGCAAAATTCAAAACTTTTTCTTGCATTACATCAATTTCCTTGCATGATGTCCTCATTCAGGTGTCTAGAGTCTCAAAATGATCCCTTGAGTGATCTACTACATTCATTTGTTAACTCTCACCTATATTCTTCAAAACTACAGAAATTCAGATTTCTTTCTAAGACTGAAGGATAATGTGTGTCTTGATCTTAAACATGTTTTTGTTTGCAATTGATGTTGGATATAGATGATATGTTTTTCTCAAAAACTCTCCAAAATCTATCCATTCAATAGAGCAATGGCACATGTGCTGAGAAACTGCACACCTTCACAATGAATGAAGTGCCATGTAAGTCATGAGGCACTAATGCTATCTCTGTTCAAAGGGGATTAAAAATTAAAAATCAATGAAAAACAAAATACAAATGCCCAATTTTTATGATGACTGAGTAACTGGAAATCTTGGCGTCTAACAAACGTATATTTTCATGTCAAAAGGTCATCATTTACCCTTTGAGACTTGATAATGGATAAATCTTCAGTATCCAAGGACTATAGTGTGTAAAAAGAATTAGTTCTTGAGTGAACAAGATATATCTCATTTGATAGTTTGTTTCAAAACAAAATATATATGTCATTGGAGAATTTGTTTTAAAGAATCATTCTTATCCATCATCAAGTTGTTCCTTAAAAATGTTTGCTGTCAACACACTTGTTTTCAATCTAAAAGATTTTTTTTATCTCTTTGGAATTGAAGAATATGGCAGTGTGTAGTTGATTGTTAAATGTTTTATATCCCTCAAATTATCATTTTAATGACTCAAGTCACTGAATGCTCATATCTTGTTGGATATTGTGTAAAGCTTGAATTGTGTTGAATTTTTTGCAAAATTTAACAAATGAATTTTTTAGTCTCTTAAATATCCTTGAAATGACTATTCTACCCATTGCTTATCATTATAAAGATGTCCCAAAAAATTCCAAAGGATAAAGACTTCTCAGAAATTCTGATATGAAAGACTACCAAGACTGGAATTTGAAACCCAGAGCTGTGGATTTGGATGACAGTGAACTCATTGATGCATTTCCTGAAGTCTTGAACTTCTTCAAATTCCAGTCTTAGCAGTCTTTCATATCAGAATTTCGAGTAATTTACCCTAGACTTGTACAAGAATTTTATCAAAATTTGGAATGCACAGAAGAAGGGTACAAGTCCAAGGTCAAAGGGATTGCCATAGACATGCCAACAGACATAGCTACTTCAATTTTCAAAGTCCCTGATGAAGGAGAAGATTACCACAATTTTGAATTCAATCTCCATGAAGCCTACACCATAATGACTGGTTTGCCTGCAGATGTGTCTGATATTAAGCAAACCCATGTCACAAAATTTAATACCAACACCTTTCCACCTGTGTTGAGGCTTACTCATCAAATGCTCACTACCATCATCACACCTCAAGGTGGTGGGAGAGATAGGCTAACAGACATCCAAAGATTTGTCCTTTATTGTATGAGCAAGGACATCAAGATAAATCTCCATGTCATCATGTACCAGATAATCTCTGAGACCACCAGGGCAGACTTGCATAGATCACTTCCCTATGCAGCCCATCTGACTGTAGTTTTCAAGCACTTTGGTGTGTCTCTTGACAATGAAAAATATGAGAAAATTCCTAAGTCCAACATCTATTACTTTAAGCATGTTCAGAAATTCATGGGCTTTAGGATTGTTGGTGATCCGGTAAAAAGAGGGCCAGCTACAGTAGAGGCCCCTGTGGCTCAGGAGGATCAGCCTCCAATTCAAGAGGAACAGCCTCCAGTTCCAGAGGAACAGCCTCTAGCTCCAGAGGATCAGCCTCAAGTTCATGAGGACCAGCCTCCCATAAATGAGGATCAGCCTCATGTGGTAGATGAAGTTGAGGAACCTTTCATTGCCCCTCACTCTCCTCAACCTCAGCCCTCCTCCTCCATGAACCTTGAACCTGAAATCCCATCATTTTCTCCACCACCTCCAGCTCAAGCATCCTCCTCCTTTGGTGGACCTTTTGTTCCACCAGAGTTGTTCACCTTCTTAAATGACAAGTTTGAAACCTTGAACAACTCTATTCAGACCATGTCATCAAATTTTGAATTGAGGATTCAAAGATTGGAAAACACAGTATCTGCTAAGTTTATTGAGCAAAAGACAGCCTCAGATTATGCTGCCCAAAGGTTCAACAGGTTGATTGGGACAATGGCAGATGCTTCAATTGAGCTGAAGGAGCACCAACAAAAGCTGGAAATAGTTCTTCAGGGAATTTTGGCAAATTCCCAAGCTGATGTCTTCAACACCAAGCAGACACTATATGAGATCAGCAACACAAGACTATCATTTGCACATATGGTAGATGACTTGGAGAGCATGAAGAATCTCTCTGCTCACATAGATGAAGAGATGTCTGCACTCAAGCAAGAATTCAAAGTATTGAATAGGCCAGGTTGGTCAACTGGTTCATCTTCCTCTTCACAGCCAAGGTCAAATGAGTTCAGTGCACTTAAAGCTTCAATGTCAGAAAATTCAGAGAGAATGGAGAATCTTCTGCACACAAGACTCTCAACTATCCAAGCCCAAATGAAGTCCAGTCTAACTTCAATGCAAAAGAGGCTAACGGATATTGAGACTATTTTATTACCCATTCCTCCTCCTCCTCCTCCCCAGTAATGTATTCTTTTGATAATGTCAAAGGGGGAGAAGTTTGTTTGAAATTGTAATGTTCACATCTTGAATGAAATGAAATGAATAGAAGTTTTTGTGCCCATTTTTGTGCCATAAATGTGATTGCAAATCATTTGAATGAATGTGAATGTGATGAATGTTTGTCAAGCTGCTTGACCTTTGTGTGGAAACAGCTTATTTCTAGTAACATTATGTCTATCATGTGAATAAATTTCAATGTCACTAAAAATTGTTCAAAGGTCCTTGACAAGAATAAATAAAAGAAAATGAAAATGCTTAAAATCACATTTCATTGAAAATTTCCAATTCCAAATGAACTTAATGTTGCCATCATCAAAAAGGGGGAGATTGTTGGGTTGAGTGTGAATATAATTCATTTCTCCTCACATTTTGATGATGACAAGTTGTGATTTTAATGCATAACCATTGGAACATGTAAAATACATCACCTGAAATTACAATATTCAAAAAGCATGTTTCCAAGCACATTTATCATTGATATTCATAATAATATATTTAACTAATGATTTATGTGTTTATTTTATCAGGAACAAACATTTTCTGCAAAGGTAGTGTCGACACAACCATCCTTGGTGTCGACACAATGGTTCAGAACAAAGGCAGAAATGTGAAGAAAAGTCCATCTCGGGTCGACACGAGTCCAGAGCAGGTCGACACTAGAGAGCCTTCCCAGAAGGCCTGTTGTTTAGATAGCCAAAGTAGGTCGACACCAAATGCAGGCAGGTCGACACTAGATGGCTCTCCCAGAAGGCCTGTTTTTCAGATGGCCAGAGCAGGTCGACACAAGATGAGATCAAGTCGACACTAGAGAGCCTTCCCAGAAGGGTTGTTTTACTGTCTGGGTCATGAGGTCGACACTGAATCATCTCAGGTCGACACTAGAGACATCTCCCAGGGAATTATTTTGCCAGTCTGGGAGAGTGTGTCGACACACCTCATGGGCAGGTCAACACACTCCGGAATCTCTGTGACTTAAACTTTCCCCTGGACACGTGGCACCCTAGGGAGATGTCAGATCAACATTGGATCTTGTGCCCACGTACCCCAAGGGTATCTTCCGGATACTTAGGGTATAAATACCCTCTTATTGGGCACTTATCCCAAGAGAATCTCTTTAGAGCCTCCAGAAACCTGCAAGCGGTGGCAAGAGACTCTCACCTCCCTGTTCTTGCTCTCTCCTGTGCTCCCACACCAATTCTCATTTCTCTGAGCACAAGACTTGAAGATTGATCAGCATGAAGCACTAGGATCAACTTCAAAGGAGCAGATCAAGTAGAAGCCAGCGATTGTGAAGCTCTCAAGGAAGTTCCCAAGATCAAAGTTGCAGAGCATCGGCCAAGGGACTTCAAGTGATCAAGATTCTTCCAATTCGGCCTCTACAAGGGAATTTTCTTGAAGAACAAGAATTGTCAACCTCGAGTCTAAAGTCTTTCTTGTTTCTTCTTGGCTATTCTAGAAATTGTGCATTATCTGTTGCACCAATCTTCTTGAATTGGCCTTAATAGATCAGATCATTGCTAGAGGATCTGAATCTTGTTGTTTCTATTCTAGCAAGTGGTTGTGAGCCTGTGTTCTCAGGTTTTTGAGTCGTCATACTCAAGTTGGTTGGTTGAGCAGTCTTGCTCAGATTCTAGAGTAGTCTTGCTCTAGGTAGTGTGTGAGTTGTCTAACTCATTTGTGGAGTTGTCAGGCTCCAGTGTGGGGTGTGAGGGGTGGATGTAGGAGT
The DNA here is from genome assembly GCA_014218235.1 of Colocasia esculenta. Lineage (NCBI taxonomy): Eukaryota > Viridiplantae > Streptophyta > Magnoliopsida > Alismatales > Araceae > Colocasia > Colocasia esculenta. The sequence continues at coordinate 112,135,517 of CM024757.1, forward strand.
CACGTGGTGTGATTTCCGAACCACCTAAAAATCTCTGTGCATTGGTTTGCTTGTGGTTTGAACTTACTCTTCGTTAGATGAATGCATAGGATCGTTTAAATCTATCTAATCAACTTGTTTTTCACACTCCAATTGTTTAACTCACCTAATCTCTCTTCAGATCTGTGAAATTTGCTTTCAATCTAACTCGGATTCAAAGGTTTTTCAAAACTGGTTTAGCTTCCGCATTAGTTGGCATAGATCTATTCAACCCCCCCCCCCCTTCTAGATCTTGTCCACACCTTTTATCGATCCTTCACAACATGTGTCAACCTGATTTGACTAGTGTCGACTCAAGCAATTCTTTTATCTTCTGCGCTTACTGGAAAACTAGCATATGTCGACCTATCCTTTGGCTAGTGTTGACTCAGGTGGTTCACTGAGCTCTAGTAAGTCACTCACCGAGCCATGCTTGTCGACCTTTAAAGCAACATGTGTCAACACACACAAGATCATTTGACTTTGTGAATTTTCCTGTCATTAGAAAACATGTGTTAGAGAGTTCTCAAATATTTATGACAATTTTGCTTGGTACATGACATCAATCAAAACCAGGGACACAACACGACCTGTTAAGCAGAAGAAGCAGCCGTGTTAGCTAATCGATAGGAGGCCGTGGACGATGATCTCAGGAAGTACTTGCCTGCAGGGATGGTTTGCGATGTGCTTTACCTATAGTGGGTGGCGAATGTTGTCCTGGTGAGGAAGGTGAACGGTAAATGGAGTATGTGCGTTGACTTCACCAACCTTAACAAGGCGTGTTCGAAGGACAACTTTCCGCTTCCCCGCATCGACCAGCTCTTCAATTCCCTGGCTGGTCATGAGGTCCTCAGCTTCCTCGATTTCTATTCAGGGTATCATCAGATCAGGATGGCACTCAAGGATGAGGAAAAGACGACTTTCATCATGGAGAAAGGTTTGTATTGCTTTACCCTAATGCCTTTCGGACTAAAGAATGCAGGGGCAACATACCAGCGGCTCATCAACCAGATGTTCGAGTCTCAGATTGGGAAGATGATAGAGATATACATCAACGACATGTTGGTCAAAAGCTGACGAGCCGAGGACCATGTTCGCGACCTGCGTTAGTACGAGATGAAGCTGAATTCTGAGAAGTGTGTCTTTGGCATCTGAGCTGGAAAGTTCCTCAGCTACCTCATATCTAGCCGAGGAATCGTCGTCAACTCCGACAAAGTGCAAGCAATCCGCGACATGTCGGATCCGAGGACCATCAAGGAGGTGCATAGGCTCAATGGTTGGGTCACGACCTTAAGCAAGTTCATGTTGAGGTCTGTAGAATGCTGCAGGTCCGTTCTTTGACGTACTGAGGAAGGGTTGGTTTGAGTGGGATGACATGTAACGGAAAGCCTTCGACGAGCTCAAGACGCACCTGGACAACGTACCCACGCTCAGCAAGCCTCAACATGGAGAGGAGTTTCTGTTGTCCTCTCGGCCACTGACTACTCAACCAGCTCCGTATTGGTGTGAGAGGAAGGATGACAACATCTGCCAGTTAACTACACGAGGAGAGCGTTGTGAGGAGTAGAGTGTTGTGAGGAGCCGAGCAGCGCTACTCTGACCTGGAGAAAGCAAGTTCTCTACGTAAGAGCAAGGCCGACCTAGATGACTCCGATCGTGGAGTATATCCGAGACAGACTGCTTCTAGAAAAGTAAGATGCAGCACTGAAGATAAAGTGATGAGCTCCGAGGTTCTTTTTGATGGGAGATGTCCTCTATAGGAAAAGCTTCAAGTACCCACACCTTCGTTGCATTGGCCTTGACCAGGCTAAGGAGATCGTGCATGAGTTACATGAGGGTAGCTACAGAAGTCACATCGGAGCTCGATCGTTGGTAAGTGAGTAATCCGACTAGGCTATTGGTGGCCGACCATGCTGTAAGACGTTGAGGGCTACATTAGGAGGTGCCATCAGTGTCAAGTCTTCAGAAACGTAGATCGCCAGCCACCATAAAACGTCACTCCCTTGTCGGCTTCATGGCCTTTTGCACAATGAGGAATGGACATCCTCAGCCCCTTCCCTATGGCCTCAGATCAGCGAAAATTCCTCATCGTTGGCATCAACTACTTCATGAAGTTGGTCGAGACTGAGCCGTTGGCAAAGATCACCGACGCCAACGCCTGGGGATTTATCTGGAAGAACAACGTCTGTCGGTACGGTTTACCAAGGACATTGATTACCAACATCGGCAAGCACTTCGACAATGTGAGGTTTTGTCGGAACTGTTCTTAGCTCAGTATTTACCAGTGGTTCACTTCGGTTTCTCATCCTCAGTCTAATGGGCAAGCCGAGGTGTGAACCGAACCCTTCATAATGGGTTGAAGAAGCAGTTGGATGACTTGAAGGGGTGCTAGGCTAAGGAGCTCGCCCACATACTCTGGGCATACCACGTCACACCCCGAGAAACAACGAGGGAATCTCCTTTCGCGCTCACTTTTGGGGTGGAGGTAGTGATCCTGATGAAGCTACTCATACCCTCAGGAAGAGTTTCGGGCTTCGAGCGTGAAAGCAACGACCACTCTTTCCGAGCTGAGCTAGACCTGATCGAGGGACAATAGGATAGAGCTGTTGCTCAGATGGAGATGTACCAGTGAAGGATGAAGTGGACCTTCATCGCTAAGGTCAGGCTGAGATGCTTTGGCATTGACAACCTCATCTTATACAAGCTTGTTGTCTCAGATCTGAGGTCGAAAGTTGGTAAGCTTTATCCAAATTGGGAAGGCCCATACCGTGTGGTCGAGGACCTCGGTCATGGAGCATACTGGTTGGCAAACTTGAGCAGGCCGACGATTTCGAGGACCTAGAATGCCGAGCACATGTGATGTTATTTCCTTTGAAATGTCAATAAAATTGAATTTTTATTACATTTGCATGAATTAATTGTGGACAAACAGTTGAAAACCGACGAGTCACTGTATAACATCGCCATTCATTAATCTAGTATTAGCATCGGTGAGGTCAGCCGCGAGGTTGCTATGGCACTTGGCTAGTCACGACAATACGTGATATAATGAGCCTTCTCGTCCCATGGTCTAAAGTGTCAGTGGAGGTAGCGCGAGGTGGTCACTTTGGCGCTCTTGGGTGCCTCAACCCTATGAGCGGACGGAGAACACGGCTCTTCTTGTCCCACGGTGCAAGGTGTCGGTGAAGACAGCGCGAGGTGGTCGCTTCGGTGCTCTAGGCTGCCCCGACCCCGTGGGAAGATGGAGAAAAAGCCGAAGTCCTGAAACCTCTCATCCCATGAACTAAAGCATCGGTGGGGACAACGCGAGGAGGTCACTTCGGTGCTCTTGGCTCCCTTGACCTCATGTCGGATGGAGAGGCCCAGTTCTTAGGCTCATAGGAGGTCGCCTGGCACTTAGCTCACCAAACCTATGTGGTCAGAGATGACCGGCGGTTAGAGGTCATGAATGTCGGGGTGGCTTGCCAGCAAGACCATGTCGAAATGAGTTAGTGACAACGTCACTCTTAGGGTTTCGGACTATCCTACAGATAATTTCTCAGACCCTGATGACTCAGATCGTTGAAATTGGCAAAAAAGAAGTTTGCAATTAAAGAAATGATAATTTCCCATATATTAAAGGCCTTGGCCCTTTAGTCAAGGCAGTGATATACAAAAAGGGGGAAGGACATCGGCAAAGGCCGAGGCTAGGAAGTTCAAAGAAAAAAACCCTCACAGGGGTCACCTATGGAAGACCCAGAGTGACTGGAGTTGTCAGATCATGTTCAACGGCCCTGGTCTCAGATCCCTAGGCTTGGAGGGTAGTGTCGGCTTTGACGACGGCAGCGGCAGATGTGCCGACTTTGGCAGTAGCAGCATCGGCGACTACATTAAAGGCCTTGGCTCTTTAGTCGAGGCAGTGATATACAAAAATGGGGAAGGGCATCGGCAAAGGCCGAGGCTGGGAAGTTCAAAGAAAAAACCCTCGCAGGGGTCACCTATGGAAGATCCAGAGTGACTAGAGTTGTCGGATCATGTCCAACGGCCCTGGTCTCAGATCCCTCGGCTTGGAGGGTAGCATCGGCTTTGACGACGACAGCAGTAGATGTGCCAACTTTGGCGGTAGCAGCATTGGCAACTGTGGTAGGGGACTTGTCCTCGTCATACTCTTCCTCACCGCCGACCTCTGGAGGCTCCAACTCTGTTAGGTCCAGCTTGGGGAAGGTATCCTTAACATACTTGAGACAGAACACATAGCAGTCATTGAAGAGGCCATCAATTTGCGTCTTCAAAATGTCGGACTCTCATTACTCGGCCACCGCCTTCTGCCACTCTACCGTAACCTGCTCGGTGAGTCTGGCCTTGGTCGCCTTGTGAGCTTCCTTATTGACTTGGTATAACTTATGGTATTTATCCACCGCAAGTGCTAGCTTAGAATCTTTCTCAACCTCCAGAGCAGACAACCGCGACTCTTCATCACACAACTTTTTGGCCTCAACAGCCCTCTTCCCTGCCTCCTCAGCCACCTTTGCCGCCGCCTCAGCCTTACCTCTACCCCGGCAACCCATTTGTAGGCGTTGAGTTGGGAAGTCTCAGCTTTTGTAGCAACTTCCTGACCAACACCAGTTGGTCCTGCATCATGCCATAGAGGTCTTCGACGACACATTTGCTTTTAGGCCCGCGACTCGGGCCTTAGTAGATGAAGGGATGGACTAGAGACCCCACTCTGTGGCCATGGGCACCTCCCTTGGTGGCCTCATTGATCAGCTTGAACAGCTTGTTGGACGGGTTATATAGGGCATGGGCTCCTACCACCTGTAGAGAGTTGAAGTCCACGATCTCAGAATTGAGGAAGTGTGAGAGAGACCGAAAAGCTTTTGTCATGGATGTTGATGGCCTTCCAGGTGGTTGGGAAAGGCCATCCCTCATGACAATGCACGAAATAATAGTTCCTCTTCCAGTTATGGATAGAGGAAGGGGCTCGACCAAGGATTTTGCAACCTGTCTGAGTTGCGAAGTAGAACCAGTCAACGAAAACTTTTACTGCGAAACAGTAAAAGAAAAGGCGAGTGGTTGGCATAAATTTTTCCAAGGCACAGGTAGCGAGGAAGCTAACAACCGACCTCTAGGATTTGGGTCCAGTTGTGAAGGAGAGACTCCCATATGGATAGGAAGAAGAAAGATGAAAGGGTGCAAGGGATACCGAAAGCTCACTTTCATGGCCTCAGTATAGAGATAGAATCTGTTCTCCATCGTATGATGGGCTCAAATATGATCCGAGGTAAGCAAAGTGTAGCCCGCAGAGAAGGCGAGACCAGGATGATTCACAACCCACTGGAGGGTCTCGTCATGGATCTCACTCGAGGCATCGTTACTCCATCGGAGACAAGTGGGATTAGTCTTCCTGTATACTTGGTTAATTGCTTTTGTTTCTTGTATTCTTTTTGTGTATCAATTATGCTTTTATGATTGAAGTTTATCAACATTTTGATTAAGTGTTGTTATTGATGGAGTAACAAGGTCAGCTTAGACCGAGAAGACCAAGGGAGGAAGCTAGTACATTGATGTGCTAGATCTTGCCGAGCTCCCGACCTATAAGACCACCGAGAGGGCTCAGTGGGTAGACAATCCGATGCCTAAGTCAGCTCGAGAATAAGTCGGCTATTTGGGAAGACTCAAGGAGATTGCATACCTGTGCCTATAGAATGACTGCCTCTTTTATATTGGTAACCTGCCTAGGATAATCGATGGACGACCCCGTGAATCCCACAAGGGATCTCTGTGATTGCTGCCGGATTGTGACCATAACTGGTAGGCCAGATCAGATGGGTCGTGGTCTCAATGACCAATGTTAATGGGTGCACGATCCTCGAATGTTACCCTATTTGATTGGTACTTCAGCCGTTACGTGAGCCATGTCCTCGGGAAACTCATGAGCACGCCATGTTCCACATAATGTGTTACGTTCCTAGAATTACGCAGCGGATGTTAATAGTGCAGAATAATTCGAGACGATATCCCGAGACGTGAACAGTCGGTAAATAAGCCTCTAGCTAGCACGCACTAAATGTATAACAACATACATCATCATAGGGCCCAAATATTGAACTCAACTAATCTTGTATTCAAATCTCAACTCATTGTATTCCAAATGGGAACTATTACAGGACTAAGACTCAATAAAAAGAAAAGTACATTTTATTCCTCACTTCCCACTACACGTTCTAACGCTCAAAATAAACTAACTATAGATAGACTCATAGTTGGAACGCTCATCACTCGGACACATTCCCATCCTCGACTTGCTCCTCCTCTTGAACATCATAGTCACCTAGATTGGGTAAAAGTAGGGGATGAGCAAACTAGCCCAGTAGGATTTATATCTCAATGTGCGGGCAATGATTTAAGTGATTAACAATTTAGAACTAGGTAAGCACGATGAATGTCATGATATGCATGTGCGAATAAAACTCATTAAAACATGATACATGAACAAGCTAGATAGAGTGATCACAATAGAACAAGATTTTTGAACAAGATGACAAGATAGAACTAGCAATAGATCACTTTGTACAAGCATGCAAGATTTCACTTGATGTCAAGAACGCAAGATATCACTAATTGTATTAAATGCAGGATGGCCATATCACGCAAGCAAGCAAGAACGCACAAGCATAATCATGTAACACTAATTAGGCACGTAGACACTAATGTACACCAAGAAAAGATCCATCAAGAATGCACACTAGGACACGTGTATGTGGTTATTGTATCTATTATTCAACACGACACGCACGACTCCCAGCGCAGATGCAACGCCAGTAATCATTATACCCCATGGTTAACAGTATATTTATGACTCTCCGTCATTGGGGCTAGACTGGAGCCCTTGGACACTCGTCGTGCCCAATCAACATCTCACTTAAATTTAAATGTAGATACCCACAGTCATTAATAATGGGCAATGAGAGTTTCAAGATGTAAGCATATGTAATGTCATGTTCATGATGATGACGAGAACAAGTAATAAGTAAATTGAACATGATTTCATGAGAACAATGGTCAAGAGATAAATTTGGCAGCATAACAGTACAATTTATACTTTAATTCAATCTTTATATTAATGGCTATAGTCTAGATTGTAAATCACACTCACGAGAACAAGATGAGAGAGGAAGTGCACGCTATCTCCAGGGAACTTCAATGGTACAACCAACTCGGCCTCCATGTGGGAATCCACGAAGAGCGGAGATTTACGGAGGTCTTAGAGAAAAGGTCACTAGTCTTATCGATTCGGAATGACTGATAGAGAGCTTCCAAATCCCCAAGAAAGGGCTGCCTAGATGTGCAAGTGTGTAGTGATGTACGCATCTCAATTCACAATCCACCAGTTTCAAACTCGCAGAAAGCACTTAGCATAATAACATGACATGAAACTATGCACTTTAACTAAATATGGATTGCAAGATTTTAAGATAACAGATTATCATTTTAATGAGCTAGAACAGTACAAAGAATGAATCGAAAGTTACATGAATGGTCACGTCATTAATGAAGTAATTAGAATAATGTTTGTAAGGCCCTCGAATTTTATTGCATTATTGTATTGCCTGTAAATAATTCATGTTGTGTATGTACGTATGTAAATATCTACGTGAGTACTAGTTAGTATACTTATGTATGCATGTGTATAATTAGCATAAATAATGTATGAATGGTATGATGGTAGTGTGTACATGATAGCGTATACATATGGCACATATATAGGTATAAGATGTGCATGGTTTTTGCATGTTTTGGAGTTCTGGCCGAAGGCCAGATTGGCGTCAATATCAATGGACGCTTGTGTTGTGTAGGCGTCAACCCCATGGACGCCAACACTAACCCCAGCGTCCAGCAATGTGGACGCTAACTTCTCTGACCTGCATGCGTTGCAGAGCCCAAAATTCCGGGAGCAAGCCACCCCAACCATTGGGGAGATGTCCTCAACGGTCTGAAAGGGGTATCACATCATCTCCTGCGTGGGTGAGAGGTCTTTGGCTATATACAGAGCCCTCTTTGCAACTCACACCCTTCTCTCTGCCCTTTGCAAGAGAGGAAGAATAGGAAAAGGAGAGAAAACCCTATTTTCGGACTGTGAGAAACCCCCACTTTTGCAACCCTAAATCTCAAGTTCTGAAGCTTGATCCGGCCACCTGCTGCATCAAGGAGCTTGTTGGATCATCGAGGAAGGCATCCCCGACCTCGAACTGCACTGGAGCTTGCTCAAGAACCCGGAGCTTTTCTAGGAGCTTCCTGGGACAGCCCAAGGAGAGCTTCACTGAGCCCTAGATCCGTTTGGTGTATTTTCCAGAGGCAAGTACCCTACCCATAACGTCACTGTATGTGTCTAGGTTGGTTTTATAAATTTTATGTATTTTTCCTCGTGTCCTAGATCCCCTTTTTCACCTTTTCATTTGAGTTCGGTCTGTGTTTCTGCACAGACAGGAACTTGGCGTCAATGCCTTGACGCCAAGCTCCAGGTGTGCGTCCAGCGATCTTGCCGTCCACTTCTGGAACGGCCAGAGACCGCCGCCAAGTTCATCTGAGTAGAACAGCAAGCTGTTTTGCCCTTCTATATGATTAATTTCGATATGTTTCACGATGAGGATATAATGTAATCTCTTATATGTTATGTATACTAGTGAATGTGGTGTGTGGATGAATTTTGTGCAAGGTGGTAAATGATAAAGTTTAATTATTTCATGGAAATACATGTATGATGAGTTGCTAATCTTGTCAACCCTTGTTTGTATGATTTAGAACGAGTCAGAATATCCTACATTTTATGGGTCATGCATGTATTAGTCAGTCTCTATTCTGAGATTCTGAGATTTTTCCCATGCTTGTGTGAATTAGTGGAAATATTGTTTGGGAAAAATAGAAATCATGCGTAGGTCATGATAAATCTTCGGTAAATCATGTATTGCCCAAAAATTTTAGGAATAAATTCTATAGCTCCATGTCTGTTAGGGTTCAGGCAGTGAATTGTTAAAAATTGTGATTGGTATTCAACTTCATGTTAAATTGAATTGCCGATAGCATGTGGAATCAATGTTAGATTTTCTGTAATTTCGTTTTAGCTTAGAAAAATCTGAAATTTTGCATGTGGGATCCTAAACCCGAAATTAGCCTGTGGTTAAAATTTCAGGTCATTTGGACCAGTATATGATGCAATATGAATTTTCCATGTAAAAATGTGAAACTAATGCATGCCTTCGTAAAATGATTTGATTTTGTATATAGCAACCTGATTAGTGAAATTTCCTGAGTGCTAAATTTATGTAATTGTAGTGCCATGTTAGGGAAAAATAGAGAAGTGTGCATGTGAGTGAGAAAGTGAATGAAATGAGAGTGACATGTGTAAACCTATGTGTTAAAATCGGCAAAAATGTGTAATGTGTAACTTGTGCCAAATGTGACACTGCTTCCGCAAAGGGCAGTGGAACCGTATCAGGGAAAAGTCCCCCTGAGAAGGTTCAATGTGTAGTGACCCTAATGGGCATTAGGGGGAAATCCTGGAGGTGGACAAGTACCACTGGTTAGGGTGGAGACTTGTTCTCCCGGTCTGCGCAGTCCAAGAGTCGCCATTGTATTGCCTAGATGGCGTCTATGTGATGTGATGTGTTGTGTCCTTCTTTGGTGGTTTGGACTATGTGTCACGGCACTAAATGTGAATGTGTAAATGTGTATGTGTTCATGTGAAAAATGTGAATGTGTAAATGTGAATGTGTAAATGTGTATGTGTTCATGTGAAAAATGTGAATGTGAACAATGTGTAAAAGTGCATGTGTAAAGTGTGAATTATGCGAATTCAAAATTGTGTAAAAATGGGAAACCAAATGTAAGGATGTGAGTTTGTAATCCATGTTATGACAATCTGAAATCATGCTTAAACAGTAGCTTTGCTATGTTATGATCATGTTTATGTATGCAAAATGTCTAGAATCCATGTTAGGGATAATTGTTAAGCATATATAACCAACTTCCATACTTGGTTGTTCACATGTTGTGATTTAATCGTTGTTGTATCTCTCATGTGTTAGATTATGGTTGCTAAAGCATGTAAAACCAGCAAGTTTAAAGCATGTAAAACCAGCAAGTTTAAAGCATGTAAAATGGTTATGTATATGTGTAGGAATTTGTAGATTCCATGTTAGGTATGTTTCCTTTCATGCATGCTCGGAAATTTATGTTAATGGCTTTCATGTCTTAGTTGGTTAAATGTAGAATTTCTATGTGAGGAATGAATAGAAAGCATGTGATAGGTGATTCTATTTCTGGAAATCTGAAAGCATAGTCCATGTGTTTAAATTGTAGATTTACCTTGATAGGTTGAAAAATTAAATGTCAAGCATGCTACATGTTGTGTCTTATGAATGTGTATGTGTAACCTACTATGATATATGCATTTGCGGTATGTGTAGAAGTACTTGCGGAGTCTTTTCGACTCACTACTTGCTTCGGCGTACAGGTGTAGTTGGTGACGAGACACTAGTGGAGGAGACGTTGGAGACCGACTCCGAGCGCGGAGATTAGCGTTGTTGGAGTACTAGTGACATTTTGTGATTTTCATAGTATGTAAATTGAACATTGTACTAGCATTATCATGGAAGAATGTATAAGTATGGACATCTATGTATTTGATTTTCAGCAATTTAAATTATGTGAACTTTTAGTTCTCTAAATGTTATCAAATCATCTATGTTAAATGTGGATGATGAATGAATGAAGACAGTGGTTCTTTTACTTCCGCTACTCTGTTCTTATATTCACATGTATCTCAGCTGAATGTCATTGTTGGGTAAATGTCCCACTGTGATGACGCTCGCTATACCGACGTGGGTTGGTATAACCGTACCGGTATAAAGAGGGTCGTCGTAATGTTCGTATAATTAAAGCTTTTTAAATGGTTAAACACTTTGAAGCCATTAAACAGATATCATGTAATGATCAGACCCAAGACATACAATTTATACACTTGTAAACATGTTAAACTGACCTCGGGTAAGCATATAAATATGCATCCTGTACAGTGGATGTATTTCAAAATGTACTGTACAGTTAAAACAGTCGAAACCTTGAAGAAGCCAAATCGCGTCCACATGCCTGGCCGCGTTAAGGTTCGAATCTACGGAAATCGTTTAATAAAAACTCTGGGCGGGAAAACTTTATGAAACGCGTCTGGGCCGGCCGCCGCGGTTCTGAAGGGCACTGACTCCCAGGTGGTGCGCATACCCACGCAGGCCGTTGACCGGTCCGCTATTGAATCGCATCGTACTAGACGGCCGTGATTCCCAGAAACATGTTGCCCCATCGCGACGCGATACCAGAGGCTTGAACCGCGTCCCCTGAACCGGATGCGGTTCAAGGTTCAAACTGAAAACGCAGAAAATCTGCACTCAGGGGGGTTTGATCCATGCAACACTTCTATCTTCTAAACTAGGGCTTTTCGGACAAAAGCCTCAATATGAAAGTTGTTGGGAACATGACAAAGGAGAGAAATATGATTTTAAATAATTTTAAACGACCTCAAGATGCGCGATAAATCAACATGAACACAAAAAGTCCCTGACAAGCGTGACTTTGGCAAAACACCTATAATTCAAAATCTACTCATTAGAATTTGATGAAACCAACTGGACTTGATGCTCTACACATTGGTATAAGATTTGTTAAGGTTTGGCTCGAGAAAACCTACCTTCTGGGTTGATGAAGTCTCATTCTTTAGAAATCCCTTGTTCAGATCACTGTTTGAAGAACGCTTAATACTCCATGTATACAGCATGCAAATTGTGCATTCTAGTTGGGTTAGGAAGTAGACTTGACCCTCTTTCCCAAGGTATAAGCCTTGCACGATGTGATTTAGGTTTGACCTACCTTTGCTCGACTCTAAGGGGACGGTTTGCACTGGTCGTAGCAGACGAACAGGGGAAGAAGATGACCTTCTTGTGGTCGATCCAACTCCCCAGCCACCAAGAGCTCCTCCACACGACCCCAGCAGGTTGTAAACTCGACACTAGGGTTTGGGTGAAGCGTATTTAAGCAACCATGGTGTTTAGGAGTCCTATTATGACAAGGAAACTATGGTTGCGGTTTTATCTTGTTACTTTCCGAGTTTGAGGATTTCTTCCTCCATTGGGGTGCCTTGGCCATCAAGCAATCCCAAAGGATGGCTAGGCACGAATTTGGGTTGCCAAGAATGCATGTTCTCATCCCAATTCAACTCTAATTGCCTCTTTCTAATTTCAGCTTATTTAAGCTACGAATTTCCATGCATTTTCTTACTTCATTTGATTTTTGGGCCAAATATTGTCCATTGGCCCAATTATGATATTGGGTCATTAATATATAATGTTGGAAGTCTCTCCAACATTTTTATTTAATTTATGATTGCGTCGTATTTCCGTGTTAACGATTTTCCGACTTGTTTCCTTATTTGGATAATCGGTCACCATGTGATGTACACTTGGTTAATCAGATTTTTCGTCACACGAATTTCTTCGTGGAACACTTAGGAATGTGTGGGGCTGATTTATAATTTTTACGGATTTTTCCGATGTGTTTTAGCACATACGATAATGATACGTATGTTTTAAATACTCTGATATTATGGAAATTATTTATTTCTATTTATTTGAATTTTTATGTAATTAAAATTTTCGGGGTGCTACATGACGCATGACCGTTACACAAGCTGTGTTGGACGTTGGCTCAGAAGACTTAGGACTAGATAACCTGGGCCTAGTTAGGATGTCGGTCTAGGCGACGCTAGCGCTCCGATCTGGGCGATTCATGTTCGTCGGCCCTGGATGTGTTGGGAGGTCGGCCGAGTTGTGACTCAAGCTGACTAGTGGGGAGTTCTACCCATGTCAAGTTTCATAGTGGGAACCTTAATCGGTTATGCCATCTTGCAAGTCTCATTGTGACTAGTATTCCAATTATGCGACTAAGTACCACACAAAGTGGTACGATGTTGAATTATGTTTCCTATTGTTTTTCTATCTTAAGTCCACACAGTAGGCACTTATTCAATTATGTGTGTCACAATAATCGATTATGTGTATTATGGTGCATTGTGTCAAGTCCACACATTAGGGATGTACCGATTAGTTGATCTCGATAATCAAATATGTGTGTACTGTGGTTTTGTTTTGGTTTCTATGACTAAGTCCTAGTAGGCATATAATCGATTATATCTTATTTATGCTTTATTATGATTACGTGGCTAAGTACCATACTGTGTGAACATAATGATTATGTGTTCACAAAAATCAATTATGTCTCACTAGGAGGTTTTGCTTTCTACGACTAAGTATTGTAAGTATTGAACAAGTGCTATGTTAATGAATTATGTTTCATTTGTTAATCGACTAAGTTTGTCTGTTGTTTTCTATCTATCTTATGATATGATAATCGATTAAGTTACCTTGTGTTTTCTATGACTTATTATGCTATGCTATTGATTAAGTGTGTTCTAGTGCTTTCAATGACTAAGTATAGTTGCATGATAATCGATTATTGAACCATGGTAATCGATTTTCAAGCATTGACCAGGTCTATAGCTATTAGATAATTGATTAACCCCTTAAGGTAATCGATTATCAAGTAGTTTTATTCAATGTTTTCAATAAACTGAATGCGATTGTTTTGGTTTCATGGAGGGTTTCTAGTGCTAATTATAGATTTTTCTTCTACAATTTTGCCTATTGATAATTGAAAATATATGCCTATAGTTAACATGAGTAAAGGGAAACTTAAGTAAAATAACTGGAAAAATGGTTCTAAGATTGTGCTTAAGGAATTTATGAATTATTTTACTAAGTTGTGGTCTTATTAAAATCTATAAATACTTTTCAGGTCGTCTGAGGGAAGACCTTGAAGGTTTTGAGTTTGAGCAAGCAGATCACATTGATATTTGAAGTGTTCATGGCGAAGACTACCTTAGTATTAAAATTCATTTAAAACTATTCTAGATAAGATAGTTATGATTAGTTCTGATTCTTTGTTGAGTTATGCAAGTTGTTATCTTAACCAATAGAAGTGTAATTGGTGGAATTATTTATTTAATGAATCAAGTGTTAAGGTTTGAATGAAAAGTTGATCATATATGTTATGTGGGTGCGTGTGTATACTCTCTTGCATTGATTAAGATGGGTTGTTCCTACTATCACAAGCTCGATCTTGAAGGGAAAAAATATTTTCTCAGTTTCGGGCGTAAGAGGTCCACTTCGGCGACCACTCACAATAGGCGCATGCCCGACCATTCCTCATGACTAGATTTTCTGGCTGGGAAGGGGGCAATGTGTCGAGAGAGCTCCTGACACATGCTTAAAAGGAGGGATGATGAGCGGACAAACGTAAGCGAGCTTTTTGGACACAAGCTTTCAGATTCTAGCCCCTACTATAATGAAGGGGAGCATCCGAGCGCCAACACTCTCCCTCTCTTTTCTATTTCTTTGTCATGGTTGGTTCCCTAACTAGAGGGTCAGAAGGTTCTCCATGAGATAACTCTTGTCCACACCCTCCCGGCCCCGACTGTTCCGATTGTTCCTAGGTGCAAGGTGACATTCTCTTTATCAAACAAATTCAAGAGCCCACAAAGTTGGACAATGGGAGCTCATCAACAACTTTTCAAGCTCTACACTCTTTGACTTAGTCTATAAGAAACACTACAACAAGCCATGGCATTGCAAGAGAACTACTGGAACGTAGGTAGCCACTATGGTAGCAAGAGTGGGGGGATGTAAAGTGGAGTAAAATCAGCTTGGCCCATTAAGACCCATTCATCTAGCCCATTAGAATATGGGGCTGAACCCAACCATTACCCCATTCTTTCCTAAGGAGAAGGAAGGGCATGGACTCGGCCCACCAAGGCCCACTACCATTGTCCTCACACGATGTCATTTTTTCCAAAATCAAGTCCTCTCCCCCTCCTGATCCATAACGAGGCCTCCCTCTCTAGGGTGCTAGGCTCCCCACTCCCACCGTTGAGCCTATCCTTGCCATGCCAGCGCACGACTCATTAGCCACATGACAAGCACCAGCTATAACAACAAGTGGTCTGCATTCTTGCTCAACACTCTCTTCCTCTATATATCTCGAAGAAGTCAACAACATCCTTAAAGCATGACTTAGGCCATAGGAGCAATGCATGCCAACTCATTGACCCACTTCTGCAGCCACTCTTGACAGACGCATGTTTGACCATTCATCACGACTAACTGTATGGCCGGGAAGGGACCAACATGCTAGTAGAGCCCCCGATATATGCCTAGAACGAGGGATGATGAGTGGAGAGTGATAAGCGAGCTTCCTAGACACAATGTTTGTGGTTTTAGCCCCCACTGTAGTGCATCCATGTCCCAATACACACTATCTCTTTTTCTCCTCCTCCATCCCAACTAGTAGTACACATATGTGGTTTGGAAAATGGCCAATTTGTAATTGAGAGGATACTTTTCTTTAAGGGAGAATTAATTTTTGGTCCTTGGTAGGGATGTGGACTTATTTTACCGTCCCTGTCCGCTTTTCTTGCGTCGCGTAGTCCCTCCTTTATGTAGGTTTTATTTTTCAGTCATTGTCGTTAACCCCTGTTATCTCCCTTCTCCTAAATGTCAATTCTACCCCCAACCGCAGATCACCCGTGAGTGTTGCTGTCTTTAATGCCTTTCCAAGAAGGCACACAATGGCAAAAGGCTTCTCGCCACGGCGCTACAAAGAGGAGCACAAGGTTGTTGTTTTCGTGAAGAATGCTGGCATCAGGTGGACTTTCCTAAGCTAGTTGCGATTTCCTTCTATCCATGGCGGTGGTGGGTTGGTCCGTGGCCTTCCGGTGGACATTGGTTCCAGCTACTGCCTTTTTCCTTTGTAGATACACATTTGACAATCACCGGAGGCTTTTGTTGCCAGCAATGTTTGATCTAGATTCGACAGTAGTCAGAGGCTTTTGTCACACCACTATTTGTTATTTACTCCACTGGTTGATCCAATCTTCAACTCCACATTGTTCTGTTCTAAATGGATACGCAGGAGTTACTGACGTTACTACTAACCACTAGCATCCTAGTTACAGAGTTAGAGTGGAGTAAAAGAACATGTTACTCTGACAGTATTTAACTCTGTAAGTATGGAAGTACATAGTTTTTGACGCCCTAAGTGTGTAAGTACTTCTTTCTGTAACTTTGTAGCAGGGTATGAAGTACTTACATAGTTAAATGTGTAACTGCGTGAGTATGTAATTATCTATTTTTTTTCTACATAAGTGTGTAAGTATTTCTTTCTGTAACTGTGTAACAACTTATGAATTAGTTAAACAATTAACTGAGTAACTACGTAAGTATGTAAATACCTATTTTTTTCTACATAAGTCTGTAAGTACTTATATATGTAACTATGTAACAAGTTATGAAGTAGTTACACAATTAACTGTGTAACTGCGTAAGTATGTAAATACCTACTATTTTTCTACATAATTCTGTAAGTACTTATATTTGTAACTGTGTAACAAGTTATGAAGTAGTTACATAGTTAACTCTGTAATTGCGTAAGTATGTACTTTTTTTCTACGTAAGTCTGTAAGTACTTGTATCTATAACTGTGTAACAAGTTATGAAGTTGTTACACAGTTAACTGTGTAACTGCGTAAGTATGTAATTACCTACTTTTTTTTTACATAAATTGTAAGCACTTGTATCTATAACTGTGTAACAAGTTATAAATTAGTTAGACAATTAACTGTGTAACTGTGTAAGTATGTAAATACCTACCTTTTTTCTATGTAAGTCTGTAAGTACTTGTATTTGTAACATTGTAGTAGGTTATGAAGTACTTACACAGTTAACTGTGTAACTGCATAAGTATGTAATTACCTACTTTTTTCTACGTAAGTCTGTAAGTACTTATATCTGTAACTGTGTAACAAGTTATGAAGTAGTAACACAATTAATTGTGTAACTACGTATGTAATTGCCTACTTTTTTTGTAACATCCCGGGTTTTTCAATTTCGTCCGCTCGCATGTTGGATGACTGGCCACTAACGCGTCTGGCCTGGGCGACGTGTTAGTGTCGCGTCGGAAATGCCCGACACGACAGTCATCCGTGTTGCACCCCGTTGTGAGTCGCGTTCTTATCGCGCCCGATCAACGGGTCGTGACAGGTTTCCACTTTTTGGTCGTCTGACGCCTGTCAGAAGCGCAGGTGTGTCAGAGCGACTTGTCAAGTTGTCGCGGCGTCCCTGGGGGATGCATTCAGGTCGCAGTGTGCAGGGCCGTCACGTTAAGAGTGGTAACGCGACGCCCCCCCCCCCCATCGCGTCCTTGGGGCCAGAGGCTAAAAGCCTTGGCCGGCGCTCTTTTCCCTTCGGTTTCCCCTTTCCCTCCTCCTCTTCGAGGAGGGGAAGCTTTTCCCCTTCACCTTCTCCGGCGGATGGAGCGTCGTGGCGCCGGCGAGCTCGTGCGGAGTAGTGGAGCGGCATCATGGAGCGAGGAGGAGTTGGCCGAGCTGTCGTGAAAGCCCTCTTTGGGGTTCGATTCTTCAAATAAGTAGGGATTTCTTGTGCCCTTTCCAATCCGGGTGGATTGGGAGTCCTTGTTTGTTTGCAAGCTTTCCCCATGCTCCCCTCCCTGTTGTGGTGCTTGTTGTAGTGTGTGGGCAACCCCGGGATGTAGCATCCCGGCGGTCGGCCTTCCGTTTGATGTCGCGACCGCAGTGCGCGTCGCGATATCAGAAGAGGCGTCGCCCCGGTCGGGCGCGACCTTATCGTGGCGTAGTTGGCCGTTGCGATAAGGGTCGTGTCGCGACCTAGTTTCCTATCGCGACAAGAGTGTTGTCGTGACGTGCTGATCTATCGTGACCGGGTGTTTGTCGCGGTTGCCCTTCCTATCACGATGGTATCGTGATGGGCTAGGAGGGCGCGAAAGCACCAGGCTTGCCTCAGGTGTTTCTGTGGCCGCGGTTGGCATGTTGGCATGTTCCCCAGGACAGGTGTGCCCTTAGGACCTTCTGGTAGGGAACGCGGCAGGTTGGCTCGCTACATTTAGTTGACCGAAGGTGACACCTTCGTGGCGGTGTCCTAGTGGCGGTGCTAGGATGCTCGCGTCTGTCTAATAATTAATTGTCTGACTACAAATCGATTATTAGCAGAGGGGTGGATTCTGTTCTGTTTGGTGGTGTTCCGAGTTCTCGGGCTATGCCGTGTGTGCCGGCGTTGGCCGATGGCCCTCCTGGGGGTTCCGGGAGGGGAGCCGTGCATGCCTATGCTTCCTGATTTATCTTGGTTACAAGTCAGTTGTTCCGTTTACTTGTGGTGTGCCCCACCTATTCTCTTTCGCCCAGTTTTTTACACTTGAGGGCTTGTCCCGTTCAAAGTTTGTCTTCGTTTTTTGGGACCCCCATTCTCGGGAGCCTGTTGAGGGAGTTCTCCGAGCTATGAGTGTGCTCGAGTTGACAGCCTAGTGTGGCGGACTCTAGAGCTGAGGGGAAAACGGTGGTGGGCAGTGGCGTAGAGTCGCTTGTGGAGCTCCCTTAGCTTGGTCTGTGTCTCCAAGGTGGTTGAGGCATTCTTTCTAGTGCAGACCAGCTAGTCCTTCTCACTGCCTCGCTCTGCGTTGGTTCCGGAGCCACGTAGGGAGGGTAGGCGTGGGGCTGCAGCTCGGCCGGGCTGCGGTCGTTTGTTAGTTGTTCTCTACTGTGGCTCACTAGCCTCACTCTACCTAGGGAGGTTGTAGGCAGGAGTCAGCGGCTGGCGAGTTGGAGGAGTGGACGGTGTGTCCCCCTCATAGCTTCCTTTGGCAGTGGCTTGGTTGTTCATGCTATGACGGAGTTTCTCACATTGTTTCTAAGTGAGTCTCGTTGCTCTATCCTGCACGGTGGTTGTAGCCTAGCCGTGTTTAGTGCCGTGAGCTTGGTTGGTTTGGTCTCGTGGGCTGTGTTTAGTGGCTTCCGCTCAGCGTGTTCTCTCAAGGTGTCTTGTGCAGGCACCCAACCGATGGTTTTGTAAACCGCTCCTTGGTGCTGTCCGTGGTGGCACCGTAGGGTGTAGTTCCCTGACCTCGTGGAGTGTCCGAGGACTAGAGTTGTTCTGCTTGTGGGCCCTCGACCTTGTGAAGGTCTGAGGTGGCCGTGCCTGTGGTGAGACGTTCCTTCTCACATGGTTGCGCGGTGTCTCTCGTGGTGACACCTAGTTGTTCCTTCCCTACCTCGTGGAGGTGGGATGTTGGTTCTTGTATCGTGAGACTCGGGTCTCACGTGGTTGCTCTGGTGTTCCGTGAGCTTCTTTGTCTCGGTGGGTGTGTGCCAAGGTTTTGCTTCCACATTGTGTTTGACTCCCCTGGCTCTGCGGGAGTCATGTCTGGCTCGACCCTGGTTGTGGGTCGTGGCATTACTCAGTTCCGCTGCTTTGTAGTACTCTGCAGTAGGTGTTTCTCGCTTTACTGCTTTCTAGAGTAGTTTGCTTCTGCTTTCGTTGGAGTTCTTGCTGCTCTGGCTGGTAAGGGACTGGTTATCCCTACTTAGCCTTGTTCGCGAGGCTCACCCCCCTACTCTCTTTAGTGACTCACTGTCGCAGGAGTTTGTTACCGGATGGTGGTGGTGGCGGTTTGTTGCGCCGCGTGTTGCCAGCAATGTGAGTTGTGAGCGTGATCGCTTGTACTATGTGAGTTGAGAGTTGCCTTTTTGCAAGTCCTCGGGGTATGCCCCTTAAAGATTGCACCTTTCTTTCTGTACCTATACTTTTATTTGGGACATGTTGTACATAATTCTCTTATTATTGTACGAACTTTCTGTTATAGTTATTTGAATTCATTGCTTATCTCACTAGACTAAATTCTAACCCTTCCGGGTCTTCGGATCCGTGGGTGGCGGCGCGACCTTCGGGGTCCCTGGCGGCAGTCCGGGAGGTCGGGTCGTTACAGTGGTATCAAAGCTCAGGGGTCCAACGAGATTTGTAATGAGTTAATAACTATGGTTGTCCCAAAGAAAGGTACTAGTATGCTACTGGCCCGTCCGTGTAGAGTTGCTGTTAGGTGTGAGCAATTGGTTCTTTATTGCAGGTGGCTAGCTTTCCAGCAGGGTGTAAGTGTGAGCAGCAGAAGAGTGTTGCGGCTGTTGCTGAGTGCGCGTGCTACGAGCGTGGTTGCTGGTTTGATCGTGCTGCAGTTGGATTCGTCGTCGGCCTGCACGTCAGTGTGGGTGTGTCGCAAAGGCTGAGAGAGCCTACGTGTGGTGTGGCCTTCACCAGTGCAGGGTTGTGGCCTGTGGATCCGGTCGAAGGTGTTTGCCTTGTTGGTTGTCCCCTTGTTGTTGGGGTGTGTGCTGTGTTGGTTGTGTGTTTGGCCTCGCGTTTGTTCTTGAGATCACGACGGTTCAGGTTGTCGCATTCTGAACGTGACGTGTAGCACCGCTGGTTAAGCACTGCGACACCTGTTTGTGGTTGTTGTCAGCCCTGTGCTGGCTAGTTGTGAACTTTGGTGAGGTGCTCTCGGAGTTCTTCTCTATTGGTTCTGGTGAAAGTGTGGTTTCCCCATAACTGTGTTGTGCTCGTTTCTGGTTGCTATCGCATTGCCCCGTGAGTTGAGGTGCTTCGCTTGGTTGCTGTGTTCTGGTGATGTTCCCAGAACTGTTTGTTGTTGTCTTGGTGGGAGCTTTTCTCTCTGAGGCTGTCGTTGTGTTCGTCGATGTCTTCCGCTGTGTTACCTCTCTGGGTTGAGGTCTTTGATGCTTGGTTGGTTGTGTTGCACTAGCACCTTGCTGTGTTGTGCAACTCTTGGTTTGGACTGTTGCGTATAGTCTGCTTGTCTGCCTCTGGTCAAGGTAAGGGACCTTGTCCATGTGTGTGGCCCTGTGTTGGCCGGTTCGCCGTGTTGTTTGGCCGTTTGGTTAGGCTGCGTTCTGGTGAGGTTCTCCCAGGACGGCTCTTGGCACTTTTGGGGGAGTTTCTCCCCAAAGCTGCCTTGTGTTTGTTTTGGTTGTCGCTGCTCTCTCCCAGTAGAGATGAGCTGTTGCTGTTTCCGGTTGGACTGTTCGTGTTACAGTCTGCTTGGGTGTTGTTGGTGAAGGTGTGTTGCCTTTGACCGTGTGTCTGGCCGTGGTGCTGGCTAGGTTGTCTCCCTGATTATCTTCGAGTTTCTCGGCTGTGCTGGTGGGACTTCATGTGTCCCCGTGGTCGGGTGGTTTGCTTCGTTTCTCACGCCCTGTGTGCTCTTCCAGATGGTTGTTTGGTGAGCGTCGTGAGTGTTCAGCTGGTTGTGCCTCTCGTGGGAGTGCTAGCCTTGTGTGTTGTTTCCTCTTTCGCGTGAGGAAGAGGCCTGTTGCGTGCCTTCTTCCTCTGCTTTCCGTGGATTGCTCAGGGTGGTGGTGCTCTACCATGGCTTTTGGTGCTGTGTTGCACACCGTGGCGACCTACATGGTGAAGGTCCCTTCCCTTGAGCTGTTTTGAGGTTGAGCTGGTTGCTCCCCTTGTGCGCGTTGTTTCCTTGTGGCACGATAGGTCATGGTGTACCTATTGTGCCGTTCTGTGCTGTGCTATTTTCCTGTTTGCCTGACTGGACGATGTAGGGCAATGTGCCCTATGTTCCGTGTAAGGCATCATCGATTTTCGTTTGTTTGGCTTTCTTCTGCAGTCATCATTCCGGTGTGTGTTTGCTTGGACCTCAGCCTGTGCTTTGGAGGTACTTCTCGCCGTTGGGTGTGGCCCTTTCCGCCTATAGTGGTAGGAGAGGTGCTTTGTGTTGTGTGCTTCTAAGAGCTGATGTGGTTGTCGTGCTCTTGAAGCTGTTGGTTTTCTGTGCGTTTCTCTTGTGGGTCGCTAGTGGAGAGTCCACTTTGGTTGGCCCTGTGTCGTTTCATGTCATTGGTGTGGTTGTGCACTGCACCTTAAGCGTGTTTCTTTTTCGATGCTCCATGTCTTTGTGCCTTAAGGGTTCGGGGCCGGTGTGGCCTGTTCTGCCCTTTTTGGCTTGTGGTTCCTTGCGGGTGGCTTTTGACAGGTCTCTTGTGGAGAGTCCTTCCTGTTAGCCTGTGTTGTTTCGACCATTGGTGCGACTGTGTTGCATCTTGCCTGGTTTGGGTGCTTGTGGTGGCACTATGTGCTCATGCTCGAGTGGTTTGTTTTGTGCCATCTAGAGCCTTGGTGCACTATGTTGTACTTTGGGTGGCTCTTGGTACTTGTGATGGCACCGTGTGTTGTGCTATTTTCCTTGATCGTGAGCTTCATACGTCGTTTCACGAGTTTGCTCGGTGTTCGAGGCGTTGACCTTTCCGCCTCTGGGACACTTTGTGCTAGCCCATGCCTTGTGGCTATACCATTGCCGCTATGGGGTGGCTACTTTGCCTGGTCTAGGTAGCCTTATCGGTGGTACGCCAGGTTTTTGGCCGCGGCCTGTGGCTAGGTTTTCTCTCTCACTTGGGAGCGAATGAGTTCGGTTGGGGTACCCAGCTTCAGTTTGGGTCCCTTTGAGGTCGACGTGTTGTTCTCAACCTCTGTGATTGTTTCATTTCTCGTGTGGTTTTCCGACGTCTTGGGTTGCTTGGCTCTGCCAAACTCAGACGTCTTCCCTGGTTTTGTCTCTGCGCGTGTGCCTGTGGAGCATTTGGTTTAGTTGTTTGTAGCTCCACAATTGTTGTGTGTCCTTGTCGAACCACAAGGATGATCTGGGTAAGATCGAGTGGTGCCGGTGGACACTGTCCTGCGTGCCGTAGTGCTCTCCACATGCATGCTATCGTTTGGTTTTGGGTCACCCTTAAGAAACTCTCGTTTGACCTTGTCGTGGGTGCTAGCTATCGCTAGTATTGCGGAGCCATTCAGTGGAGTCTTGTGGATGACCTCTCGACGTTTCCCTCGGTTTGTTGTCAGTTGCTGGGACCTCTGTCTAGTCGTTGATGACAGAGTGAGTTACTGACCGGTTGGTCTCAGCAGCATGGTCTGTTGAGGGCTCAGTCTCGTGTTTTCTGACTGGCGGTTTTAGTGTTTTTCTGGTCGGTTTGGTGCGCGTCGCGCCTGTGAAGTTGTCGACATCTGATTGTGTGCTCAGCACAGGTTGGGGTGCGCTCTGTGAGCTGTCGGATGTCTAGTTAGGCACTCCCTTTGTGGTAGGGTCGTGGTGGTGACCACCGGGAAGTCATGGTGGGACTTAGTGGTCTCTTTGCACCTATTGTGTTCTCCGACCGGGTTTCTCCCTTAATTTCGAGGATGAAATTATTTTTTTGTTGGATGTATTGTAGCATCCCGGGCTTTCCAGTTTTGTCCACTCGCATGTTGGATGATTGGCCAGTAACGCTTCCAGCCTGGGCGACATGTTAGTGTCGCGTCGGAAATGTCTGACGTGACAGTCATCCGTGTTGCGCCCTATTGTGAGTCGCGTTCTTGTCGTGCCCGGTCAATGGGTCACGATAGGTTTTCACTTTTTGGTCATCTAACGCCTGTCAGAAGGGTAGGTGTGTCAGAGCAACCTGTCAGGTTGTCGTGGCGTCCCTGGGGGATGCATTCGGGTCGCGGTGTGTAGGGCTGTTGCGTTAAGAGTTGTAACGCGACGCCCCGCCCCGTCACGTCCTTGGGGCCAGAGGCTAAAAGCCTTGGCCGGCGCCCTTTTCCCTTCGGTTTCCTCTTTCTCTTTTCCCTCCTCCTCTTCGAGGATGGGAGTCTTTTCCCCCTCTCCTTCTCCAGCGGATGGAGCATCGTGGCGCCGGTGAGCTCGTGCGTAGTAGTGGAGCGACGTCGTGGAGCCAGGAGGAGTTGGCCGAGGCGTCGTGAAGGCCCCCTTTGGGGTTCGGTTCTTCAAATCATTAGGGATTTCTTGTGCCCTTTCCAATCTGGGTGGATTGGGAGTCCTTCTTTGTTTCCAAGCTTTCCCCATGCTCCCCTCCCCGTTGTGGTGCTTGTTGTAGTGTGTGGGCGACCCCAGGATGTAGCATCCCGGCGGTCGGCCTTCTGTCTGATGTCATGACCGCAGTGCACGTTGCGATATCAGAAGAGGCGTCACCCTGATCGGGCGCAACCTTATCGTGTCGTAGTTGGCCATCGCGATAAGGGTCATGTCGTGACCTAGTTTCCTGTTGCGACAAGAGTGTTGTCGTGACACACTGCCTGTCGCGACCGGGTGTTTGTCGCGGTTGCCCTTCCTGTCGCAATGGTATCGCGACGGGCTAGGAGGGCGCGAAAGAACCAAGCTTGCCTCGGGTGTTTCCGTGGCCGCGGTTGGCATGTCGGTGTGTGCCCCAGGACAGGTGTGCCCTTAAGAACTTTTGGTTGGGAACACGGCTGGTTGGCTCACTGCGTTTAGTTGACCGAAGGTGACACCTTCGTGGCCGTGTCCTAGCGGCGGTGCTAGGAGGCTAACGTCTGTCTAATAATCGATTGTCTGACTGCCAATCGATTATTAGCAGAGTGGTGGTTTCTGTTCTGTTTGGTGGTGTTCCGAGTTCTCGGGCCATGTCGTGTGTGCCGGTATTGGCTGACGGCCCTCCTGGGGATTCTGGGAGGGGAGCCATGCGTGCCTGTGTCTGCTGATTTGTCTTGGATAAAAGTCAGTTGTGTCATTTACTTGTGGTGTGCCCCGCCTATTCTCTTTTGCCCGGTGTTTCACACATGAGGGCTTGTCCCGTTTCCTGGGACCCCCATCCTCGGGAGCCTGTTGAGGGTTCTCCGGGCTACGAGCGTGCTTTAGTTGACAGCCTAGTGTGGCGGACTCTAGCGCTGAGGGGAAAACGGTGGTGGGCAGTGGCGTAGAGTCGCTTGTGGAGCTCCCTTAGTTAGGTCTGTGTCTCCGAGGTGGTTGAGGCGTTCTTTCCGGTGCGGACTAGCTAGTCCTTCTCACTGCCTCGCTTTGCGTTGGTTCCGGAGCCATGTAGGGAGGGTAGGCGTGGGGCCGCAGCTAGGCCGGGCTGCAGTGGTTTGTTAGTTGTTCTCTACTGTGGCTCACTAGCCTCACTCTACCTAGGGAGGTTGTAAGCAGGAGTCAGCGGATGGTGAGTTGGAGGTGTGGACGGTGTGTCCCCCTCTTAGCTGCCTGTGGCGGTGGCTTGGTTGTTCTTGCTGTGATGGATTTTCTCACGTTGTTTCTAAGTGAGTCTCGTCGCTCTAGTGTGCACGGTGGTTGTAGCCTAGCCATGTTTAGTGCCGTGGGCTTGGTTGGTTTGGCCTCGTGGCCTGTGTTTAGTGGCTTCCGCTCAGCGTGTTCTCTCGAAGTGTCTTGTGCAGGCACCCGACCGCTAGTTTTGTAAATCGTTCCTTTGTGCCGTCCATGGTGGCACCATAGGGTGTAGTTTTCTGACCTCATGGAGTGTCCGAGGTCTAGAGTGGTTCTGCTTGTGGGCCCTCGACCTTGTGGAGGTCTAAGGTGGCCGTGCCTGTGGTGAGACGTTCCTTCTCACATGGTTGTGCAGTGTCTCTCGTGGTGACACCTGGTTGTTCCTTCCCTACCCCATGGAGGTCTGGGATGTTGGTGCTTGTGTCGTGTGACTCGGGTCTCACGGCGTTGCTCCGGTGTTCCGTGAGCTTCTTTGTCTCGGTGGGTGCGTGCCGAGGTTTTGCTTCCGCATTGTGTTTGACTCCGCTGGTTCTGCGAGAGTCGTGTCTGGCCTGACCCTGGTTGTGGGTCGTGGCATTACTCTGTAGTAGGTGTTTCTCGCTTTACTGCTTTCCAGAGTAGTTTGCTTCTACTTTCATTTGAGTTCCTTCTGCTCTGGCTGGTAAGGGACTGGTTATCCCTACTGAGCCTTGTTCACCAGGCTCACTCCCCTACTCTCTTCAGGTAGGGACTCACTGTCGCAGGACTTCATTACTGGACGATGGTGGTGGCGGTTTGTTGCGCCGCACGTTGCCAGTAGTGTGAGTTGTGAGTGTGAGCGCTTGTACTGTGTGAGTTCAGAGTTTCCTTTTTGCAAGTCCTCGGGGTATGCCCCTTAAGGATTGCACCTTTCTTTCTGTACCTATACTTTTATTTGGGACATGTTGTACATAATTCTCTTATTATTGTATGAACTTTCTGTTATAGTTATTTCAATTCATTGCTTATCTCACTAGACTAAATTCTAACCCTCCCGGGTCTTCGGATCCGTGGGTGGCGGCGCGACCTTCGGGGTCCCTGGAGGGGGTCTAGGAGGTCGGGTCGCTACATTTTTTCTACATAAGTATGTAAGTACTTGTATCTGCAACTGTGTAACAGGTTATAAAGTAGTAACTCAGTTAACTGTGTAAGTGCTTAAGTATGTAATTGCCTACTTTTTTTCTACGTAAGTCTATATATACTTATATCTGTAACTTTGTAGCAGGGTATGAAGTAGTAACATAATTAACTATGCAACTGCGTAAGTATGTAATTACATACTTTTTTTATACGTAAGTCTGTAAGTACTTCTATCTGTAACTGTATAACAAGTCATGAAGTAGTTACACAATGAACTGTGTAATTGGGTAAGTATGTAATTACCTACTTTTTTTCTACGTAAGTCTATAAGTACTTGTATCTATAACTGTGTAACAAGTCATAAAGTAGTTACACAGTTAACTATGTAACTACGTAAGTATGTAAATACCTACTTTTTTCTACGTAAGTCTGTAAATACTTGTATCTGTAACTTTGTACCAAGTTATGAAGTACTTACATAGTTAATTGTGCAACTACGTAAGTATGTAATTACCTACTTTTTTTCTACGTAAGTCTGTAAGTACTTGTATCTATAACTGTGTAATATGTTGGTTATGTAGTAGTAATACAATTAACTATGTAACTACATAATTATGTAATTACCTACTTTTTTTCTACATAAGTCTATAACTACTTGTATCTGTAACTATGTAGTCATTACAGTAAACTGTGTAACTGTGTAAGTTTGCAATTGCCTACTTTTTTTCTATGTAAGTGTAGTGCCCTAGAATTTTCTTGAAATTATTCTGTTCATTGTGTGTTTATTTCTGCATAAATTGAATGCTGTTCTGTGTAGAACTAGGCGTCAAGATCATTTGACGTTAAAGCTTGTAAGCGGCAACATCGCATGCCGTTTATGGGATGTTAACGACGATAGGTATTGACGTTTAATATTTTTCTGAATTATTTAATTATGGGCAAGACTATAAACGACATCAACGATGGACGTTTATATTTGGGGTAGACGACAACCTATGTTGACGTTAAGTTGACTTGCCTGTTTTTGAGCTTTCCGTTCCGGATCAAGGAAAACGGCCGTTTCGGGAAGGCTTTAATGAGCTGATCCGAGGGTCAGGGTTGGGTTTGGCCTTGGCTTGAGAGGTCTTTATAAGACCAGATCTCGCAGGAAGAAAGAGGGTTTTTGCCTTGGTTCTGGAAGAGAGAAAGAGGGCCGAGGAAGGGATTTGCAGAGCGATCTGGTGCTTGTTCGTGCGGATTGAAGACATCTACACCGAGGAGAATCATAAGACTTCGTGCCCAAAAGCTCATCCTGGCGGAGGAACTTCATCGGAGGAGGTTTCGGATTGCTTGAAGACGGAGGAA
Source organism: Colocasia esculenta (assembly GCA_014218235.1). Classification (NCBI taxonomy): domain Eukaryota; kingdom Viridiplantae; phylum Streptophyta; class Magnoliopsida; order Alismatales; family Araceae; genus Colocasia; species Colocasia esculenta. Next base: position 112,163,021 of record CM024757.1, read on the forward strand.
AGAACTGTCTCCCTGGCGAGACGGGCTTCTTCGAGCTCGGATTCGACACTCCATTAGGAGGGATTGAGGCAAGTTACATGGGGGATTTAGTTTAGGATATGATATACTAAGTATTTAACATTTTTCCATATTTTTAAAGCATGTAAACAACCTACGGGAGGGGTTAGAAATGTTGTCATTTCATGCGGGTTTTCTGTGATTTCTGTGTCTTAGAACTAGACGTCCAGGGGTATTGCCGTCTATATAATGTAAACGGCAATATCGACTGCCGTTTAGTTCATCCGAAATATATATGTATTTTCTGTCCTTACTATATGTAAACGGCGCTAAGTGCCGCCGTCTGTTTGTGTTAACGGCGCTATGTGCCGCCGCCTATAATTACTTAACGACAACGTATATGGACGTCGACTATAGTAAACGTCGTACCATTGACGTCAAGTTTAACAGAATTGTATATTTTCAGAAATCCGAGTGAATTGGTTTTAAATGCATAAATTAGGAACGTATGTGTTTCAGCCATGTAAAATTTGAGTATGATAATGTTATGGACTGTCTATTTCTGTAATGTGCAGGTTTTATATATTTATATATATATACGAATTGATGAACATGCATCATTACATGACAATAATGAAGGTTTAAATTATATAAGATAAGTGCAATTGATGTAAAAGAAAGCATGTTAATTGATGTTTAGATTACTGCAATAGATATGATATGTCTGTTCATGTGAAAATTGTGAGCTTTTCTCAATATTAAACCATGTTAGTTAGTTGATTTAATAGAGTTAATTTCATGAAAAATAGTTACAGAAATCAGAAAATTATGAAAATTGGCATGTGTATTGAAATTACTGATTTCGAATTTCTGTTAAAATTTCAGAATTTTCAGACATGTGTACGTTCTGTTATGAATTTCTGAACCATATATTACACAGAATTGAATAAAAATGAATGAAAATGCAAGAATGAAAATTAGTATCATGATAGAAATCTGTTGTACAGTAAATAGGATTTCAGAACTGAAAGTGTTGTACTTTGAAATATTGCATTGACTCATTAGTATGAAATGAAATGTCACTATCCATTATATATGTTAGTGTATGCATTATATCAATGATGCCAATAAGACATTGCTATCTTAGAGATTCCTACAAGGAACTACACCGTAGATGCCCCTATGGTAATGGTTCACCTACATGTAAAGAAATGAATCCGTGGGCAACGGATTGAAATCCTGGAGGTAGACTTGTTCTACTGGTCAAGGTGGGAAGGACTTTCCCCGGTTTTGCGCAAATACTATGACTTCATCACCGCATTGCCTAGGTGATAAGTGAATGATAAATGACTACTGATCTCTAATTTAGTGTGGGCTATGTCTTGGCAACTATATGAAAATGACTACATGTTACATGCTATAAGTTACATGTCCACCTGTTTTACATGCTACATGTTACATGCTACAAGTTACATGTCCACCTGTTTTACATGCTACATGTTACATGCTACAAGTTACATGTCTATTTGTTCTACATGCTACATACTACATGTTATATGCTTACATTCCTACATGTGAACTTGTTCAAAGGATTTCTTATTACATGTCAATGTTTTAATATTGCTACATGAAAATAGTTGTGTAAAAGAATAGTGCATGCATAAATGAGAAATTGATACACGAAAATTGTTGTAGGTCACATAACTTCGAATAGATTCCATGAATAAGTAATTCCATGCTACATGAGAAACAGTTTTATTTCCTTAATAGTTAGAATCACTATGAAATGAATGATTGTCAATGGACTTAGAACTATATTAAGAAAAGTATATGATATCAATGAATGGAATGCTAATGTACTACCATGTTTTAAAACTAATATAATGTTAATATCTTGAACTGTCTTTCATGTGATTTGCTGGGTCTTGTAGACTCATACTTGCTTAACATTTCAGGAGAGCCAGAGGATACGGAGGAGTTAGTGCAAACTGACTCAGAGCGGGAGGACGTGGAGACTTAGCTTGATATAGAGAGTTTTTGAGTGAATTTTGTATGTGAGAATCTTATGTAATTTCCTTTATGCAACTGATCTTTGGATTGTAATAAACTTTGGACTATTGTTGTCTTTTATGCATTAGATTTGCTTTTGAATAAATGCTGATTGCAAGTGTTTAATTCCAAGTTCTGTTAATTATCATTGGAATTGAATAGTTATTTGTGTATATTTCAACCTGTATTGGAAATTGTTGGATTCATTCCACTGTAATACCTCTACTAGATCCAATGTGAGTTGGTGTAACTGTACTGGGTCTAAGAGGGGCGTTACAGAGATTGGTATCAGAGAGATCCAGGTTGAACATGTACATAAATAGAATATCAGTATTGTATTCAAAAGAATTAGTCCAAGTTGTGTAGAATGATAGGTTATTAAATAGGATGCTTATTTTGCAGTCTATGGCGACTCGTGGACGTAGAGGAGCAGGCCCGGCTCGAGGTGATGAGTCAGCAGGTGATCAGCAAGCTCCAGCTTAGCAGACTCAAGACCAGGCGGGTGTACCTTTACCACCCCCACCACCACCTGTAGACTACGGAGCATTGATGCAAGGATTGGTGCATGCGATGCAGACTCAGGCTCAGACTACAGCGACATTGCAGGCGCAGGTTCAGGTCGGTAGCTGCAAGAATTATTCAAGGTGTTAACTGGAAGAGTTGTTATCTAAGAGATGTTTTGGATTGTAGGCTCGGGCACCTGCTCAGGATGCAGTTTTTGGAGGAGTGCCAATGATGGAAAGATTCAGGAGGATGACACCGCCTTTCTTTAAGGGAGAGAGTGATCCCATTCTTGCGGAGAGTTGGCTTAGAGAGACGGAGAAGATCTTTCGTGCCCTTCGTTGTGCGGAAGAGGAGAGAGTGTCCTTAGCTACTTATATGCTGCAGGTAAAGATAGATTTTAAGGAGTTTATGGGTATTGGTTGGAATATATCTTAGATGTACTTACTTTCTATTTCAGGAGCGTGCCGATGTGTGGTGGTCCTCTGTACTACGCACACAGTTTGAAGATGGTGCTATGGAGGTTGCATGGACTGAATTCGTCCGCTTGTTCAAGGCGAAGTACATTCCAGAGCACGTGCAGGACCGCATGGAGCAGGAGTTTTTGACGTTGACCCAGGGGTCAATGAGTGTACTTGAGTATGAGGCAAGATTTGCGGAGCTATCCAAGTATGCGCCTCACATTGTGGCAGATGAGCGGAGGAAGGTAAAGAAATTTATCATGGGGTTGAAGCCGTCCCTGAGGACGAGGCTAGTGGCATTAGGACATCGTTCCATGGAGGAAGCTTTGTCAGCAGCTTGCATGCAGGAGGCGGAGATGGAAGTTTACCTTGAAGAGAAGAGAGCTTCTTTGAAGAGGCCAGCATCAGCTTTCCAGCAGCAGGATAAGAAGAAGAAGACCCCAGTTTTTCAGCAGAGAGCAGTGGTTCCAGCGAGAGCAGCGGCACCGACTCCAGGCGGAGGTATGATTGCAGAGAAGCCAGTGTGTAACCAGTGCGGGAAGCGTCATGGAGGCGAGGTGTGTTGGGTGACTTCCGGGAGATGCTTGAGATGTGGTGATAAGAACCACAAGATCAGAGACTGTCCGAAGATGGCGCAACAGACTGCAGCGGCAGCAGCACCAGCAGCAGCGAGACCGGCACCAGAGCAGCAGGGAGACCGACGGCTCCGGCTCGAGTGTTCGCCTTGGCGAGAGACGAGGCAGAGTTGGCAGAACACGTCACTGAAGGTACAATTTTAATTATGGGAATGCATGCTAGAGTCTTATTCGATACCGGTGCCACGCATAGTTTTATTTCCGAAGGATTTGCCAAAGTCTTGATAAAGGAGAATGGTCTAGTTCCAGAAAAGTTGGAGGTTCCCTTGTCTGTGCATACTCCAGCAGGAACTATCTTGACCGAGCAGTATTTTTCGTCGCTTTCTGTGTGCATTGAGGAGCAAGTTTTGCCTGGTAGATTCTATTTGCTGAAGATGAAGGATTATGATGCTATCTTGGGCTTTGATTGGCTCGAGGAGCATTATGCTTGATGGATTGTCGGCGGAAGCTTATTGTTTTTCGGATTCCTGGAAAGGAGGAGTTTGTTCACCCTTTGCCCAAGGTCATGTCGGGTAAGTTTGTGATTTCGGCTTTGAAGGCACTCGGATGTTAAGCAAGGGTTGTTCTGGTTTTCTGGCTAGTGTGGTTGTGACCGAGGATTCGAAGAAGGTTCTTTCTGTCGAGAATATTGAGGTGGTTAAAGATTTCAGCGATGTCTTTCCTGAAGATTTGTTGGGTTTGCCACCTGCAAGGGAGTTAGAGTTTGGCATTGAGCTCGTACCCGGCACAACACCTATTTCCATTGCACCTTATCGCATGGCGCCAGCGGAATTGGCAGAATTGAGGAAGCAGCTGCAGGAATTACTTGATAAGGGCTTCATCCGGCCGAGCGTTTCGCCATGGGGAGCACCTGTTCTTTTTGTGAAAAAGAAGGATGGATCGATGAGGTTGTGCATAGATTACCGTAAGCTTAACCAGGTAACTGTTAAAAACAAGTACCCTTTACCTCGTATTGATGACTTGTTTGATCAGTTGCGAGGAGCTTCTGTATTCTCTAAGATTGATCTTCGTTCTGGCTATCATCAACTCCGAATTAAGCCGGAAGATTCTGCTAAGACGGCTTTTAGGACAAGATATGGCCATTATGAGTTCCTTATCTTACCTTTTGGTTTGACAAATGCTCCAGCAGTTTTCATGGATTTGATGAATAGAGTTTTTCGGCAGTATCTGGATTCTTTTGTGGTAGTCTTCATTGATGATGTGTTGATTTATTCACCCGATGAAGAGACTTATAGAGAGCATCTGAAGATTGTGTTGGGTGTCCTGAGGGAGCATAAGCTGTATGCTAAATTCAGCAAGTGCAACTTCTGGATGAAAGAAGTCCATTTCTTGGGTCATGTTATATCTGGAGAAGGCGTGTCTGTAGATCCAGCTAAGGTAGAAGCTGTTCTTGATTGGGAAACACCGAGATCTTCAGCTGACATCAGGAGTTTTCTCGGTTTGGCTGGCTACTATAGGAGATTCATCGAAGGATTTTCATCTATTGCGGCGACTTTGACGAGGTTGACAAGGAAAGGAGTCAAGTTTGAGTGGTCAGAGGCTTGTGAAAAGGCGTTCCAGGAATTAAAGGCTCGTTTGACCTCAGCGCCAGTGCTTGTTTTGCCCAATGATGTAGATTCTTTCTCTATCTACACGGATGCTTCGAAGATTGGGCTTGGTTGTGTTCTGATGCAAGGTGGTCGAGTTGTGGCGTATGCTTCTAGGCAACTTAAGGAGCATGAGCGCAACTACCCGACCCATGACTTGGAGTTAGCAGCTGTGGTCTATGCTTTGAAAATTTGGAGGCACTATCTAAATGGAGTTAGATTTGAGCTCTTCTCAGACCACAAGAGTCTCAAATACCTGTTCTCGCAGAAGGAGTTGAATCTGAGGCAGCGGAGGTGGATAGAATTCATGAAAGACTATGATTTTGATCTGTCTTACCATCCAGGGAAGGCCAATGTAGTGGCAGATGCGTTGAGCAGGAAAAGATAGATGATGAGGCAAGACTGGAAGATGCTAGATGACGTTTCAAGTTCTTTAGCTGTCCTGGAACCTCAATTGTGTAACTTGTTCATGGCACAGTTGTCTTTGAGATCTTCTATTCTTGATCGGGTCATTGCGTTGCAGAAAGATGATCCGATGTTGCAGGGGTTGGTTGGAAGGAGCGGAATTACCAGAGATGAAGATGATGTGATTCGTTTGAATCTTAGAGTTTGTGTCCCTAATAATGTTGATCTGAGAAAGGAAATTTTGGAGGAGGCTCATAGATCCCAGTTCTCTATTCATCCAGGCAGTGGGAAGATGTATAAGGATCTGAAGCGTTCTTTCTGGTGGTCTGGCATGAAGCGAGATGTGGCTGATGTTGTGGCGAAGTGTCTGATTTGTCAGCAGGTGAAGGCAGAGCGTCAGCGACCTTCAGGTTTGATGCAGAGGCTAGATATCCCTCAGTGGAAGTGGGAGCAAGTGACCATGGACTTTGTATCCGGATTGCCTAGATCGGCTAGAGGAAATGATTCCATTTGGGTGATCGTTGATAGATTTTCGAAGAGTGCTCATTTCCTTGCCATGAAGAAGAAGCAGTCTGTTGAGAGCTTGGCCAGACTGTATATTGATAATATTGTGAAGCTGCATGGGATTCCGAAGTCGATTATCTCAGATCGTGATCCGAGATTCACTTCCAGGTTTTGGCAGAGTTTGCAGCAGGCTTTTGGCAGTCAGTTGAAGTTGAGTTCGGCATTTCATCCGCAAACGGATGGACAGTCCGAGAGGACTATTCAGACGTTGGAAGATATGCTGCGAGCTTGTGTTTTAGAATGGAAAGGGGATTGGGAGCGCCATCTATCTCTTGTGGAATTTGCTTATAATAACAGTTTCCATTCGAGCATAGGTATGGCACCTTTTGAAGCTTTGTACGGAAGACCCTGTAGATCCCCATTGTGTTGGGAGGAGTCGGGAGATCGACATCTGGTTGGACCTGAGGTAGTGCAAGAAACTTCAGCAAAGATTCAGATGATTGTGCAGAAAATAAAAGCGGCTCAGGATCGTCAAAAGAGTTATGCAGATGCAAGAAGAAAGGATTTGGCATTCGAGGTTGGAGACCATGTTTTCCTTAAGGTTTCACCAACCAGAGGTGTAGTAAGATTCGGAAAGAGGGGTAAGCTGAATCCGAGATTCATTGGACCCTTTGAAATTCTGAAGAAGATCGGGAATGTGGCATACCAGTTAGCTTTGCCACCATCTTTAGCAGCGGTGCATCCAGTATTTCATGTATCCATGTTGAGGCAGTATGTTAGAGATCCGGCCCATATGATCAGTTATGAGCCGATTCAGTTGCAGCCAGATTTGTCTTATGCTGAGCAACCTATGGAGATTCTGGACAGGAAGGTGCAAGAATTAAGATCAAAGTCCATTCCATTTGTGAAGATTCTATGGAAGAACTTCTCACGTGAAGAGGCAACGTGGGAGCTTGAAGAAAGAATGAAGAAGCTTTATCCGTCCTTGTTCGGTGAGTAACTTAACTCAATCTTCGAGGACGAAGATTATTTTAAGGGAGAGAGGATGTAGTACCCTAGAATTTCTTGAAATTATTCTGTTCATTGTGTGTTTATTTCTGCATAAATTGAATGCTGTTCTGTGTAGAACTAGGCGTCAAGATCATTTGACGTTAAAGCTTGTAAGCGGCAACATCGCATGCCGTTTATGGGATGTTAACGACGATAGGTATTGACGTTTAATATTTTTCTGAATTATTTAATTATGGGCAAGACTATAAACGACATCAACGATGGACGTTTATATTTGGGGTAGACGACAACCTATGTTGACGTTAAGTTGACTTGCCTGTTTTTGAGCTTTCCGTTCCGGATCAAGGAAAACGGCCGTTTCGGGAAGGCTTTAATGAGCTGATCCGAGGGTCAGGGTTGGGTTTGGCCTTGGCTTGAGAGGTCTTTATAAGACCAGATCTCGCAGGAAGAAAGAGGGTTTTTGCCTTGGTTCTGGAAGAGAGAAAGAGGGCCGAGGAAGGGATTTGCAGAGCGATCTGGTGCTTGTTCGTGCGGATTGAAGACATCTACACCGAGGAGAATCATAAGACTTCGTGCCCAAAAGCTCATCCTGGCGGAGGAACTTCATCGGAGGAGGTTTCAGATTGCTTGAAGACGGAGGAAAGAACTGTCTCCCTGGCGAGACGGGCTTCTTCGAGCTCGGATTCGACACTCCATTAGGAGGGATTGAGGCAAGTTACATGGGGGATTTAGTTTAGGATATGATATACTAAGTATTTAACATTTTTCCGTATTTTTAAAGCATGTAAACAACCTACGGGAGGGGTTAGAAATGTTGTCATTTCATGCAGGTTTTCTGTGTTTTCTGTGTCTTAGAACTAGACGTCCAGGGGTATTGCCGCCTATAATGTAAACGGCAATATCGACTGCCGTTTAGTTCATCCGAAATATATATGTATTTTCTGTCCTTACTATATGTAAACGGCGCTATGTGCCGCCGTCGGTTTGTGTTAACGGCGCTATGTGCCGCCGCCTATAATTACTTAACGACAACGTATATGGACGTCGACTATAGTAAACGTCGTACCATTGACGTCAAGTTTAACAGAATTGTATATTTTCAGAAATCCGAGTGAATTGGTTTTAAATGCATAAATTATGAATGTATGCGTTTCAGCCATGTAAAATTTGAGTATGATAATGTTATGGACTGTCTATTTCTGTAATGTGCAGGTTTTATATATTTATATATATATATATGAATTGATGAACATGCATCATTACATGACAATAATGAAGGTTTAAATTATATAAGATAAGTGCAATTGATGTAAAAGAAAGCATGTTAATTGATGTTTAGATTACTGCAATAGATATGATATGTCTGTTCATGTGAAAATTGTGAGCTTTTCTCAATATTAAACCATGTTAGTTAGTTGATTTAATAGAGTTAATTTCATGAAAAATAGTTACAGAAATCAGAAAATTATGAAAATTGGCATGTGTATTGAAATTACTGATTTCGAATTTCTGTTAAAATTTCAGAATTTTCAGACATGTGTACGTTCTGTTATGAATTTCTGAACCATATATTACACATAGAATTGAATAAAAATGAATGAAAATGCAAGAATGAAAATTAGTATCATGATAGAAATCTGTTGTACAGTAAATAGGATTTCAGAACTGAAAGTGTTGTACTTTGAAATATTGCATTGACTCATTAGTATGAAATGAAATGTCACTATCCATTATATATGTTAGTGTATGCATTATATCAATGATGCCAATAAGACATTGCTATCTTAGAGATTCCTACAAGGAACTACACCGTAGATGCCCCTATGGTAATGGTTCACCTACATGTAAAGAAATGAATCCGTGGGCAACGGATTGAAATCCTGGAGGTAGACTTGTTCTACTGGTCAAGGTGGGAAGGACTTTCCCCGGTTTTGCGCAAATACTATGACTTCATCACCGCATTGCCTAGGTGATAAGTGAATGATAAATGACTACTGATCTCTAATTTAGTGTGGGCTATGTCTTGGCAACTATATGAAAATGACTACATGTTACATGCTACAAGTTACATGTCCACCTGTTTTACATGCTACATGTTACATGCTACAAGTTACATGTCCACCTGTTTACATGCTACATGTTACATGCTACAAGTTACATGTCTATTTGTTCTACATGCTACATACTACATGTTATATGCTTACATTCCTACATGTGAACTTGTTCAAAGGATTTCTTATTACATGTCAATGTTTTAATATTGCTACATGAAAATAGTTGTGTAAAAGAATAGTGCATGCATAAATGAGAAATTGATACACGAAAATTGTTGTAGGTCACATAACTTCGAATAGATTCCATGAATAAGTAATTCCATGCTACATGAGAAACAGTTTTATTTCCTTAATAGTTAGAATCACTATGAAATGAATGATTGTCAATGGACTTAGAACTATATTAAGAAAAGTATATGATATCAATGAATGGAATGCTAATGTACTACCATGTTTTAAAACCAATATAATGTTAATATCTTGAACTGTCTTTCATGTGATTTGCTGGGTCTTGTAGACTCATACTTGCTTAACATTTCAGGAGAGCCAGAGGATACGGAAGAGTTAGTGCAAACTGACTCAGAGCGGGAGGACGTGGAGACTTAGCTTGATATAGAGAGTTTTTGAGTGAATTTTGTATGTGAGAATCTTATGTAATTTCCTTTATGCAACTGATCTTTGGATTGTAATAAACTTTGGACTATTGTTGTCTTTTATGCATTAGATTTGCTTTTGAATAAATGCTGATTGCATGTGTTTAATTCCAAGTTCTGTTAATTATCATTGGAATTGAATAGTTATTTGTGTATATTTCAACCTGTATTGGAAATTGTTGGATTCATTCCACTGTAATACCTCTACTAGATCCAATGTGAGTTGGTGTAACTGTACTGGGTCTAAGAGGGGCGTTACAGTAAGTCTATAAGTACTTGTATCTGTAACTTTGTAGCAGGGTATAAAGTACTTACACAGTTAAATGTGTAATTGGGTAAGTATGTAACTACAGAGTTTTTGACGCCTTAAGTTTGTAAGTACTTGTTTACTGGGTAAGTCTCTGAACACCTGCCTTTGTCAAAAAGTGGAGTGGCTATGGAGTTTGCAAACTGTAAATAGATTGTCGTGGCAAAGCAGAGGAGCAGCATGAGCTACATTTCACGGAGGCTCACCCTTGCACTTTGATTGTGGAGATAGGTTCATAAGTGGGGGACTTTTTGTACTTTTAAATTTCAATCATTATTGTGCACTTGAACATTTACTTACAATGTATAAACGTAATTACAATAGACTGCACAGTTATGCAGCAACATTGTAAACTCTACTAACTATGTATGTGTTACAGAAATATAGTGGGAAGTATAGAAGTATGTACATGTGTCTGCTCATGTATTGCATTTACAAAACTATATGTTTGCTCATTTACAATAGGATGTTGACCATTAAAGCTGTCTTACAAAAAGTGAGAAAATATTGTAAGAGAGGACACAAGTATCTTTAAATGTCTTCATGTAGCATTTGGTTCCTACAGGTCCTCCTATTATGGCCTTCTTACTTGCATCTTGAGCAAATGTAGATGTGTTCGGCTTCACCTTTTGATGGTATTCGTTTCTTCCTTGGCAATCTGGGCAATCTCTTTGTAATCGGCGGCTTCAATTGAATCTCATTGATGCATACATGGCATATCATTGTTATTTATGGGGTTAACTGTTACTGAATAAGTGTTGGTTGTATAGAATGGAGACACATGATCATATAAAGGTTTATGACTACCGGCTATAGCTGTACATGCATGTTCACATGGGATGTTGAGAAGTTGCCACTTATGGCAAGAACATGTCCATTCTGAAATGTTGACAACTTATGTTTTGTTGCCATTCAACATCTAAACAGTCAGCCATCAGAAGGAATTACATAGTTTTTCCTTGCACTAAACATGATCTTCGCCAAGACTTTCTGAATAGTAGGACATAGGGTGGTCTCTCAATTTGAAACTTTTGTTCTTCTCCTCCCTCCCATTTCCATTATTTGACGGCATATAGTCTCCACCATTTGAAGAATGGGAAGGCCACGTGTCGGTTTGCATTAAAAGACTCTGCTAGATTGGAGTACATTTATCTATACCTGAAAAAAGTGTGAAAAAGTAAGTACATACCTAGTTACACAGTTACATAGTTACGTAATTAGAGTGTTACATAGAAACATGGTAACTACTTGCATATTTACAGAGTTACACATGTAACTCTGTAACTACTTGGAACTGGTCTGAAAGTTACAGAAGGAAGTGCTTAAAGACTTACAATGTAAATAAGTACTTATATACTTAGAGTTGCATGTGTAAGTCTGTAAATACTTAGTAACTAGTTACAGAGTTAGAGAAACAAGTACTTATAGACTTACATTGTAAAATAGTAAGTACTTACATATTTGCAAAGTTACATAAGTAAGTCTGTAAAAACTATGTAACCGTAAAAAAGTAAGTACTTACATAGTTATAGAGGTACGTTAAACTCTGTAAGTACTTTGTAACTGGTTATAGAGTTAGACGAAGAAGTGTTTAGAGACTTACACAGTAAAAAAAGTAAGAAGTTACATACTTTCAGAGTTATACATGTACCTTTCACCAGGAAAGGGGACGTTTTCCAAATGTTCAACATCATTTCTGAGGATCCAGTCCTTTACTTCTGGGGATTTTCATTCCATTTCGGACAATGCAGCTAGATGTTCACTTTCAATCAGTGCAAATAAGTGTCTTAAATCTTTTCGATATCTTGTTGCAGCTTCAGTCATAAAGTTGGCCTTTATGTGCCTTAGGCAATATGCATGATGGTCCATTGGAAAATTTTTAGGAACTGCTTCCTTCAAACCTCTTGCTTTATCTGAGAGAAACATTGTCAGCCTTGCACTGAGAAGAGCTTTGTTGAGGTTGTGTAAGGATCATTTCCAATTTTCATATGTCTTCGTGTAACGACCCTCCTTATACTGGTACGATTATACCAATCCACATCAATATAAAGGGCGTCATTACAGTGGGACATTTACCCAACACTATATAATAGGTCGAGATGTACATAAATAACAAAAGAGTATAGCGGAAATAAAAGAGAAGTCTTATTCCATCATCATTCACATAATTCCACAGTCTATATAGAAAATGTAAATAACAATCGTCCACATTATACATGTCCATATGAATAACATTGTTCACATACTATGAAAATAAAGTGTAAACTACGCAGCACTCCACAAATGCAGCTACTCCTCACGCTTGGAGTCGCTCCTCACTAAGTCTTCCTCAAGTACGGGAACACCTGTCTCACCTGTATATTAAAGCAAGTATGAGTCTTTCAAAAAGACCCAGCAAGCAACCTAAAGGTACATCCTGACACATATCACATGTACATACCATTCTTTTTGAAAATGAAAGAAATACATGGTACATGCTTCATGTTATTTAAGTAAATACACATGAACAACCTATACATTCTTTCTACACATAATATGTAACACGATTCATGGTTTCAATTTCTATTCATATCATTTGACAATTCTACACAACTAGATCATGGAATTATGTACAAAGTAATTAACAATCCTAGTATGATATCTAATCATTTTCACATGCTTTTAAAACACAAATTCACATCTTTAGCTTGCTGTTTTAATATGAATAATTCTCATTCACATGGTTTCACATCTTTTCACATGCTATCACGTTCACATAACACTATCACATGTTCACATTTCACATAATCACATTTTTCACACTTTTACACTTATTTGCCGTGACACATAGTCTGAACCACCATAAAGAAGGACACACATTCACGTAACACATACCCATCACCTAGGCAATACAGTGACGAATCTTGGTAAACTGCGCAGAACCGAGAGAAGCTCTCTCCACCCTAACCAGTGGTACTTATCCACCTCCATGATTTCATCCTAATGCCCATAGGATATCACATACACATTGAGCCTTCCCATAGGGACTTTACTACAGTACGGCTCCATAGCCTTCTATGGTAGCAGTGTCAATTTTGGCACACTTACACATTAACACTTAATCACATGGTTTCATTCACTTACATGCACTTTTTAACTCATTCACATGCACTTTAAACAAATACACATGCTTCAGTTTACATAATTCAATATTACTGATTCACAGTGTCAATTTAATCATAACAGTGCTTAATCATGCTGCTAATCACTAAATTTTACATGATTTAAGTTAAACATGCTTACACAAACTAATTACCCTTATTAAAGTACAAACAGTACTTACTGACATCAAAACAGTATCAAATTTTAATCACAGACTTCTTACAGGTTATTCACATGTCTAATTTTTTAGATTTTTTGCAACTGTAAATCTATTTTTAACAATTTAAATAGATTCTATGCCAATTTAACATGATAATTACTTTAACATGGTATACAGCAACACAATCAGTTCTAACAGGTCTAAAACATGAAAACAGTAACCCTAAGATCATGAAAAATTTCTGAAACCCTAACATGCAACGAAACAATTTATTTAGAATTAAACACAGTTAAACATGCTTATTTTCTAAATACAGAAATTATACTAAATAATATTATGCTCAAAAAATTGACAGAACCTCATGATATGACCTATAGACCATACTTGACCAATCACAATTTTTACAGCATGCACAGACCTCCAAACAGTCGAAAATCATAGTATAGAGATCAAACATATAGTTCTGCAGAAAATAGATGAACTTGGAGGCAAGGGCCTTGCCGCCAACAGGGTTTAACGGCACACTATGCGGCCGTCAACTCAGGAACTTGGCAGTGTTGGGTTTACATGGATTCATAATTGAGATGTTTGTTTTTGATGATGACCAATCAATGAGCATTTCATGAACAATACAATTTCATGTGATATGTATGTGTGAAACATGATAAGAATGACAAGTCAAGCAAATGTTAATCAAGAATCACATGTTTAATTTGATTATCTAAATTTTCACATTATCTCACTAACAATGTTCTTAAATGTAGGTGAGATTGTATACAAGACAATGTACCAAAACAAGAGCAAGAAGATCAAGAAAAGCACAAAAGACAAGTACCTGTCGACAGCCCCCAAGATGCCTGTCGATAGCCCTACACAGACAGATCTTATAGGGTATTGGCAAGGTGTACCTGTCGACAGCCCCACTGATGCCTGCCGACAGATCTACACAGACAGAACACATAGGCTCCTAGCAAGGTGTGCCTGTCGACAGACTCAAATCGCCTGTCGATAGATCCACACAGGGAACTATCTCCCGGAAAGCCAATCTTCTGCCTTTTTCAAGTCTGTCTACATCTGTCGACAGATGCAATTCTTGCTGTCGACAGATGAAGGGAAAATCTCAATACGAGATCTCCATATGTTCCCGAATTGGGTGTTTCCAAATCTCACGACTCTCCATACTTAAACACCCATATAAAAGGAACTCTTTGGAGTTATTTTCGTACAGAAGCAGCCACAACTCAAAACCCTAAGCCAAGTCTCAAGAGAGAAGATCTTTCTGCTGCTCTGCTTCAACCGTTCATCCAGGCAACTAGAGAGACATCTTCTGAACGGGATTGAAGCCAGATTGTCCATCTCTCAAGCTTCTCCATCAACTGATACCTGTTAAGACGAAGCTTGAAGTACATTGGGACAATCATTTGAAGAGTTCTACATCAGGATTTGAAATCTCAACTCTGAACTCTTCTTTATCTCTATTTTTCATATCTGTGTGTGTGTGTTGTTGAGTCAAGCGTCCTTGTGCTTGATTCACGTTTGTCACGTTGTTCTGATCGTGGTTTACATCAGACTATGTGAGTGTGTGTGTGTGTGTTGTAGTGAGTGAACTTGCTAATAAGCAGTCTTTCTGCATGTGTGTGTGGACGGTGGACGTAGGATACACAAGTTGTGTACTCCGAACCACCTTAAATCATCGTGTCTGTGGTTTGAACGTTTCACGCTAGATGTTTGGTAGGCATGTTGATCTTTCACACGCTAGATAAATTGTTATTCTATCTACTTACAACTAACACACATCTCAGTTTGATTTAAACTCTGTTTGAAATATCAAGAGTCTGTGTTTCCACTAAAAAGAAGGTTATTATATTTTTAATTGATAGTAATCTATTCAACCCCCCTTCTAGATTATCATATTGTATAATTCCGCACATCTTTCAATTGGTATCAGAGCGAGGTTTCTCCGTTTTACTGTCTTAATTGGTTGATCTCACGATCAGGAGATTCTCGATCTCATGGAATCTAACAAGGGGTATATGGCCGAGGGACATTTAGTGACCAGGCCACCCTTCTTTGATGGCACGGACTATCCTTACTGGAAAAATCATATGCAGGTGTTTCTGAGAGCTCAAAACTTCGAGCTATGGAAAATTGTCAACAAAGGAGCATACACCCTTCCCGAGGATGAAGATACCTGGACGAAGGACCAGATTGCAAAGGGAACTCTCAACTGGAGTTCCCTGAACATGATGCAGTGCGTTGTCATCCCAAAGAATATTCAAGAGTCTCCACATGCACCTCAGCGAAGGAGATGTGGGACAAGCTTGAACTCATATATGAAGGTACGTCCGAGGTAAGGGAAACCAAAGCAAGCATGCTAATTTCTGAGTATGAAATGTTTAAGATGAATAATGATGAAACTATCTTAGATATGTTTGCAAGATTCATGCTAATAATAAATGGATTGAAAGGTCTTAAGAAAGAATACTCAAAAAGTGACTTAGTGAGGAAGATACTTCGGTCACTTCCATCCTCATGGAACACTAAGGCCACTGTCATTGAGGATTCAAAAGATCTCTCAAAGATGAAATTGGATGAACTAATTGGCTCCCTGATGACATATGAAACAAATGTGAAAAGGAAAGAAACTGAAGAAAATCCAAAAATGTCAATTGCCTTAAAAGCTTCAAGCAAAAGTTCCTCTAGATCCAAAAAGGAGGTTCAACAGGAAAGTGATGAACCTGAAACGTCTAGTGATAGTGAAAATGATGAAATGGCCATGCTCACTAGACAATTCAAGAAATTCCTCAAATTCAAAAGGAAAGGCTCAGGTAATTCCAAATCCTTCCAAAAGAAAGATTTCTCAAATAAATTTGAGTCTAACAAAAGATCTGACATTGTATGTTATGAGTGCAAGAAACAAGGGCATATGAGAGGGGAATGCCCCGAACTCAAGAAAAAGCTGAAGAAAGAGAAATTCACCTTCAAGAAGGCCAAGGCAATGTTGGCAACTTGGAGTGATGAAGATGAAGATGAGGACGCACAAGAAGCCTCTGGAGATGAAGAAATTCAGTGTCTAATGGCAAGAAGCGACGACTCCAATGAGGTAAACTCTTCCTTTGAAACTTATACTGTTGATGAATGGGAAAAAGCATACACTGTCCTGTTTGAAAAATTCTGTGAATTCAAATTTGAAAACAAGGCATTGAAAAAGAAAATCAATTCTCTTGTTCATAACCCACACAATGATGAACAAGTTATTGCCTTAACTAAAGAAATTGAAATGAAGAAAATTGATGAGAAAGCTCACATTGGAGAAATGGACTGTTTGAAAACAAAATTGCAAGAAATTCAAAAGGAAAAGGAAAGTCTGACTAACTCTCTTGAATCTTTTCAAAATGAACATAAAGAAACTAAGAATAAGTTGGAACAAGCTGAAAAAGACCTTAAAGGAAAATCTGAAGATTTAACAAGGTTTGTAAAGGGAAAGCAAAATCTTGATGCCATTCTAGGATCAAATATCTTTGTTGCAAAACATGGAATTGGATATCAACCAGTAAAACAAAAGAAAATGGGAGAGACTTTGATAACTTTTGTTGATTCTAGCCCAAGCACAAGCTATCAAGTCCCTTCCAAGAATCAGAAAAATCAAGTCCCTTACAAGAATCAGAAAGGTCAAGTCAAGGGTAAGAAACAGGAACCCAAGAAAATCAGTTCAGTTATTAACACAACTAAGAAGTCTGTCAACAGCCCCAAGAAGGGTTGTCGGCTGGTCTGGAAACATGTTCCCAAAGAAAAGCTAACCAGGCAACAAAATGGTAAAATGCCCATGCATGTTCCTCAGAATAACAAACCCATTATTTTGGAAAAATCTTCATCATGCAATTTTGTAAGAGACTTGGGCACAATGAAAAACAATGCTGGAACAATCCAAATAAACTGAAACTCAAACAAGTTTGGATTCCAAAGCATTTACTTTTTGGCATGAATAATACATTGGGACCCAAAGTAATTTGGGTACCAAAACCTCTTGTCTGATCCACATATGCAGGAATGCCTAGCAGCCCAAAATCAAAACAAGTGGTACCTGGATAGTGGCTGCTCGAGGCACATGACGGGCGACAAAGACAAATTCTGCTTGCTGGTGGAAAAAGACGGAGGTCAAGTTGTTTTTGGAGGTAACAATAAAGACCAGATCATTGGTTCAGGTACGGTTGGTAAGTATGCCTCCAATTCAATAGACAATGTACTGTTAGTTGATGGTCTTCACCATAACTTGTTTAGCATAAGCCAACTGTGCGATAACGGTCATAAAGTTGTCTTTGAATCAAATTCATGTCAAATTGTTGATAAGGAAACAAGAAGTCTTAAATTTTCTGGAAAAAGAATTAACAACATTTATTTGGTTGATCTAGATGATCCAGAAAATGAAAATTTGTCTTGTTGCAAGTAAATAGGATGAGCTTACCTTGTGGCATCGTAGGCTTGGGCATGCAAGCTACAATGTCTTGCATAAGATCATGAGGCTGAAACTGGTAAATGGACTTCCTGAAATTTCCTTCAATAAGAATGAAAACTTTTGTGATGCATGTGCACAGGGAAAACAAACCCGGAAATCCTTCAAGTCAAAAGCACCAGTAAGTACTTCTAAACCTTATGAATTGTTGCACGTGGACCTTTTTAGACCTACTAGAACACTGAGTCTCAAAGGCAAACGATTTGGTTTTGTCATTGTAGATGATTTTTCTATGTTCACTTGGGTAAAATTTTTGGCTCACAAAAATGAAGCACTGAAAATCTTTGAAGAATTCTTTAATAAGATTGAGCATGGAAATGTCAATAAGATATGCTCCATCCGCACTGATCACAGGGGAGAGTTTGTTAACAACTCTTTTTCTGATTTTTGCAGGCACCAAGGAATAGAACACCTGTTTTCCTCTCCAAGGACTCCAGAGCAAAATGGTGTAGTGGAGAGAAAGAACAGAACCCTGGTGGAAATGGCTCGTACTCTTGTGGTCGAAAGTCAACTCCCAAGGAGTTTTTAGGCAGAAGCGGTAAACACCTCGTGCTACATTCTTAACAGAGCCATGGTAAGACCCGTGATAAAGAAAACCCCCTATGAACTGCTAAAGGGTAAGAAACCCAGTATTGGGTATTTCAGAGTTTTTGGCTCAAAAGTGTTCATTCATAACAATGATAAAGTTGATTTAGACAAATTTGAAGCCAAAAGTGATCAATGTATTTTTCTTGGATACTCTGAACACTCTAGAGCATATAGGGTGTTTAATGTTAAGAATAAAACTGTGGAAGAAACTCCACATGTTGTTCTTGATGAGTATCATGCAAAATTTGACACTGAAAACCTGCACAGGACTCAAGATGGAGATGCAGAAACAACTCTTGAGGAACTACAAGCAAAGGCAACAAGAAATTCTAAAGTAGTTTCTAAAAATAAAGTGGATATCTTCGCAGGTACAACAATGAAGACGACGAAAATCTATTCAGAAAACAAGATGTTGAATCTGAAGAAGATCCATAAGAGGAAGAGCCTCAAGATGAAATTCCTCAAGCACACCCTCCTCCAGAACAACCTCCACAAGATCAACTTCCACAAGTCCAAGATCAACCTGATCCTTCAACAATCACTAATAGGAGGTATTCCAAAGATCACCCACTTGAGAATGTGTTACGGAATATAAATGATAAAGTTCAAACTAGGTCTCAGGTTAGACAAATAGTTGAACAAGATCATTTAGCATTTGTCTATCAAGTGGAACTAAAAAATGTTGAAGTGGCCCTAAAAGAAATTTCATGGATTGATGCTATGCATGAGGAACTTGGTCAATTTCAAAGAAACAATGTCTGGAGTTTAGTTCCAAATCCCCTGAAATTTCTGTCATAGGAACAAGATGGGTCTTTTGGAATAAACTAAATGAAGAGGGTAAAGTGGTGAGAAATAAGGCTAGACTGGTTGCAAAAGGATACAATCAAGAATTTGGTGTGGACTTTGAAGAATCCTTTGCCCCTGTAGCTAGACTTGAAGTAGTGAGAATCTTATTGGCATATGCATGCTCACATAAGTTCAAACTTTTTCAAATGGATGTTAAAACTGCTTTCTTGAATGGCTACATCAAAGAGGAAGTCTATGTCTCTCAACCACCTGATTTTGAAAATACTAAAATGCCCAACCATGTTTATAAACTGCACAAGGCTCTCTATGGTTTGAAACAGGCATCCCGAGCTTGGTACGACAGATTGAGCAACTTTTTGGTGCGTAAAACTACTCAAGAGGTCAAGTGGACCAAACTCTATTTACTAAGAAAGTTCGCAATCACATAATTATTGTTCAAGTTTATGTGGACGACATTATCTTTGGTTCCACTAACCCATCACTGTGTGAAGAGTTTTCAAAACATATGCACAGTGAATTTGAGATGAGTCTAATGGGGGAGCTTCAATTCTTCCTTGGTTTGCAGGTGAAGCAACATGAAGATGGCTTCTTCATTAATCAAGAGAAATATGTCAAGGAGCTTCTAAAACGTTTTCAGTTTGAGCAAGCCAAACCTGCTTCAACACCCATGAGCACAAGTATAAAATTGGAAAATGATGAGAAAGGTAAACCGGTAGATGCAAAGCAATTCTGAGGTATGATTGGCTCACTCCTTTATCTTACTGCAAGTAGACTAGATATACAATTCAGTGTTTGCCTTTGCGCTAGATATCAATCTAGTGCAAAGGAAAGCCATTTGGTTGCAGTTAAGAGAATATTCAGATATCTCTCAGATACGTATGATTTGGGTCTTTGGTATCCAGCAGGATGTAGTTTTGACTTGATATCATATTCTGATGCTGATTATGCTGGATGTAAGATAGACAGGAAAAGCACTAGTGGGTACTGCCAATTACTTGGTGGTTGTATGGTTTTGTGGGCATCCAAGAAGCAACACTCGGTTGCACTCTCCACTGCAGAGGCAGAGTATGTTGCTGCGGGGAGTTGTGCGGCTCAAGTGTTGTGGATAAAAAGTCAATTGTCTGACTACAATATTGACATTGGATGCACACCTATCTTATGTGACAACACTAGTGCCATCAATCGTTCCAAGAACCCAGTCCAACACTCTAGGACAAAACACATTGAGATTCGTCATCACTTCTTGAGAGATGAAGTAGTCAACAAATCCTTAGAGCTTAGCTTCATACCCACTGATAAGCAATTGGCTGATATTTTCACAAAACCATTGGCCGAGGATAGATTCACAACATTGAGAAGAAAATTAGGATTGTGCAAAATGCAATAAAGCCCATACCAAACTTTAAAGTATATGCTATTTGTGTGCACCGACTATGCAGTATATTAAATGGTGATCTGTGGAAGAACAAGTTATGTTTGTTTGGAAACTCCCATTATGCGTGAGAAAACATTCTCCGCCACGTACCCATAGTCAAGTTGCAAATCAGGGTCATCTACTTTGAAATAGGTATGTGGATTCTTTTCAATTTGCCCATTCACTTTTGCACACAAATGGTTTTTTTGTTTGATGGTATGTCCTTATTTATGAACTTGTCTGCAATTGCTTGCTAAACTTGTGCAAATGTGTCTTGAATTGCTTGCTTGTTGAGTCTTCACATGCACACACTATGTGGGAGTAAGTTAAGGCTAGGTGAGTGAAATTCATAAGGGATAGCCTTCATATTCAATGTGTATTTATCCCTCAATCTTCTGGTTCACATCACTCTCAATTCAAAGCCTTAAAGCTGAAGTTTCAAAGCCCCTGTCGACAACCCCAAACAGCCTGTCGACAGATATGCCTTCACAGAACCCAAAAAATGTACCCTGTGTGCATCTTGTTAGGAACGGATGGATGGAAGGATCAGATCTAGAAGGGGGGGTTGAATAGATCTAATACCAATTAACGCGGAAGCTTAAGCAATTTAAAATTACTTCGAATCAGAGATCAAATCACCCAATCAATTTACTGATCTGAAGTGTGATTAGAGTGTGAGCAAATCAATTAGTAGTGTGAACGAAATCCCTATGCATGCATCTAGCGAGATACAAAGGCAAACCACAAATCAAACCAATGCACAGAGAATTTTTTAGGTGGTTCGGAAATCACCTCCAGTGACTTCTACGTCCACCCCTCACACAGTGAGGCCACACTACTCAAAAACCATGAGTACAACTCACACAGGAGCACGACGACTCCAAACACCCTTGAGCACGACGACTCAAGAAACACCTGGAGCACGACGACTCCACACTGAGCACGACGGCTCAAACAACAACCGGAGTACGACGACTCCAAATTGAGCACGACGGCTCAAACCACACAGTGAGTATGACGACTCACAAACTACTGAGCACGATGGCTCACAAACAACCTGCTAGAAAAACACAAGACTCAGATCCTCTAGAAATAGATCTAGTCCAACAAGAGTCAATTCATGAGACTTATGCAACAACCCACGCACAATCTCAGAATCACTTAGAAGAGAAAAGGAAAATGAGAATTGTATTGATAAGCTTTTCTCTTCAGATGTACTCCCTTGTAGAAGGTCGAATTATGAAGTGCTTTGATCTCTGGAAGTTCCTGGACGATGCTCTGCAGTCTGATCTTCAGGATCTTCCTTGAATTCTTCACAGAAGTCGGCTTCTACTTGATCTACTTCCTTGAGGTGATCCAATTGGTTCTTCAACGATCAATTTCCACTTCTCATGCTTGAGCATATGAGAATTTTGCTTGAGGAAGCACCAGGAAGGCAAGAACAGGGAGGAGAAACCTTCTAGCCGCCAACGGGATTTCTGGGAGGCTCTGAAAGGGTTCTTCATGTTGGATAGCCAATAGGAGGGTATTTATACCCCTAATAGTCCAAATGTACCCTTGGGGGTCGTGGGCACAGGATCCAAGGCTAATCCAACAGTTCCCTACGGTGCCACGTGTCCAGGACAAAGTTTAAGTCATAGAGATTCCGGAGTGTGTCGACCTGCCCATGAGGTGTGTCGACACACTGTCTCAGACTGGCAAAACAATTCCCTGGGAGAGGTCTCTAGTGTCAACCTGAGATGATTCAGTGTCGACACCATGTCTCAGACAGCAAAGCAGGCCTTCTGGGAAGGCTCTCTAGTGTCGACCTGATATCATCTCGTGTCGACCTGCTTTGGCCATCTGACAAACAGGCCTTCTGGAAGAGCCATCTAGTGTCGACCTGCCCGCATTTGGTGTCGACCTGCTTTAGCCATCTGACAAACAGGCCTTCTGGGAAGGCTCTCTAGTGTCGACACTATCTGATTTAGTGTCGACACTATCTGATTTAGTGTCGACCTGAGATAGAAGCTTGTTAACATATTTCTCTGGGATCTGTCTCTAGTGTCGACCTGCCCTGGACTAGTGTCGACACTAGTTGATCTTTTCTTCACATTTCTGTCTTTGCTCTGAGCCATTGTGTCGACATCACTGATGGTTGTGTCGACACTACCTTTGCAAGAAAATGTTGTCCTGAGAAAATAAACACATAAATCATTAGTTAAATATATTATCATGAATATCAATGATAAATGTGCTTGGAAACATGCTTTTTGAATATTGTTATTTCAGATGTGATGTATTTCACATGTTCTAATTGTTATGCATTAAAATCACAGCTTGTCATCATCAAAATGTGAGGAGAAATGTATTATATTCACACTCAACCCAACAATCTCCCCCTTTCTGATGATGGCAACATTAAATTCATATGGAAGTAGAAAATTTCAATGAAATGTGATTTTAAGCATTTTCATTTCCTTTTATTCATACTTGTCAAAGACCTTTAAACATTTTTAGTGACATTTAAAAGTTGCACACATGAAAGACACAATGTTACTAAAGATAATCTATTCTCACACAAAGGTCAAGCAGCTTGACAAGCATTCATCACAT
Source organism: Colocasia esculenta (assembly GCA_014218235.1). Lineage (NCBI taxonomy): Eukaryota > Viridiplantae > Streptophyta > Magnoliopsida > Alismatales > Araceae > Colocasia > Colocasia esculenta. Next base: position 112,186,402 of record CM024757.1, read on the forward strand.
TCACATTCATTCAAAAGAGTTTTCAATCACATTGAAGACACAAAGGTTTCTATTCATTCTTCAAAAACACATTTAAAAAACATTACAATTTCTTTCTATCTTCTCCCCCTTTGACATCATCAAAAGAAATTACATTAATGGGGAGGAGGAGGAGGAGGAATGGGTATCAAAATAGTCTCAATATCCATCAATCTCTTTTCCATTGAAGCCAGACTGAACTTCATTTGAGCTTGGATAGTTGAGAGTCTTGTATGCAATAGATTTTCCATTCTCTCTGAATTCTCTGACATTGTAGCTTGAAGGGCACTGAACTCAGTTGACATTGGTTGTGAAGATGAAGAAGAACCAGCTGACCAAGCAGGTCTATTTAAAACTTTGAATTCCTTTTTAAGTGCAGACATCTCTTCATCAATATGAGCAGACAAATTCTTCATGCTCTCCAAGTCATCTACCAAATGTGCAAAAGACAGCCTTGTCTTAGAAATCTGAGAGAGTGTCTCCTTACTGTTGAAGACATCAGCTTGGGAATTTGCCAAAATCCCTTAAGAACTGTTTCCAACTCCTCTTGATGCTCTTTTAGCTCAACTGAAGCATCTGCCAATGTGCCTATCAGCCTGTTAAACCTTTGCGTTGCATGGTCAGAAGCTACTTTTTGTTCAATAAATTTGGCAGACATAGTGTTCTCCAACCTCTGAATCCTCAACTCAAAATTTTCTGACATAGTCTGAATGGAGGTGTTCAAAGCATCAAATTTGTCATTTAAAAAGGTGTATAGCTCTAGTGGAACAGAAGGTCCACCAAAGGATGTGGATGCATGAACTGGAGGTTGTGGAGAAAAAGATGGAATTTCAGTTTCAAGGTTCATGGAGGAGGAGGGCTGAAGTTGAGGTGAAAGAGGGGAATTAAAGGGTACATCAACTTCAACTGCCACATGAGGCTGATCCTCATTCATTGGAGGCTGGTCCTCATGCACTTGAGGCTGATCCTCTTGGACCACAGGGGCCTCTACTGCAGCTGGCCCTCTCCTAACCTGATCACCCACAATCCTAAAGCCCATAAATTTTTGAACATGCTTAAAGCAATAAATGTTGGACTTAGGAATTTTCTGAGACTTCTCATTCTGAAGAGGCACACCAAAGTGTTTGAAGACTTGAGTTAAATGGGCTGCATAAGGAAGTGATCTATGCAAATCTGCCCTAGTTGTCTCAGAGATGATGTGGTACATGATGACATGGAGGTTTATCTTTATGTCCTTGCTCATACAGTATATCACAAACCTTTGGATGTCTGTGAGTCTGTCTCTCCCACCACCTTGAGGGGTTATGATAGTGGTGAGGATATGATGGGTAAGTGGGTAAGCCTCAACACTGGAGGAAAAGTGTTGGTGTTGAATTTAGTGACATGAGTTTGCTTGAGATCAGACTCATCTGTCTGCAATCCAGTCAAGATGGTATATGCTTCATGAAGGTTGAACTCAAAGTTATGGTAGTCTTCTCCTTCATCTGGAATTTTGAATATGGTGGCTGCAATGTCTGTAGGCATATCAGTCTCAATCCCTTTGACTTTTGACTTGTAGCCCTCATCTGTGTATTCCAAATGCATGTAGAACTCCTGGACAAGTCTAGGGTAGATGATGCGAAACTCTGAGATGAAGGGTTGCCAAGACTGAAATTTGAAGAAGTTTAGGACTTCAGGAAAGGCAGCATTCAGTTCACTGTCCTCTAAGTCCACAGCTCTGGGCTTCAAAATGGTCTTCCCTGCACTTAGTGTTTGGATGGAGTTCTCTTAGAAGGCTGGGAAGACTCTGAGGATGAAGAGGTTGACTTCTCAGAGACTTCAGGAGAAGAATCCAGAATTTTCCTCCTAGGGTAGGCAGACCCTCTACCTCGCCCAGAAGATGAAGCCCTACCTCTCTTAGCAGATGATGGGGATGCAGAGGAAGGCCCTGGCTGCTCTGCAGGGTCATGGCGCCTCTTGGTTCTCCTTTCAGAGGGAGGAGCGTCATCCGCCGGAATGGGCCTTGCCGTAGCCCTTGACTTTGCTCCACGGTGAGGGCCTGCTTGGGTGCCATGGAAGCAGTATGGAGTGGAATAGGAGACGATGGAGAGTGAGGAATGAGAGAAGAAGGACAGGGATGGAATGGAGGAGGGAAGAGGTGGAAGGAGATGGAGTCAAAACCTGCCGGATTCCAGGAAGAAGACGACCGTCGGGTCGACCTGGAGAAGAAAAGGGGATTTAGGGTAAGCTACCCCGCAGGAACATCAAACTCTTAACCGGCGCCCACGGCTTAAATGACTCTGGCAGGGGGGTCAGTGTCGACACTAGAGGAGGTGAGTGTCGACCTGAGTGAAAGTCTGTCGACACGAGATGTAGTAGTGTCGACCTGGCCTGATGAAAATTTAAGATATGAGTGTGGGAAAAATTAGTGAGTTTTGGGACATCTTTATAATAATAAGCAATGGGTGGAATAATCATTTCAAGGATTTTTAAGAGGCTAAAAAATTCATTTGTGAAATTTTGCAAAAATTCAACACAATTCAAGTTTTACACAACATCCAACATGATATGAGCATTCATTGGCTTGAGTCAATAAAATGATGATTTGAGGGATATAATACATTGAATAGTCAAGTACAAACTACCATATTCTTCAACTCCAAAGAAATAAAACATCTTCTAGACTGAAATTAAGTGTGTTGAAAGTAAACAATGTTTTAAAACAACTTGATGATGGATAGAGATGATTCTTTTAAACAATTCTCCAATGACATGCATTTTTTTTTTTTAAAACAAACTATCAAATGAGATAAATCTTGTTCACTCAAGAACTAATGCTTTTCACACACTATAGTCCCTGGATACTAAAGATTTATCCATGATCAAGTCTCAAAGGGGTAAATGATGACCTTTTGACATGAAAATATACGTGTTTTAGACGCCAATATTTCCAGTTACTCAGTCATCATCAAAAAGCATAGGACATATTTATTTTGTTTTGAAATTGTTTTTAATCCCTTTGAACAGAGATAGCATTAGTGCCTCATGACATACATGGCACTTCATTCATTGTGAAGGTGTGCAGTTTCTCAGCACATGTGCCATTGCTCTGTTGAATTATCAGATGTTAGAGAGTTTTTGAGAAAAGAGATCAGTTATATCCAACATCAGTTGCAAACAAAAGCATGTTTAAAAATCAAGAAACACATTATCCTTCAGTCTTTGAAAGAAATCTGAATTTCTATAGATTTAAAGAGTATAGATGAGAGTTGACAAATGAATATAGTAGATCACTCAAAGGATCATTTTGAGACTCTAGACACCTGAATGAGGACATCATGCAAGGAAATCGATGTAATGCAAGAAAAGTTTTGAATTTTGCAAAGGACATTATTTGAATTTTCTAGCTCCCCCTGAGATGAGGATTTCAACCACTTTTCATCAGAATAAGGATATGCAAGTTTTTGAAATCAGGAAAGATTCTCTTTAAACAATAAAAGCTCCCCCTCAATAATTGCATTTTCATTTCTTGGTACTTGGCGGAGACATATACTCTCGCATAGTGAAAGTGTCCAGACAAACAGAACTTGTCCTTCTTCAAATCACCATTTGATATACCAAGAAGTTCAACACAATGTAAGTTGAAGAGTTCATTGTCAAAAAGAAATAGAGGTGAAATGTAGAGAGATATGATCAGTATGAATCAAGGAAGCAAATGAATATGATGATGTAAAGAACTCCCCCTCAGAAGATGCCTAACACTCAACCCAATCCCAATGAGAGAGATCAAGAAAATGGACATTTACAAAGACCAAGTTCTCTCCTTAAAGATGAGAATCTACTGTCAGGAAGGGGTTTGGTGAAGATGTCAGCAATTTGTTTTTTTTCAGTTTCTATGAAGTGGAGTTCAAATGATTTCTTTGCTACCTCATTTCTCAAGAAATGATAAATCAGACATGAAGGAATATTTCTCCAGCATTTCACTCAAAGATTCTTTTGGCTCACTTCCTATAAGATATACATGATTTGAAATGATCATACAAGCAATTCAGATATGTTCATTCAAAGTAGTTTACAACGAAAGAATATAAACATGATCAATCATGCATTAACAGGCAATTTATTAAAAAAATATTTTTGTACTTTTTCAAATTTACTCCCCCTTAATTTGTGCATGGAATGAAAAAGTTAGCATGCAATTCACACATGATTATGAGCACAATTAGCTTTACGCATAACAAGACTTTTGGTACTTGGCGGAGTATTTTACTCACGCATAATGATAGCTTCCAAACAAGCATAACTTGTTTTTCCACATGTCATCATTTGATATACCAAGAAGTCAAAGCAGTTAGTATACACACAGATTCATTGGAACAGTTAAGCATGCATGATAACATAAACATGATTCCAATTGTTATGACATAAAGTTCATTGATGGGAGTTGCATTGAAACACATTTCTCATTGTTCAGATAAAAATTAAACATTCATTCCAATTCAAGCAATTCAAGTTTGAAATGATAAAGAAATTTTACCTAAACAGTCTTCATTTCTTTCTCAAAGATTTTACCTGTGTTCTCCAGTCATTTCTAGTCTTGCACAGCCAATATCTTGAATCCATTAACAGTGTATGGCTGCAAGACTTCTCAGCTTGCTGATCAAGCTGGTTTTGGGACCCACACTTGCTTGGGTCCTGCATTGAAATCAATGTTAGATTGCAACAAAGATTTCTGAACCCAAAATGATTTTATTTTGGGTGCATTTTGCTGAAGACTAGAAACACTGGAATCATGGTTTCTAATCTTAGAGTTATTGGTATAGAATGCACCACTGACATTCTGAACATTTTGTTTTCTATTTTTCAGATTTTTAATATGAGCAGAAATAAAATGATTTTGTGCAACATTTTTATGTCTATACACATGGAGTTTCTGAACATTTTCAGTATGAACATGATGTTTATTCCTATGCGTATGAGCATGTGCATTAGACTGGAATTTCTTAGCATGCACAACAAAATCATTTCTGTACCAACAGTCCTTAGAAATATGGCCAATTTTATGACAATGAAAACATTGGACTGATTTGGCATGATTATTGAAATTTTGATTTCTATTCCAGCAATGTTTGGCAAGATGACCAGATTTATTATAATTAAAGCAAATGAGAGCATTTTTTACCTGGTACTTACCTTGGCATGTATGCATTTGCTGAAATCTCCTTTTCATGTGAGGAGGCTCACCATGAGGAGAAGGAGGTACCTTTTTGTAGCTCTTGGCATGATGTGAATTTGGAATTTGCCTTGGAGTTTTTTAGATTGATGGAGGAAGTAGATGAGTCCTCTTGACAGTAGCATTCCTCTCTTTCCCTGCCTGTTTCTGAACAAGAACTTGCACTAGCTTTTCATTAGACTTAGAAGAGTTTTTGTTTGCAACAGATTTAACAACTGTTAATTTTGTTTTGTTCTTATTTTTCTTATCTCTCACAGAAGTATTCTTCAATTCATGTTGAAGCTTCTGTTTTTCAGATTTTAATGCAATTACTTCCTTTTCTGAAATTTGAAGCTTGTTTAGCATGACATCCAAACCATTTTTCATCTTGTTCTTTTCATTCTCAAATTGAGCAATTTGTTTTTCCAAATCGGCGATTTTATTACTCAAATTGCTGCATTCATTGTCCAATGGTTTGTCATGGTACAAGCATTCAATCTTCCTTTTTAAATGATGATTTTCTTCAACAAGTTGTTTGCATCTTTCATTTATTTGATGATCATGAGCCATATTAGAGATTTGTTTGTTTAATTGATCATTATCAAATTTGAAGTTGTTATTGAGATCAATCAATTCTTCTTTTTCATTTTCCAGATCAATGACTTTTGATTTCAATAGCTCATGGTTTTCTTTCAATCCATTCAGTTTATTTTCACAGATTTGGAGTTCATCTTCCAAATTCTCTTTTTCAGAATTTAATTTTTCAACTTCATTTTTCAAATTATTATTTTCTTCTGAAAGATCCTTATCATTGTTCTGGTGCAATTCAAGTGTATTTCTCAAGTTTTCACTTTCTTTATGGCAATGTTTTAAATTCTTTTTCAAGTCTTTATTTTTAGTGTTCAGTTGTACATTAAGACTTTGTATCTTTTCACAGAATTTAATCAACTTAGCATAAGACATACTTTCATCTTCATCAGAGTCAGAATTAGAATACACAAATGGATTGGAGTTGATTTACCTGACCTTTTAGACCCATTTCAACTCTTGTTTTCTGAAGAGGATGAAGAATACTCTGAGCTCTTAGAATGTGCTGTTAGAGCCAAAACCTTATGAATTGTTGATTTTCTGGATTCATTGAGGCTCCTCTTTGCCATAAAGTACTTGTGAATTTCTTTTGCTCCTTTTCTTTTTGCTTCCTTTGAAAAACATGATGAAGGTGAGACTGGTGATTTCTCTGAAATTATAACAGGAGATTCATGCAGATTAAATAGATTTGCCATTATACCAAGACTCACAAAAGACTATTAGATCTAATCACAGTGAATCAATGTGACAAGGAATTAGATCTAACAATTAGAATGGTTAATCTACTCTAATGCCAAAAGGAGGAATCAGAGCGATTAAGCACACAGTTCAAGCAATTAACATAGAGATCAGCCAGAAGCAATCAAATCAGATCAGTAACATACATTAACCCTCTCTGATACCAATTGTTAGGAACGGATGGATGGAAGGATCAGATCTAGAAGGGGGGGTTGAATAGATCTAATACCAATTAACGTGGAAGCTTAAGCAATTTAAAATTACTTCGAACCAGAGATCAAATCACCCAATCAATTTACTGATCTGAAGTGTGATTAGAGTGTAAGCAAATCAATTAGTAGTGTGAACGAAATCCCTATGCATGCATCTAGCGAGATACAAAGGCAAACCACAAATCAAACCAATGCACAAAGGATTTTTTAGGTGGTTCGGAAATCACCTCCAGTGACTCCTACGTCCACCCCTCACACAGTGAGGCCACACTACTCAAAAACCTTGAGTACAACTCACACAGGAGCACGACGACTCCAAACACCCTTGAGCACGACGACTCAAGAAACATCTGGAGCACGACGACTCCAAACTGAGCACGACGGCTCAAACAACAACCGGAGTACGACGACTCCAAAGTGAGCGCGACGACTCAAAGCACACAGTGAGTACGACGACTCACAAACTACTGAGCTCGACGGCTCACAAACAACCTACTAGAAAAACACAAGACTCAGATCCTCTAGCAACAGATCTTGTCCAACAAGAGTCAATTCATGAGACTTATGCAACAACCCATGCACAATCTCAGAATAACTCAGAAGAGAAAAGGAAAATGAGAATTGTATTGATAAGCTTTTCTCTTCAGATGTACTCCCTTGTAGAAGGTCGAATTGTGAAGTGCTTTGATCTCTGGAAGTTCCTGGACGATGCTCTGCAGTCTGATCTTCAGGATCTTCCTTGAATTCTTCACAGAAGTCGGCTTCTACTTGATCTGATTCCTTGAGGTGATCCAATTGGTTCTTCAACGATCAATTTCCACTTCTCATGCTTGAGCAGATGAGAATTTGGCTTGAGGAAGCACCAGGAAGGCAAGAACAGAGAGGAGAAACCTTCTAGCCCCCAACGGGATTTCTGGGAGGCTCTGAAAGGGTTCTTCATGTTGAATAGCCAATAGGAGGGTATTTATACCCCTAATAGTCCAAATGTACCCTTGGGGGTCATGGGCACACGATCCAAGGCTAATCTAACAGTTCCCTAGGGTGCCACGTGTCCAGGACAAAGTTTAAGTCACAGAGATTCCGGAGTGTGTCGACCTGCCCATGAGGTGTGTCGACACACTGTCCCAGACTGGCAAAATAATTCCCTGGGAGAGGTCTCTAGTGTCGATTTGAGATGATTCAGTGTCGACACCATGTCCCAGACAGCAAAGCAGGCCTTCTGGGAAGGCTCTCTAGTGTCGACCTGATATCATCTCATGTCGACCTACTTTAGCCATCTGACAAACAGGCCTTCTGGGAGAGCCATCTAGTGTCGACCTGCCCGCATTTGGTGTCGACCTGCTTTAGCCATCTGACAAACTGGCCTTCTGGGAAGGCTCTCTAGTGTCGACACTATCTGATTTAGTGTCGACCTGAGATAGAAGCCTGTTAACATATTTCTCTGGGATCTGTCTCTAGTGTCGACCAACCCTGGACTAGTGTCGACACTAGTTGATCTTTTCTTCACATTTCTGTCTTTGCTCTGAGCCATTGTGTCGACATCACTGATGGTTGTGTCGACACTACCTTTGCAAGAAAATGTTGTCCCTGAGAAAATAAACACATAAATCATTAGTTAAATATATTATCATGAATATCAATGATAAATGTGCTTGGAAACATGATTTTTGAATATTGTTATTTCAGATGTGATGTATTTCACATGTTCCAATTGTTATGCATTAAAATCACAGCTTGTCATCATCAAAATGTGAGGAGAAATGTATTATATTCACACTCAACCCAACACATCTGTCAACAGCCACTTCTTCTGCTGTCGATAGCCAGGCACAGTTCCGAAACTCATCATTCTTCAGACTGTTCCCATCTGTCGATAGACCACTCTGTACCTGTCGACAGACTCCACCTACCTGAACTCAGTTACTTCACACTGTCTGAATGTGTCGACATGCACCCAATGGCTGTCGACAGATGCACCTCTTGCTGAGTTTTACTTGTCCTGTCTCAACATTCTTCATGAGCATGCTTCACTCATGTATCTAAGGTGTAAATTGGTGCTTACTTATGTTATAATCATTCATATCCACATAATATCAACGACATTGTCCACATCACAATGATTTTGAGATAATATTTTGTGCTTGAGTCTAGGTTGTGTCATCTAGACAACATTGATCAAATCTAATGATTTTAATCTAACTCCCTTCTGGATTATCATGTTTCTAAAATGGTTTGATCAGTAAGAAGGTTTTTGAACTTAATGTTTTACATTAACCATTGACCTTAAGCAATCATTGACCTTGATTGTTAAAAATATATCCAAAACAAAAAAAAAAGAAGAAAAGCTACCTATTTCAAACACTCCAAAGTTCATAAAACAAATTTTGAAATGGGACAAAGGCAGAGCAATGATGAGCATCACTGAGTAACCGGCGACATGGGCATCACACATGTCTATCTTCGCGTCAAAAAGTCCTTTCATTATCTCTGCACAATAGTATGATGGTCACTTACACTGAGTAACTGGGGGCACGGGCATCCCAAATATCTACCTTCACGTCAAAAGGTGACAGTGATCCTAATTGCTACTTTTCCCACATTAACTTGTCACAAAAAAAAATCCATGCAAGAAATAGAGTGTAGCCTCCATGCTTTTACATCAAAGGCAATGTGTTGTTTATTGTTAATCGCTCATGTAGAAATTACTTTCAAAGTACCATATGAACATCACACCAAAAGGAACGTGTTTTTCTACCACGGTTTTATCCAAAGGGGTTATCTTATGTTCATATCTTCTTGACCGGTGTTTTCTAAATGCCATAACTTAAGATTCCCAGAATAGTATCACTCAACCATTGTCGATAATTGACATGTCGTAATTATTAGTGGGTATGACATTTTATAATGTGTATTTACCTATTTTATTTTTATATACACATTGGACGCTCATTGCCTTGAAAAATCCTATCAAAATACATTATTGGCGCACTTTCTGCAAGTGCCTGTCAACAGGGCACTATTCACCTGTCGACAGCCGGCAGTAGACCTATTTTGGAAGCCCAACGGGTGGCCATCTAGGGCAGATTTCGTGGGTCCCAGTCCTTTCAAATCCCTTCCCACTTTCTTTAAAAGGACCCCACGACCCCTTCCTCCCTTTTCCACTTCCACAAACTCCCTCCTCCTTCCATCTTCACACAAACCCTCCTTTCTCCAGGGCGCAGAGCAGAGTCTCCCTCTTCGGGTGTTACCTCCTGCTCGTGCTTCCTTCCACCTTTCACATCCCTCTCTACTCCAAGATCCCTCTTTCTGATGGCTCCCAAGAGCAAGAAGCTTGTCTCCCGTCGCCGTCCTCGTTCTCCCCAAGCAGGCGAGGGTTCCAGGGCTCACACCGAGCGCCGGACGAAGCATCGGGATGATCGGCTGTCAGAACTCATCATTCCTTCAGATTTGCAACTTCTCAATGTTCATGGCACCTTCACCAAGTTCGTGCAGCCCAGATATGTTGATTTCAGATCTCTAGATGACATGTTTCCAGGGTTGTTGCCACTTTTTGATACCCAGGGGTGGTCTCCCTTCTGCTATTCTCACACGGTACTCTCCCCCCGCTGTGGCAGAGTTCTACAACAATCTCCGAGAAACCACTCAAGGTGATCTTTACACCAAGGTGAAAGGCACCCCGTTTCTGATCACTTCTAATCTTTTCTCTGTTGCACTTCAAATTCTAAACACTGGCCTTGATATCATGCAACATCACCCATTGGCATCTGAGTACTATACACTCATCACTGGGCAGCCATACGATTCATCTAAAAATCGTGTGCAACTGAATGCCAACTCCTTCTCTCCTCTTCATCATCTCATCCACCATATCTTTACCACAATCATCGTCCCCAAGGATGGTAGTCAGGAACTTGTGACTGCCATTCACAAATCTCTCTTTCACGCCTTTCTTTAATGTGAACAAGTCAACCTTCCACTCCTTATACTTTCTCACATCTGGGTATGCCTTCGCAATTCCAATAGGTCTATGCCTTATGCATGTCCAATCACTTCTCTTCTTTTGTTTCTTGGCATCCAAATCTCCAAAGAAGAGATGACAAACCTCAAGTCTCGTAGCTCCTTTGATCTCACTGCTGCTCACAGGATGGGCTACAAAATGGTTGATGGGGTTGTGTCACGAGAACTCAAGGGTAAGGGACCGGCAATTACTGAGGAAGATGACAAAGATGACGTTGCTGAGGATGGTGAGGATGCTAATAAAGACTCCCAGTCTGAGCCAATAGATGCTCCGGGAGATGAAGATGCTGCTAATGACCAAGCGCCTGCTGAGCTATCTCTTCAAGATTTCATCACTGCTCAAATGGCACAAATGCAACTTCAAATGACCATAGGCTTTGAGCACATGAATGAACGATTGGACATTGTTGATACAAGCATTGAAGCACTAGCTGATACTCAAGTCTAGCTTCAGCTCAGACTTACTAGACTCTCCACAGAGGTTCATGGCATTCGTCAGGCCTCTGCACCGCCTGGCAATGATGCTGCTTACAGAGTTTAGGTGTCCACTGTGTTTGGGTCATGGTCATGGTCTTGTTCTTGATGTACTAGTTTGCTTACTTGGTCATGTTATTCTTCCCTACATTTCCTTTTGTCACATTGTCACTACATTCTGTAACTGTGTGTAATGCTTGACAATTCAATGAAACTCACAGTTATTTGCTTTCTTCATGTGTGCATGATGTGTCTTTTTGGATGTTGTCGAAAGGGGGAGAAACAATAATGTGCATTAATTAAAATTTTGTCATCATCAAAAAGGGGGAGAATGTTGGGTTTACATGGATTCATAATTGAGATGTTTGTTTATGATGATGAGCAATCAATGAGCATTTCATGAACAAAATAATTTCATGTGATATGTATGTGGGAAACATGATAAGAATGACAAGTCAAGCAAATGTTAGTCAAGAATCACATGTTTAATTTGATTATCTAAATGTTCACATTATCTCACTAACAATGTTCTTAAATGTAGGTGAGATTGCATGCAAGACAATGTACCAAAACAAGAGCAAGAAGATCAAGAAAAGCACAAAAGACAAGTACTTGTCGACAGCCCCCAAGATGCCTGTTGACAGCCCTTCACAGACAGATCTTATAGGGTACTGGCAAGGTGTACCTATCGACAGCCCCACTGATGCCTGTCGACAGATCTGCACAGACAGAACACACAGGCTCTTGGCAAGGTGTGCCTGTCGACAGACTCAAATCTCTTGTCGACAGATCCACACAAGGAACTGTCTCCCAGAAAGCCAGTCTTCTGCCTTTTTCAAGTCTGTCTTCATCTGTCGACAGATGCAATTCTTGCTATCGACAGACGAAGGGAAAATCTCAATACGAGATCTCCATATGTTCTCGAATTGGGTGTTTCCAAATCTCACGACTCTCCATACTTAAACACCCATATAAAAGGAACTCTTTGGAGTTATTTTCGTACAGAAGCAGCCACAACTCTAAACCCTAAGCCAAGTCTCAAGAGAGAAGATCTTTCTGCTTCTCTGCTTCAACCATTCATCCAGGCAACTAGAGAGACATCTTCTGAACGGGATTGAAGCCAGATTGTCCATCTCTCAAGCTAAGCTACGTGATACACAAGTTGTGTACTCCAAACCACCTTAAATCATCGTGTCTGTGGTTTGAACGTTTCACGCTAGATGTTGGTAGGCACGTTGATCTTTCACATGCCAGATAAATTGCTATTCTATCTACTTACAACTAACACACATCTCAGTTTGATTTAAACCCTGTTTGAAATATCAAGAGTCTGTGTTTCCACTGAAAAGAAGGTTATTATATTTTTAATTGATAGAAATCTATTCAACCCCCTTTCTAGATTACCATATTGTATAATTCCGCACATCTTTAAGGCAGCAACAAGATTGCCGTCAACCTCCTATCTGCAAAAGTGCAGACTGAACTCAAATAAAAAGGGAGAATTAGAGGTTCCAGGACACGAAATAAAATCCAAAAAATTCCTAGAACCTAAAGGACATGTCTAGGAATGATACCCCTTAATTATTTGCATGAAATAAAATCTAAGCAGATCAAATCTACCGAAGAAGCCCTCCTCGGCCAAGCCAAGAAGGTGCAGATTTGCAACCCTAAATCAGTTCTTCACCCCTGCATAGAAGGTCCTCCGGAGTTGGGGAAGCTTCTAAAACACTTGAGTATCTCCCAGTCAAAGAAGATCGCCAGAAGACCTTCCCAATCGCCGGATCAAGCTTGCAAAAATGGTTTTCTCTCAAGAAACCCTAGGTTTTTCTCATGAGCCAAAAGACCTAATCTGGCCGAAAACATTAGGTTTCATAGGTTTAAGGGTCGGGGTGTGCCTAGGATTAGGTTTTCCTACCATTGGGGATAGTTTCCTAATCAAGAACCTAGAGAAATTGTTGTCGTTTTCAGATTTGGAATCGCAACATAACTAGAGAAGTAAACGGCCACTTTGTTGCCGTTAACAAGAAGTAAACGTCCATCGATCTGGATGTCTATCTCCTGGCCATGAAGTCAACAGCACATAGGTTGCCGTCTACCTGCCCTTAACGTCAAGGTATGTTGACGTTAATTGGGATTTCGGCAGAACTCTAAATACATTAAACCAGCATACATGTACAAAGATAAATAAACATTATATGCACAAAATTTGATAAATACAATATGTATAAAATTAGCTAAATACTTATATGCACAGAAATAAATATATATACATATGCACATAAGTAAATAAATAATTATAATATACACAAAATTAATATACACACTATGTACATAAACAAGTAAATACTACATGCACAGAATTTAATATGGAAAAAAATCGAGAACCTTACACTCTGAGTCCGCTATAGCGAATGCAATTGTGAAAAGCTTGTCATTTCCATTTAATGCACTTGCTGCAAGAATCACACGTTACATTTTTTCAGTGATATGTGATAATCAAGAAAAATCAAAGGTCGACAACCAACCTCATAACCATATGCACATGCGGCAAAACACACAAAATATGAGTTAAATCGATGTGTCTCCTCAGCCACTACCATATCTATGATGCTTCCAGGATTCGTTTCCATTACACTTTGGGAGTACCAACGTAGCATGTCAGAACTTGTCCGTACATCTCCATTTAAATCGGTTACGGCAAGTTCCCTACCCCTCTGAGCTTGATGGTATGGCACAAGCACCCCATAGTCACTAGCAATGTCTTTAACCATGTCACATGGACAGTAGTGTGGAGTGTGTGCCATTTTTTTCTTTTCTAGTTTAGCTATCCACTTTTTTGTTGTCCTTGGATGATACGGGCTCTTCAAATCACAACCACATGTGTGTACATTATTCATTGTCTTAATCACAAAATCAGAACTTTCCCGCAACATTGATGCATGAATCCGCCATGGACAACCTTCTCCTTTGCATGTTGCAGTAACACGAGTTTGATCATTCTTGATATATAACCAGTCAAAACCTCGGTATATAGCATAGTTTGTTAGTTCTGCCTGAAAGTGAGCTTTGTCATTAAATAGTTGCCCCTTCCCAATTAATGCATGAGCCCACAATTCACTTCTCAGAACTCCATGTGAGCTGCCACTTTCATATTCTATGTATATTTAAAGGCAACCACTTCTTGTATAACCAATAACTGGTTCTGTTGGATTTACTATAATGAGCGGTGATGATCTGGAATGTTTACAGACTTACAAAGTTAGTTATATTAAGAAGCATACATAGTTACAGATTTACATGTCCAACTGTGTAAGTATGTAATTACATACTTATAACATTACTACTTTACAGAGTTACAGACTTACATGTGTAAGTATGTAATCACCTACTTATAGACTTACTAAATTACAGACTTACATATGTAACTATGTAAGTATGTAATTACCTACTAATAGACTAACAAACTTACAGACTTACATGTGTAACTATGTAAGTATGTAATTACGTACTTATAGACTTACTAAGTTACATATTTACAGACTTACATGTATAACTGTGCAACTATGTAATTACCTACTTATAGAATAACTAAGTTACAGACTTACATAGTTCCATATTTACATTCAACCTTACTAACTAACATGTGCGTATCTGTGATCTTCTCCATTATAGTGCTTTTATTAGTCTCCACACGCATGATAATGATAGGGTTGATCACCTGTCGTTTATGAATATCATACATGATGTCCACATTCCCATCTTCACACAGTGGACAATAGGTATCTGTAACACTTGGGAGGGAGTACTTGATGATCCATCTTCGACTTGATAAGGAGCATCGACACAAGATTTGAGCACGAAGTACATCAAGCTTCATTCCGCAGGAGACATAGAACACGAAGGAGTCGTTGCTAAAGGAATAGCGGGCTGGAATCTTTTCCATCTTTCCTTTGAAACTTTCAGTAGTTTCCAGTAGATGGCTGGAGGAGTAAGCAGAGGAAAGGGAATGGGGACTATGATTTTGTTTCATAAGTGGAAGAAGAAAGACGAGCGGTGTTTAGGCGAAAAACTAGTTCGTCTCTCTCCACTGTCGCCGTCAGCAATCATTTCATTTGGGAATTTACCACAATGCCCTCGAACCGCCACTATTGTTTTGGAAATATGAGAGAGTGTAAGTAGGGCAACAACTAGGTAAGCCCTACCTTTACTCTTTTCGAACCACCATTTGCTCTACTGTTCGATAGCTTCTGTGAGGAAGGAAGATCACATCTCCCATAGGGGAAGATGGAGCATCGAGCGTCGACCCTGGAGAAAGAGAGCAGGACGAAAATAGAAGAACCGTGTTTGGGAAGCGATGAACCACTACAAGAGTTCATCGATCACTGACGTAAACAAGAAGATGTAGGTATTTAACTTTTCAAAATTTTCATGTGTAGTCTTTCCTCTTTGAAAAAGGCTACAGATTGAAAATAGATTTTTCTTAAGTTTTCATGTGGTCTTTCCACTTTCAAAAAGATTAAAGATTAAAAAATATTCATTTTTTTTCATTTGGAGTATTTCATGTTTCAATAAAAGCAACATATTGAAAACGAGTCATTTTTTGAAGTGGAGTATTTCCTTTACAGAGGAAACTGCAGAAGTTGAAGATGAAAACAACAAAGTATAAGCTTGTTCTAGAGAAGATGAAGGAAACGATTTAGAGGAGACAGAAGAAGAGGGAGAAGAGGATAGTAAGCTATTTAGTAATTCTGTAAGTTACAGAGTTACATAAGTACGTAAATTACAGAGTTATTTCGTAACTATGTAATGATGTACCTTTATAACTAAGTAAGTATGTAAGTTACAGAGAGTTACTTGTAGTTCATAATTATGTACGTAGTGACATATGCCATTTATTTAATATTTTTTAAGCCATGTGGAATAATCTTCATACAGGCACTGTAGACAGTAACATATGCCATTTACATAGGCGATGCAATTGGAAGTTCTACATGGACGCATTGAAGGTGGCCGGCATTCGAGATTGCCATGAGTCTCTCATGTCCACAACATGTTTCTATGTTTATAGCAATCCAGAGCACATGACAATCCCACTTCCATTGGTAGAGGAGATTATTTTGCATTACGTTGAGGAATTATGTACGAAGTAATTAACAATCCTAGTATGATATCTAATCATTTTCATATGCTTTTAAAACATAAATTCACATCTTTAGCTTGCTGTTTTAATATGAATAATTCTCATTCACATGGTTTCACATGCTATCACGTTCACCTAACACTATCACATGTTCACATTTCACATAATCACATTTTTCACACTTTTACACTTATTTGCCGTGACACATAGTCCGGACCACCACAAAGAAGGACACACATTCACATAATACATACCCGTCACCTAGGCAATACAGTGACAAATCTTGGTAAACTGCGCAGAACCGGGAGAAGCCCTCTCCACCTTAACCAGTGGTACTTGTCCACCTCCCGGATTTAATCCTAATGCCCATAGGATATCACATACACATTGAGCCTTCCCATAGAGACTTTACTACAGTACGGCTCCACAGCCTTCTATGGTAGCAGTGTCAATTTCGGCACACTTACACCTTAACACTTAATCACATGGTTTTATTCACTTACATGCACTTTTTAACTCATTCACATGCACTTTAAACAAATACACATGCTTCAGTTTACAGAATTCAATATTACTGATTCACAGTGTCAATTTAATCATAACAGTGCTAAAACATGCTGCTAATCACTAAATTTTACATGAGACTAATTACCCTTATTAAAGTACAAATAGAACTTACTGACATCTAAATAATATCAAATTTTAATCATAGGCTTCTTACAGGTAATATGTCACATGTCTAATTTGTCAGATTTTTGCAACTGTAAATCTATTTTTAAAAATTTAAATAAATTCTATGCCAATTTAACATGATAATTACTTTAACATGGTATACAACAACACAATCAGTTCTAATAGGTCTACAACCTGAAAACAGTAACCCTAAGATCATGAAAATTTTCTGAAACCCTAACATGCAACGAAACTATTTATTTAGAATTAAACATAGTTAAACATGCTTATTTTCTAAATACAGAAATTATACTAAATAATATTATGCTCAGAAAATTGACAGAACCTCATGATATGACCTACAGACCATACTTGACCAATCACAATTTTTACAGCATGCACAGACCTCCAAACAGTCGAAAATCATAGTATAGAGATCAAACATATAGTTCTGCAGAAAATAGATGAACTTGACGGCAAGGGCCTTGCAGCCAACAAGGGTTAACGGCACACTATGCTACCGTCAACTCAGGAACTTGGCAGCAACAAGGTTACCGTCTTTAACGCCCCGAAAATTTTACTTGCTAGGAAAAGGTAATTAATGTGGTTATTATACATTAGTATGATCATTAAATTGAAATAATTAGAATGTGAGTTTAATTAATCGTAACATACGTTACCCCAGTGTCGTACACAGAGGTACGCGCTCCCACAGGGCGACACCAGAAAACGACAATGAAATAAAAATCTGATAACACCATAATTTCCAAAAAAAATGTGGAGATCTCAGAAATATAAATGTCTAAATTTTTCGGCGTACGAACTTCAAGGATAAGCTGACGCGACTATTTTTCGGGTGATTTTTCACCCAGTGTAAAATAAAATCTAAAAATTAAACTAAAATCATCATAATTTGTAAAACTATCACATTAGCTTATTGTTGAAATTTCAATACAAATAGACACTGTTTGGATTGGTTTATATAAGGATCAAATGACCTGCTGATTTAAGGGTGAATTACGGAAGGGATTTTGTGGATTATTTGCTATGCCCACGTGTGAGGCATTAGAGAGGCCAACACACCTAAGTGAGAAGTTAACACATTTGTTACTAACGTGTAAGCATGGGAAGACTCACATGGGCTACGTGTTGTGCAAATGGGGAACCTGCTGGGTTTATAAAAACCCTCCCACAGCCATCGCACACACCTTTCCACTCTTGCTTGTGTGTGTGTGTGTGTTATTGCTGAAGCTACTTCTTTCTTTTGCTGTTGTGGCGTGGCTATCATTGCCGGGAGAAGCTGCAACTGCTGCCTTGCTGTAGTGCTGCACTACCCCTGCACCAGCTGCACTTGTTCCTTTCTGTTGCAACCAACCTCCACGTTGAGGAGAAGAAGAACTTGTTCTCCCTCATGTAGGATTCATTCCCTCCTTTCTCACTCCTATCTTTTATACATGCTGAAGAGGCTTCTACTAAGTGTTTAAGTGTTTAAGTTCACCAGTTCCTCCTCTGGTTGTAGTAAATTTTATGTTGGGAAGAAGAAGAGTCTTGTTCTATTCCTTCTTCTTCCATCCTTAGCATTATACCTGCTACAGAATCTTGTTTTGGAGCCATAAGATCTTTAGAATAGTATGCTCCTTCCTGTTTAAGTGTTTATTCTCTCAGACTTTGGATTTGACTTATTAAATGCTCTTGAAATTGGGTAGGATCCATCTCCTATTTTCTTCTTCTTTCGTCCTTAGTTCTGGAGTCTTATTTTGAAGTCACAAACATCTTTAGTGCAGTGAGTTTGTTCCCTGTTTAAAGGTGTATATCTTCCAATTTCAGATTTGAGTTCTTAAGTACTCTTGGAATTGAGTGTCCATATTGTAGGATTTTTTCTATTCTCTTTCCTTCTTTATTAGAATCTCCAAGTATGAGTGTATACTATATCCACATCTTGATTTGTGTTCTGAAAAGATCAATAGGTTTGCTCTTCTTTCCATTGTGTTCATACTTTAACTAATGCTCATGTTTTGGGCAAAATATACTTGTGAAGAAATTCTTGTTAGATGCAAGGAAAAAAAAAATCTCTTAGAAGGATTATATATACTTTAATCTTTATTTCATAAGTATTTCATACCATCCATGTTGTAGAAATCTTCTTCTTTCTCTTCTTCCTTTGTTCTGACTGGTTGCTAGAAATAGCACTAGTGTCGACACCACCCCTGGACTGTGTCGACACCACTCCTGGACTGTTCTGACTGTTTACTGGAAACCAGAACTAGTGTCGACACCACCCCTGGACTGTGTCGACACCACTCCTGGACTGTTCTAACTATTTGCTGGAAACCAGAACTAGTGTCGACACCACCCCTGGACTGTGTCGACACCACCCCTGGACTGTGACGACACCACAGCTTCCTTGTTCTGACTGTTTGCTGGAAAACAGCACTAGTGTCGACACCACCCCTGGACTGTGTCGACACACCCTTGGACTGTGTCAACACCACAGTGAACTGTGTTGACACCACAGTGACTTGTGTTGACATAGCAGTAACTTGTCTATCCAGTAGTGTCAACTTGTCTTCAGTACAACATGTACCAATGTGAGGGATCATTCTTTTAGCCATGGATTATTCCTAAATATCCTAAGTTTGCTTGTTCCTACATGGCTACAACCTTTTGGTATCATTGGTATTAATCTTTAAACCTTTGTTTCATGTAAAATCTTGAGTACGTGTGTACCCCAATTGAACCATTACAAGAGTGAGTGTGTTATGTTGACAAAGTTATGGGTCTTTAGACTCAATGAGAAATTATGCATGTGCAAATAGGGCTGGTTCAGTCCTGGGAGGAGCACCCGAATTCGTTAGTGGCCGCGTAGGATCGATATGGACAAGTGGATGTTGGCATACATCATTTCGTGCTTGATTAGTCATCATGTCATACATGTGTGTGGGAATATGTATCTGAACCAGAACTTAAGTGTTATCTTGAATGTGTGATTATGCTTCTACATTTCCATTAATCAACATGTGTTAATCAGTGGACACATTCGTCTCTCCATTTAATACTCAATGTTAGCAATATTCAGATTCTTGTCCTGTGATTATATACTTGAGTCCTTTTTGTTTAAAGGAATTGAATTCTACTGGGCTAGTTAGCTCATTCTTCCTACCTTTTCTAGGTGATCAAGATGGGAATGAAGTATAAGGGGGATATGTGTGCTGAGTGGACTACCCATCGTCCTCCGAGTAGATACTTTTTATTTCTCTTATAGTTGGTTGGAATGTAATAATGTTACAATTGACTTCTATCTGCTCCTCATGTAGACTATAGTGAGGACTATCATGTAAAAAGCTTCCGCTAAAAGAGATGTGTATAAATAAGCTTTTGTGTTAATTCTCGTGCTTAATATCTGTCATTTTCAGTAAATAGACTTTTACTAGGACGTGACAGATAAATTGGTATCAGAGCTTAGTTCGATAAACCTAGGGATAACTAGTGAGTTGGGGTAGAAACTTGGGATTTGATAGCACGATTTTTGTAACTATAAAACAAAAAAATGTTTAACTTGTGTATTATTTCAGCATGGACATGAGTGCTCAACAAAGGTTGGTAGCAGCCATGGAAATGCTATGTCAGGACCTAGAATTATATGCTCAAGCACAGAGAGAAACCCACGTACAGATCAAAAAGGAAGTATGAGTCGGGCAATGCCCCGAAGGTTCAGTAAACTGCTAAGATGGCAGGCAAAGCTCCAGTAGGGAGTAAGAATGTTTGTAAGCATTGTCATCTCAGTGGACATCAGGCTGAAAATTGTTGGCGTAGGTTGGGTGCATGTCTCAAATGTGGGAGTACTCAACATAGAATTCCAGATTGTCCGATGATTAAGAATGCACCAGCCAACCCAAATCCCTGAGCAAAGCAAGGTAGACTGCAATCCATTCAAGAAGTGGAACCTAAATCCCCACAAGAGGGCAGATTGATTGAAGGTACATTGTTAGTAAACTCAAAACCTGCATTTGTGTTGTTTGATTCTGGAGCTACACACTCTTTCATTAGTTATGAGTTTGCTAAATCTCTGGAAATACAATCAGTTCCATTACCCACACAACTCGAGGTTTCAACTCCTTTGAGTGAGGGTAAGAAACTTAAAGAATATTACCCTGCTAGCTCAATCATAATTCAAGGACATGATTTACCCTGTGACTTGATATGTTTAGAAATGTGGGATTACGATGTAATTCTTGGGGTTAATTGGCTATCTAAATATCATGCAAACCTAGATTGCCAACTCAGAGAAGTTACTTTCCTAGGAAAGGAAATTTATTCGATGATCTTTGATAAACCCCACACTAGGAGAATACCAATAATTTCAGCAGTTAAGGCTTGTAAACTAGTACAGAAAGGTTGTCAAGGGTATTTAGCTTTTGTGACCCTATTAAATCAGAACATTACTGGATTGGAAGATATTCGGGTAGTAAGGGAATTTCTTGATGTTTCCCTGAGGAGCTACCTGGCATACCACCTAATAGGGAGGTGAATTTTTCAATGAATTGGTACCAGGAGCAACACCAGTATCAAGAACACCATACAGAATTGATGGAAGAATTGAAAGAGCTAAAAAGGCAATTGTTGGAATTGTTAGAAAAGGATTTATTAGACCTAGTACCTCACCTTGGGGTGCTCCTGTATTGTTTGTGAAGAAGAAGGATGGGTCTATGCGATTGTGCATAGATTATCGTCAATTGAATCAAATGACTATAAAGAACAAGTACCCACTTCCAAGAATTGATGATTTATTTGATCAATTGTCTACGGCTCAGTGTTTCTCCAAGATTGACTTAAGATCTGGTTATCATCAGCTCAGGATCCAAGAGCAAGACATTCATAAAACGGCTTTTCGAACAAGATATGGACACTATGAGTTCGTAGTAATGTCGTTTGGATTAACTAATTCACCTGCTGCATTTATGCAACTGATGAATGACGTGTTTAGGTCTTATTTGGATCAGTTTGTAGTTGTATTTATTGATGATATACTGATCTATTCTAAAAGTATAGAAGAGCATGAAGCACATTTACGGATTACTCTGCAATTGTTACGAGATCATAAGTTATATGCAAAATTCAGTAAATGTGAATTCTGGTTGAAGCAAGTGATGTTCTTAGGACACATTATTTCTAAGGAAGGTTTATCTGTAGACTCCTCAAAGATTGAAACTATACAGAAATGGGAACAACCTAAGAATATCACTGAGATTAGAAGTTTTCTAGGCATGGCCAGTTACTACCGGCGGTTTGTCAAGGATTTTTCTAGAATTGCCTCACCTCTCACACAACTGACTAGGAAAGGAATTGCATTTATATGGAATGAGAGTTGTGAACAAGCATTCCAATTATTGAAAGAATGTTTATCTACTGCACCAATTGTAGCCTTGCCGGTAGAAGGAAAAATATTTGAGGTTTATACTTATGCTTCCAATATTGGACTGGGATGGATGTGTATTAATGCAAGATGGAAGAGTTATTGCCTATGCATCAAGACAGCTAAAGACTCACGAGAAAAACTACCCAGTGCATGATTTGGAACTGGCAGCAGTAGTTTTTGCCCTCAAACTGTGGAGGAACTATCTATACGATAATCAATTCATAGTGTACTCCGATCATAAGAGTCTCAAGTATTTATTTTCACAGAAAGAACTGAACATGAGACAAAGAAGATGGGTGGAATATATCAAAGACTATGACTTCAAGATTGAGTACCATCCGGGTAAAGGCAACACTGTGGCTGATGCACTTAGCAGGAATCCTATAGCCAAGATATTTCAATTGCAAGTAAAGGAATGGAAGTTGTTGGAAGAATTTTCCACACTCAGTTTGAAGGCTGATCCACAAGAGGAAAAGATTGTAATTAATAATTTAGCCGTACAATCAGATTTGCTAAAGCAGATTAGGGAGCAACAGGACAATGATCTTATGTTGGTAGAAATTAGAGAAAAGATGGCTTCTAGACTTGATTTTCATGAAGATATCCATGGGAATCTTCGATTTTGAAATAGATTGTGTGTGCTAGATAATCACGAGATCTGGAAGCAAATTTTAGAAGAAGCTCACCGGTCACATTACACTATTCATCCAGGAGCTGTCAAGATGTATCAGGATTTGAAGAAACATTTTTGGTGGTGCAATATGAAGAAAGATATCGTGGAATTCATAGCTAAATGCTTGACATGTCAGAAAATCAAGGCCGAACATCAGAAACCAGGAGGAAAGTTAAAGCCACTTGAAATACCAGAATGGAAATGGGACAGTGTCGGTATGGATTTTATTGTAGGACTACCCAAAACACGAAGTGGATTCGATGCTATATGGGTAATCATTGACAGACTTACCAAATCAGCTCATTTCTTAGCAATCAAGACAAGATGGTCTGTTAATATTTTAGCGGCACTATACATGAAGGAAATTGTGCGGTTGCATGGAATTCCAAAAGATATTGTCTCCGACAGAGATGCAAGATTTACTTCACATTTTTGGAGAGAACTGCAAGGGCATTGGGGACTAAATTGAAGTTTAGCACAGCATTTCATCCTCAAACCGATTGACAGACTGAACTAGTGAACCAGATTATTGAGGATATGTGACATGCTTGTGTACTAGAATTTGGAAATGACTAGAACACTCATTTAACAATCATGGAATTTGCCTATAATAATAGTTATCAGTCTACCATTCAAGTGGCACCATTTGAAGCCTTATACGGTCGTCAATGTAGATCACCACTGTGTTGGGTGGAACTAAAAGAATCACATATTCTTGGACCCGAAATGATCTAAGAAACCACATAAATTATCAAATTAGTACAAGACAGAATGAAATCTGCCCAAGACCGACAGAAAAGCTATGCTGATCGTCGAAGAAGGGAACTGGAATTTCAACAAGGAGAGCATGTGTTTCTTAAAGTATCACCCCGAATAGGAATCAAGAGATTTGGAATCAAGGGAAAATTAAGTCCAAGGTTTATTGGACCATTTGAAATACTAAAAAGAGTTGGGGAAATGACGTATCAACTGGCACTACCACCACAACTATCTAATGTACATGATATTTTTCATGTGTCAATGTTGAGAAAGTACGTATATGACCCAGAACACATTATTGAATACCAAGGTTTGGAGGTACAAGAAAATTTGGCGTATGAAGAGAGACCAGTACAGATCCTTGATCGAAAAATCAAGCAACTTCGGAACAAGAAAGTTCCCTTACTAAAGATTCAGTGGAATAAGCGAGGACAAGAAGAGGCAACGTGGGAACTAGAAGACGCCATCAAGATCAAATATCCAGAATTGTTCACAGGTAAGTATCCATATTTGGGTGTTATTAAAATTGGAGGACCAAATTTCTTTTAGTGGGGGAGAGTTGTAACGCCCCGAAAATCTTACTTGCTAGCAAAATATAATTAATGTGGTTATTATACATTAGTATGATCATTAAATTGAAATAATTAGAATGTGAGTTTAATTAATGGTAACATATATTACCCCAGTGTCATACATAGAGGTGCGCACTCCCACAGGGCGACACCAGAAAATGACAATGAAATAAAAATCCGAGAACATCATAATTTCTAGAAAAATGTGGAGATCTCAGAAATATAAGTGTCTGAATTTTTCGGCATACGGACTTCAAGGATAAGCTGACGCGACTATTTTTCGGGTGATTTTTCACCCAGTGTAAAATAAAATCTAAAAATTAAACTAAAATTATCATAATTTGTAAAACTATCACATTAGCTTATGGTTGAAATTTCAATACAAATAGACACTGTTTGGATTGGTTTATATAAGGATCAAATGACCTGCTGATTTAAGGGCGAATTACGGAAGGGATTTTTGTGGATTATTTGCTATGCCCACATGTGAGGCATTAGAGAGGCCAGCACACCTAAGTGAGAAGTTAACACATTTGTTACTAACGTGTAAGCATGGGAAGACTCACATGGGCTACGTGTTGTGGTAAAAACCATTTTACCATGACACCTCAAAGGCTGATGTGCCATTTGCATGAGGAACCTGCTGGGTTTATAAAAACCCTCCATCAGCCATCGCACACACCTTTCCACTCCTGCTTGTGTGTATGTGTGTGTTATTCTGAAGCTACTCTTTCTTTTGCTACTGTGGTACGACTATCATTGTCGAGAGAAGCTGCAACTGCTGCCTGCTGTAGTGCTGCACTACCCCTGCACCAGCTGCACTTGTTCCTTTCTGTTGCAACCAACCTCAATGTGGGAAGACTACATACCATAAGTATAGAAATCTGCATCTCTCTAGGTTCATAAGTATTTCATACCATCTAGAAATCTTTTCTTTCTCTCTTCCTTTGTTCTGACTGGTTGCTGGAAACAGCACTAGTGTCGACACCACCCCTGGACTGTGTCGACACCACTCCTGGACTGTTTTGATTGTTTGCTGGAAACCAGAACTAGTGTCGACACCACCCCTGGACTGTGTCGACACCACTCCTGGACTGTTCTGACTGTTTGCTGGAAACCAGAACTAGTGTCGACACCACCCCTGGACTGTGTCGACACTACAGCTTCCTTGTTCTGACTGTTTGCTGGAAAACAACACTAGTGTCGACATCATCCCTGGACTGTGTCAACATACCCCTGGACTGTGTCAACACACCACTGGACTGTGTCAACACCACAGTGAACTGTGTTAACACCACAGTGACTTGTGTTGACATAGTTGTAACTTGTCTATCCAGTAGTGTCAACTTGTCTACAGTACAACATGTACCAATGTAAGGGATCATTCTTTTAGCCATGGATTATTCCTAAATATCCCAAGTTTACTTGTTCCTACATGGCTACAACCTTTGGAATCATTGGTATTAATCTTTAAACCTTTGTTTCATGTAAAATCTTGAGTACTTGTGTACCCCAATTGAACCATTACAAGAGTGAGTGTGGTATGTTGACAAAGTTGTGGGTCTTTAGACTCAATGAGAAATTATGCCTGTGCAAATAGGGTTGGTTCAGTCCTGGGAGGAGCACCCAAATTCGTTAGTGGCCGCGCGGGAATGATAAGGACAAGTGGATGTTGGCATACATCATTTCGTGCTTGATTAGTCATCATGTCATACATGTGTGTGGGAATATGTATCTGAACCAGAACTTAAGTGTTATCTTGAATGTGTGATTATGCTTCTACATTTCCATTGTTCTACATGTGTTAATCAGTGGACACATTCGTCCCTCCATTTAGTACTCAATGTTAGCAATATTCAGATTCTTGTCCTGTGATTATATACTTGAGTCCTTTTTGTTTAAAGGAATTGAATTCTACTGGGCTAGTTAGCTCATTCTTCCTACCTTTTCCAGGTGATCAAGATGGGAATGAAGTCTAAGGGGGATATGTGTGCTGAGTGGACTACCCGTCGTCCTGCGAGTAGATACTTTTTATTTCTCTTATAGTTGGTTGGAATGTAATAATGTTACAGTTTACTTCTATCTGCTCCTCATGTAGACTATAGTGAGGAGTATCATGTAAAAAGCTTCCGCTAAGAGAGATGTGTATAAATAAGCTTTTGTGTTAGTTCTCGTGCTTAATATCTGTCATTTTCAGTAAATAGACTTTTACTAGGACGTGACACCGTCAACCTCCTATCTACAGAAGTGCAGACTGAACTCAAATAAAAAAGGAGAATTGGAGGTTCCAAGACACGAAATAAAATCCAGAAAATTCCTAGAACCTAAAGGACATGTCTAGGGATGATACCCCTCGATTATTTGCCTGAAATAAAATCTAAGAAGATCAAATCTGTCGAAGAAGCCCTCCTCGGACAAGACAAGAAGGTGCAGATTTGCAACCCCAAATGAGTTCTTCACGCCTGCACAGAAGGTCCTACGAAGTCGGGGAAGCTTCTAAAACACTTGGAGTATCTCCCAGTCAAAGAAGATCGCCAGAAGACCTCCCCAATCGCCGGATCAAGCTTGTAAAAACTGGTTTTTCTCTCAAGGAACCCTAGGTTTTTCTCATGAGCCAAAAGACCTAATTTGGCCGAAAACTTTAGGTTTTATAGGTTTAAGGGTCGGGGTGCGCCTAGGATTAGGTTTTCCTACCATTGGGGATAGTTTCCTAATCAAGAACCTAGAGAAAATGCTGTCGTTTTCAGATCTGGAATCGCAACATAACTGGAGAAGTAAACGTCCACTTTGTTGCCGTTAACAGGAAGTAAACGTCCATCGATCTGGATGTCTATCTCCTGGCCATGAAGTCAACGGCACACAGGTTGCCGTCTACCTGCCCTTAACGTCAAGGTATGTTGACGTTAATTGGGATTTCGGCAGAACTCTAAATACATTAAACTAGCATACATGTACAAAGATAAATAGACATTATATGCACAGAATTTGATAAATACAATATGTACAGAATTAGCTAAATACTTATATGCATAGAAATAAATATATATACATATGCACATAAGTAAATAAATAATTATAATATATATAAAATTAATATAAACACTATGCACATAAACAAGTAAATACCACATGCACAGAATATAATATTGACAAAATTCGAGGACCTTACACTCCGAGTCCGCTATAGCGAATGCAATTGTGAAAAGCTTGTCATTTCCATTTAATGCACTTGCTGCAAGAATCACACGTTACATTTTTTCAGTGATATGTGATAATCAAAAAAATCAAAGGTCGACAACCAACCTCATAACCATATACACATGCGGCAAAACACACAAAATATGACTTAAATCGATGTGTCTCCTCATCCACTACCATATCTATGATGCTTCCAGGATTCGTTCCCATTACTCTTTGGGAGTACCAACGTAGCATGTCATAACTTGTCCGTACATCTCCATTTAAATTTGTTACGGCAAGTTCCCTCCCCCTCCAAGCTTGATGGTATGGCAAAAGCACCCCATAGTCACTAGTAATGTCTTTAACCATGTCACATGGATAGTAGTGTGGAGTGTGTGACATTTTTTTCTTTTCTAGTTCAGCTATCCACTTTTTTGATGTCCTTGGATGATACTGGCTCTTCAAATCACAACCACATGTGTGTACATTATTCATTATCTTAATCACAAAATCAGAACTTTCCTGCAACATTGATGCATGAATCTGACATGGACAACCTTCTCCTTTGCATGTTGCAGTAACACGAGTTTGATCATTCTTGATATATAACCAATCAAATCATCAGTATATAGCATAGTTTGTTAGTTCTGCCTGAAGGTGAGCTTTGTCATTAAACAGTTGCCCCTTCCCAGTTAATGCATGAGCCCACAATTCACTTCTTAGAACTCCATGTGAGCTGCCACTTTCTTATTCAGTGTATATTTAAAGGCAAACACTTCTTGTATGACCAACATCTGGTTCTGTTGGATTTACTGTAATGAGCGGTGATCTGGAATGTTATAGACATACAAAGTTAGTTATATTAAGAAGGATACATTGTTACGGATTTACATGTCCAACTATGTAAGTATGTAATTACATACTTATAACATTACTACTTTATAGAGTTACAGACTTACATGTGTAAGTATGTAATCACCTACTTATATACTTACTAAATTACAGACTTACATATGTAACGGTGTAAGTATGTAATTACCTACTTATAGACTAACAAACTTACAGACATACATGTGTAACAGTGTAAGTATGTAATTACGTACTTATAGACTTACTAAGTTACATATTTACTGACTTACATGTATAACTGTGCAACTATGTAATTACCTACTTATAGAATAACTAGGTTACAGACTTACATAGTTCCATATTTACATACAACCTTACTAACTAACATGTGCGTACCTATGATCTTCTCCATTATAGTGCTTTTATTAGTCTCCACACGCATGATAATGATAGGGTTGATCACCTGTCGCTTATGAATATCATACATAATGTCCACGTTCCCATCTTCACACAGCGGACAATAGGTATCTGTAAGACTTGGGAGGGAGTACTTGATGATCCATCTTCGACTTGATAAGGACCATCGACACAAGATTTGAGCACGAAGCACATCAAGCTTCATTCCGTAGGAGACATAGAACACGAAGGAGTCGTTGCTAAAGGAATAGCCGGCTGGAATCTTTTCCATCTTTCATTTGAAACTTTCAGTAGTTTCCAGTAGATGGCTGGAGGAGTAAGCAGAGGAAGGGGAATGGGGACTATGATTTTGTTTCATAAGTGGAAGAAGAAAGATGAGCGGCGTTTCGGCGAAAAACTAGTTCGTCTCTCTCCATTGTCGCCATCAGCAGTCATTTCATTTGGGAATTTACCACGATGCCCTCGAAATGCCACTATTTTTTGGAAATATGAGAGAGTGTAAGTAGGGAAACAACTAGGTAAGCCCTACCTTTACTCTTTTCGAACCACCATTTGCTCCACCGTTCGAGAGCTTCTGTGAGGAAGGAAGATCACATCTCCCATAGGGGAAGATGGAGCATCGAGCGTCGACCCTGGTGAAATAGAGCAGGACAGAAATAGAAGAACCGCGTTTGGGAACCGATGAACCACTAAAAGAGTTCATCGATCGCTGACGCAAACAAGAAGATGTAGGTATTTAACTTTTCAAAATTTTCATATGTAGTCTTTCCTCTTTGAAAAAGGCTACAGATTGAAAATAGATTTTTATTAGGTTTCATGTGGTCTTTCCACTTTCAAAAAGATTAAAGATTAAAAAATATTCATTTTTTTTCATTTGGAGTCTTTCATGTTTCAAGAAAATAAACATATTGAAAACGAGTCATTTTTTGAAGTGGAGTATTTCCTTTTCAGAGGAAACTGCAGAAGTTGAAGATGAAAACAGCAAAGTACAAGATTGTTCTAGATAAGATGAAGGAAACGATTTAGAGGAGACAGAAGAAGAGGGAGAAGAGGATGGCAAGCTATTTAGTCATTCTGTAAGTTACAGAGTTACATAAGTACGTAAATTACAGAGTTATTTCGTAACTATGTAACGATGTACCTTTGTAACTAAGTAAGTATGTAAGTTACAGAGAGTTACTTGTAGTTCATAATTATGTACGTAGTGACATATGCCATTTACTTAATATTTTTTAAGCCATGTGGAATAATCTTCATACAGGCACTGTAGACAGTAACATATGCCATTTACATAGGCGATGCAATTGGAAGTTTTACATGAACACATTGAAGGTGGCCGGCATTCGAGAATGCCATGAGTCTCTCATGTCCACAACATGTTTCTATGTTTATAGCAATCCAGAGCACATGCCAATCCCACTTCCATTGGTAGAGGAGATTATTTTGCATTATGTTGTGGAAGACTCATTTTTTATTGGAGGTGAGAAAGTACAATTCACTGTAGAAGAAGTAGCATTGATTCTTGTCCTTCCAAATTTTGATCAGAAGCTGGACTTTTCTCGAGACAATGTAGACAGTCGGCTTCAAAGATTGCTGCCCAAGAAGGACAGAGTGCACCGGAAAAATATTCTATAGGCCATGTAGTCTTTGGCACCCTCTAATGAGCAGCAAGACATTCAAGATTTTGTTGGGCTTTGGATAGCCTTACTTTGCGCAAGTTTTTGTTCACAACAACTATGTTCTCTTGTCCCATTGCAATTCTACATTATGTAAGCAATCTGAAGGAAGTGAACAATGTCAATTGGACATGTACTGCGCACCAATTCTTCATAAGCAAGATGACTGAAATTGCTAACGAGTTGAAGAAAGAGAATAGAGAAAAGTCATCTAAAGGAATTTATGTTTCAGAATGCTTTTTAGTTCTTGGTGTATGCCTTTTGTTTCTTCAAATACTACCAATAATAATGTATGTAAACTATATCACAATATATCACAGTAATAAGTACAATTTCTTTTAATGCCATGCCTAGTTATTAGAGCACCAAAGAAGCTTCCAGCCAAAATTTCCAGAGAAGCTTCCACCGATTTTCAAGTGGGTATGTCGGAGGAGAATAGTTTATTGGCAGAAAAAATTAAAGGAAATGAGTGCACACTCTATAAGTGTAATAACCCAGATTTTTGTAAATTATGACAAATGTGATAGATAGTAGACCATAATTTTATAGAGGCTCAAATAGTAGGAGAAACCATTGGCAACAATAAATCCATGTGAAGACTAAGGTAGGAGTTCAATTAACATGCCAAATACATGATCACAAGAACCTTGGTTCCTAAAAAATAACCAGATCTGTCGACAAGCACTGTTGTGTCTGTCGACAGATAGCTTCGTTGTCGACAAGTCCTGATGGATATGGTGACAGCTACTGCGCCAAACCTTCTCCCAGAAGCTTGCTTCATTGTCTAGTCTCCCATCTGTCGACAGCCAATCTGGAGTCTATCGACAGACACACGCACACATGAACAAAAACAAGGATTTGACCCCAGATCTGACACCATCAACCTTCGTAAACATCATCAATAGTGATAGTGCCCCTATTGAGCCCTTCTCAACACATTAATTACCCAAGAGCACTCACAAGGTTGTTGGCAAGAATATTGGACCACTTGGTAAAGAGTGGCTCCTAACTAATAATTTCTAAAACTTGATATGCAATTAGAATGTATAGATCATCAATCAGAAGTTTTGAACTTCTATTCCCCAATTAAAAGCCTCTAAACTCCAATGGGTGTTTGTTTTGCTTATAAGGCCAATCAGAATGGCTTCAACTCCAGTTGAAAGAAAGGCAGAAAGAAATAAAGAATCAGTCATTTAATTTGATCACCAATCGAAAGACCCCTCAGATCTATTCAGCAATCAATGGTCTTATGACCAATCCATGTTTTCCCTTCAGCAATCGATGGTCTAATGACCAATCGATGTTTTCCCTTTAACAATCGATTGTCCAGTGAACCAATCGATGTTTTCCCTTTAGCTATCGATGGTCTAATGACCAATCGATGTTTTCCCCTTCTGCAATTTCCCTTCAGCAATCAATGGTCGACCAATCGATGTTTTCCCCTTCAGTAATCGATGGTGTAATGACCAATCGATGTTTTCCCTTCAACAATCAATTGTCTAGTGAACCAATCGATGTTTTCCCTTCAGATATCAATGGTCTAATGACCAATTGATGTTTTCCCCTTCAACAATTGATGGTCTAATGACCAATCGATGTTTTCCCTTCAGCGATCGATGGTCTATTGACCAATCGATGTTTTCCCTTCAGCAATCGATGGTCTAGTGAACCAATCGATGTTTTCCCTTCAGCAATCAATGGTCTAATGAACCAATCGATGTTTTTCTTTCAGAAATCGATAGTCTAATGACCAATTGATGTTTTACCCTTCAACAATCGATGGTTTAATGATCAATCAATGTTTTCCCCTTCAGCAATCGATGGTTTAATGACCAATCTATGTTTTTCTTTCACAAATTGAATGTCTCTATGCCAATCAATTGCCTTCTTAATTACCAATCAATTACCTTGTTAGACGTCAATCGATTGCCCTGTTAATCACCAATCGATTGCCTTGTTAGACACCAATCTATTGTCTCCTTAACACCAATCGATTACCTTTTTGGTTACCAATCGATTGTCTCTTTAACACCAATCAATTGCCTTTTTGGTTATCAATTGATTCCCTCTTTAACACCAATAGATTGTCTCTTTAACACCAATCGATTGCCTTTTGGTCATCAATCGATTGTCTCTTTAACACCAATCAATTCCTCTTTTGGTAACCAATCGATTGCCTCTTTAACACCAATCGATTGTCTCTTTAACACCAATCAATTGCCTTTTGGTCACCAATCGATTGCCTTTTTAACACCAATTGATTGCCGTTTGTTCACCAATCGATTGTCTGATATTGTCAAACGATGGCTTTTTCCATGCTAAGCGATGTGGAGTTCTTCTCCAATTGATGTAGCCTCACTTAAACCTCCCAGTGATTGGTCTAATGTGAATCAGACCTGGGCCACAAGTGGTCCCCACTATGACTGTCCTTTTTCCAAGACATAAGTCCACCTTCTATACTATTAGAAACGTGGGCTGCATGGCCCAAGGTATGGTGGGCATAGCCTAAGGTATGGTGGATCCTTGAAAAAATCCCACCTACTGTACTATGAACATGGGGACCCATCCATCCTGGTTTGATGAGACCCTTAAAATCAACCCCTACACTCCCTTCTAACCCCACTGATCATGGGAAGAGGAAGCTTGGAGCTGGTGGAAGGAGCTCTCAAGAGCAGTGACTGATCCTGAAGCTTGGAAACCTTGTAGCTTCATCCATTATTTCTACTTGGTTTGAAGAAAAAGCAGAAGTTTCAGAAGTGATTAAGGTAGGTCTTCTCGGGGACAAACCTAATATTTTCATGCTTAAAAAGGGATCTTTGAATTTTATCTTGAAGGTTCTCCTAGTTCTTCTTCCGTTTTCTATCCAGTCAAGGTTGGTATGAGAATATCTTGGACCCTCGTACCATTAAGAGTTCCTTGCACCCTCCTTGGTTCAATTTTTACCTACTCCTAGAGTGTTGGACGGGGCTACTATTCAAAGGATCCCAACATCAAATATTCCATGGATCCTCACTTTACTGCGAGAAATCCCCCTTAACTACCTTGACAAATGTCACCCAAATTGTTTAGTTTGAACTGAGGTCTGAGATTCTCCCCTTTGAAGGTCCCAGTAACTTCTTTGCTGAAAACCTGGATGAGGATTTGTCTATTAGTTTTATCTTGGAACTGGATCCACTTGTTTAGGCCAAACTTCGACTGACATTTGGCCAACTTCGACTGGCCTTTGGCCACACTTCGGCTGGCCCTTAAGGCCAACTTCGACTAGCCCTTGGCCACACTTCGGCTGGCCCTTAAGGCCAACTCTGACTGGCCCTTAGCCACACTTCGACTGGCCCTTAAGGCCAACTTTGACTGGCCTTTAGGCACTTCAACTTGTCTGGATGGAATATTCAGTAGGTCGACACCTCCCTTCTGTGTCGACACATTCTCCCCATAGTGTGACACACATCTGCTTAGCCCCAAAAATCTGAAGCATATACCATGAGAGTTAAAATCTATGAAATATTGAGAAGCATTCTAAAAGTATCTCGATTCCTTGTTCCTTTACGACTCAGCTAGAATTCTACCTTTAAATCTGCTACTCGAAATTTGGAATCAAGTAAAAATGTATATGGAACCCATTTGATCCTTCTACATGATTTGACATGTCAAGATCTCTTTCACTTTTGTTCACTGAATCCTTACAATCTGTACTTCAAAATTCCTTGGTCTGAGCTTATATTTTTGGCTTTTATGACATCTTACAATTCTGTCTTTCTTGACTCTGATGACCATGATGTTATTTAGATTGACACTACTTAACTGCGGTCCAACTGACCTCATGCCTGTGCATATTTAAGGGGCATGTCTGGTCCTTGGGAGGAGCACCCCAACGTACTTATTAACCGTAGGAGTATGAACTTGTGGTGGTGGCTTGACACTGAAATGTTTGACTGATTTGAAAGTGCCTCTGGTTTCATGTTGAGTTCAAAGTATGATTTGATTTGTTTGTTTTGTAAAGTTTGAAATACAGCTAATTCTTGTTCTTTGACACATGCTTATTTGGAAATCATAGTATGAGTTCTTTTACTGTTCTCTTGAGATGAGAATCACTTCTGTTTGGTTTTGGTAGCCGCATGATTTGACTTGAAATTTTGCTATATGCATCTTCTGATCTGTTTATAATCATGCTTCATGTTTACCTTGATTACCCTACTTCTTATCCTTGAAATACGGCTTGTATAAAATGATAATCACTTATATTTTTCCCGCACCTTGAGATGTAAATCCTACTGAGCTTGTTGCTCATAAACCTATTTAATATTTTCAGGTGATCTGAAACAAGATTGGCATGTTGCAGGTCTTTGTGTGCTGAGCATGGAGCACCTTGGGGGAGTTTTATTTCTGATATTATATGTGTGAGCAAATCATGTTTAATTCATGTAAACCTTGTGGGATGGATCTGTGAGGAGTGTTTCTTTGGAATTTGAGACTGTACAAACTATTTAATGAATGAAAGGAATAAGTTGTTGATCAGTCTTAGTGTGAATCATGCCATGGAGGAACCTTATTTTTAATCGTATTATGTCTTATGTGTTGGAATTATGTAATGATCTGTGACAACTTTATTGCAATATGGTGTGTAAATCTTGAAATTTTAAGGTTTCAGTCAACCAACCCGCCTTCAATCATGAGTCATCATTTTGGGCTATTAAAGAGTGCTTCTCTAGTGTTTCCTTAAGACATTGGAACATGAAAAAAGTCTTTGACGAAGTATGAATAATGTGGAATCTATATATGGCTGGATTTCTTAGTTGATTTGAATGGTAGAATTCAGAGCATGAATTGTGGATCCCTAGTATAATCTAAATATTCATCTACTTCTGCATACTATAAGCATGAATTGTCGCGTCTCTAGACCATTTCCACTGTAGTATATCTATTTACTAAATATTATGGGGCGTGACAGTAAGTCTGTCTATCAACCCATTCTTGTGGTGTATAACTTATATATTTTTATCCATGCTGGTGATCACTTTAAGTACCAACACATAACTTATATATTTTAGTCCATTCTCATATAGTCTCCACTCTTACATATCCGAGGATGAGGAAACACTCTTTTAAGAAAGAAAATGAAGCTAAGATTATCAGCCAAACATGCCACATCATAACAGCATCAACAACAGCAAGACCACCCACAATATCTGCAACAGCAACAGCTTCCAGCAGCAGCAACAATAGCAAAACCCACCCAAATAGATCAAATTATCAATCTTCTGACTGACATTCGAAGTATGCTTGGACAGATAATCCAAATGAAGGAGAGAAAGGAAGAGAGAAAAAGACAGAAACGAACAGAAAAAATGTCCAAGAGAAAGAGAAAAGAAGAAGAACATGAGAAGGTAGGAAGAAAGGAGGAGGAAAAAATAGAAGTTGAAAGAGGAGAGGAGGAGGAGAAGGACGGAGGACAAGGGGTGGAGGAGATGTCCAAGAAGGAGGGGGGAGGACAGGAGGTGGAGGTGATGTCCACCAAGGAGGGAGGAGCAGATGTCCAAGAAAAAGGAGGAAGGAGGACAAGAGGAGGAGGAGAAAGAGGTGGAATGTCACATCCCCAAATATCCACCTTATATCTTGTGGAAATAATTGGGGTGCGACATGCAAATCAGACGGGCGCACAAGTCTTATGATCTAGATACAGGAATGAAAAGTACTAAAATCTTGAACAATATTGGTCAGCAGATTTATACATGTCGACCCCTCTTTCAAGAAAGAACTAATATAGTTTCTTTTCAGAATTGCTTGAGTCCCATCCTAGACCCTACATAATTACAATCATAGGGGTGGTATGAAGTTCGGAGGCAAAAGGGGATCATCTATGACCATCTCCACCGAAGACTATATTGGGATGCTCTCTTCACTCTTGCACATCCCGATCCGTCTCCATCGGCTCACCTTCACTACCTGAAATCATTAATGAATTTAATGATCTTGCGTCCAGTAGGGTTTACATCTCAAGGTGCGGGCAATTTTATAAATGATTAATGCATTAGCAACAAAATTTCAATAGAGGATTAAGAAGTTACTAATTTAACAATAAATTAGGTCTCTAGACAGATCAAGGTGACAAGTGTCAGATGGTTAACCGTTTCAAATCTTTACTGAACAATGATAAGCAATGGGCAGAAATTTCAAGAGGGATGCCTATCCGATGTACACATGACAGAATCAACCAAATTACAGAGTCCTTCAAGACATATGTGGATCATTTGAACAGGTACCAAGACTGGTTTCCAGAGCGTGTATAGATCAATTGAATAGATAGAAAGATTATCTGCACAAAGGATAGAATTAACCAAATTCCAAGGTTCTTTAGAACATGTATAGATCACTTGAACAAGTGACAAGATTGGCCATTGAGCAAACACATGTACAATGAACAATCGCATCATATCATATCAAGAAGGCACTTTCGAATCTTACAAACATGTTTTCATGCCAACACCACAAGTCCATACTCCCACGGTTAATAAGTACGTCAGGATGCTCCTCCCCAGGACCAGACAAGTCCCTTATATATGCACAGGTATGGGTCAGTTGGACTGAAGTCCCAAGTAGTGCCAGAGCACATTGTGGCCAAGAGAATTCCAAATGAACAAGTAGTAGGGCTCAGTTGAGAATTGGAAGCACTTTTGATGAAACAAGAATGACAAGAGTACTAGTTATAAAAGTGCCAAGGGTTTAGTGAACGAAAGTGGAAGGGAGCTTGACAGATCAAGTCATGTAGAAAGGGGTCAACTGGTTTCCCTATACATTTTTCTTGATTTCAGATTCAAGGCAAGCAGGCTCAAAGTGCAATTTTAGTAAATCTTAGAAGATGTAGAAATCAAGATAATTAGGAGTTAATAGAATGATCTCCACTTTTACAACTTTTAACATGTGTAAGATACTTAGGTTACTGTCATGCTGATTGCTTCTATGGGACATATCACAAGGTAGTGTTCGATGGTGGACAGAAAACTTAGACAAGGTTTCCAACATGGAAGTTGTTGAAACCATCACATGAACAAACTTGAAGGTTGCATTTCTAGTCTAAGGGTCCCAAAATGCACAGATTAATAGACAATTAAATGGGTTCCTATATAGAAAAGATCAGAGAACTCTAGGCATATTACTTAGGAACAAGGGTCATGCTTATCAGGAACAAGTAGAAATAAGGGGAGTCCTACGATGGTGTGACGATCAGGAAATCCTAATACCCTATTGAACAGAAGTTTGGAAAATCATAGGTGATCAACTAGGTTCATAACACAGAAAATCCAAGGATACTTAGAACATGAATTTTTTTTTTAATTTGTGCCTGAGAAAACCTACCTTAATTGTTTCTGAACTCCTACTAGCTTCCAAACAAGGTAGAGATGATGGATGAAGCTCCAGGATCCCCAAGCTTTCGGTTGGCCTCCCACTGACCCTAAGTGTTTTCATTCCACTAGCTCCATGCTTCACTTCCATGACCACTGACCTTAGAAGGAGGTTTCAGATTTGTTTCAAGGGTCTTCATCAGACCAACACTTATGAGTTCCCATGTTCTCATGATAGTAGGTGAGATTTGTCAAAGATCCACCATACCTTAGGCCATGCCCACCATACCTTGGGCCATGTGGCCCATGTTTCTAATAGTACATAAGGTTGACTTTGTAGGATCGAAATTAGGTTGGACCAGATCTAGAAGGGGGGGGGGTTGAATAGATCTAGGCCAAAAACTGCGGAAGCTTAGTCAATTTAAAAATTGCTTTGAATCAGAGACAACTTGAAAAAGAGATTCACAGATATGATGAGTGAGTGTGTAAATTAAGTGAATTGAGTGAGTGATTAAGTTGATTAGAAGAGAGAGAAAATCCTATGCATACATCTAGCGCAGAGTGATGTTAGATCACAAAACAAACCACTGCACAGAGATTTTTAGGTGGTTCGGAAATCACACCATGTGATTCCTACATCCACCCCTCACACAGTGAGGCTCCACTAATCAACTTGAATACACCACACACTGGAGCTTGACAACTCCACACACTGAGTTCAACAACTCACACACAACCTCTAGAGCATGACTACTCTAGAAACCTGAGCACAACTGCTCAACCACAACTTGAGTGCGACGACTCAACACACTGAGCACAAAGGCTCACAACCAATTTGCTAGATCAAAAACAACAAGATCCAGATCCTCTAGCAATGATCTGATCTATAGAGATTCATTCAAGGAGACTGGTGCAACAATTCATGCACAATCTCAAGAATGAATCAGAAGAACTAAGGGGAATTGAAGAATTGTATGTAGAATCCTTGTTCTTCAGATGTACTCCCTTGTAGAAGACTGAATTGAGAAGATCTTGATTGCTTGAAGTCCCTGGCCGATGCTCTGCAACTTGTGCCACTGAATCTTCCTTGAAGTCTTCTCAATTGGCTGCTTCTACTTGATCTGCTCCCTTGGAAGTGATCTCACTGCATCTTCATGGATCAATCTTCACTTCTTGTGCTTGGAGAGATGAGAATTTGGTTGCAACAACACAAGAGAAGCAAGAACGGGGAGGAGAACTCTTCTTGCCGCCAAAAGGATTTCTGGAAGGCTCTGAGAAGGTTCTCTTGGGTTGGATGGCCAATAGGAGGGTATTTATAGCCCAATGTGTCCAAAAGTACCCTTGGGGTGCATGGGCACATGATCCAAGACCGATCCATGTGAACCCTAGAGTGCCACATGTCCAGGTGGAACTTAAAGTGAAAAAGTTTTCGGAGTGTGTCGACCTGTCCAAGGAGTGTGTCGACACACTATCCCAAACTGGTAGAATTTGTTCTCTGGGAAGGGTCACTAGTGTCGACACTGCCTGGGACTGTGTCGACACACTGTCCCAGTCTGGCAAACAGGTCTTCTGGGAACTGGATCTAGTGTTGACACCACTTGAGGCTGTGTCGACACACTATACAGACCTGTCAACTGGGTTCTCTGGGAGCTGGGTCTAGTGTCGACACCGCTTGAGGCTGTGTCGACACACTTGACCTTTTCTTCATCATTTTGCCTTAGGGTTTGAAACACTGTGTCGACACCAGTAAGGGGTGTGTCGACACTACCCTTGCAAGAAATGTATGTCCCTGAGAAATAAACACATAAATCATTAGTCCAATGTATTATCATGAATATAAATGATAAAATGTGTTTGAAAACATACTTTTGAGAATTGTTACTTTATGTGTGATGTATCTAACATGTTTCATTTATTGTGCATTAAAATCACAACTTGTCATCATCAAAATAATAAGGGGAAAGGTATTAAATTCACACTCAACCCAACAATCTCCCCCTTTTTGATGATGGCAACATTAAGTCCACATGAAGTTTTGAGTTTTTAATGAGATGTGATTTTAAGCCATTTATTTACAGAACATTCAATCACATACACACTAAATGACAATGAACTATGTTTCAATCAATTTTATTCATTTTCAACAAAGGTCATTGAGCACACTTTAGAAACATTTGATATTTTGCACATTCAAGAGAGACATCTTTACAATCATCCATTCAATCACATTCATTGACATTCATTCAAAAAATGTTCAATCACATTCAAAACAAGTATTACTTTTCATTCAACAAATATATTTATTACAAGTATTTCTTATCATCCAAAACAAGATGGTCACTACCATGATATGCAATTACATTTCAAACAAGTGTTTTTCTTTTTCTTCTCCCCCTTTCACATCATCAAAAGATAAAATACATTAAGCAGGTGGAGGAGGAGGAGGAAGAGGAAGAAGGATGGATTCAATGGTCTTCAGGCTGGACTCCATTGCTGCAAGGTTGGATCTGAGTTGAGTTTGCATTGTTGACAGCCTTGTGTGCAGCAACTCTTCCAACCTTTGACTGTTTTCATACATGTTGGACTAAAAGGCAGACAAGTCAGCTAGAATTGACTGTGAACTTGAAGAAGAGCTGACAAATCCATGTCTGTTGATATCTCTGAGCTCCTTCTTAAGAGTAGACATTTCATTGTCTATGTGTGCTGAGAGATTCTTCATGACTTCTAAGTCATCAACCATATGTGCAAATGACAGTCTAGTCTTTGAAATCTGAGACACTACTTCCTGACTGTTGAATAGGTTGGTTTGAGAATTTGCTAAAATCTCTTGAAGGACCTTTTCTAGTGTTTCTTGATGTTCTTTCAATTCAAGGGATGCATCATCCAAAGTGCCAATTAGTCTGTTAAATCTTTGGGTGGCCTGATCAGAGGCTTCCTTCTGCTTGATAAACTGCCCATTGACTGAATTCTCCAACCTCTGAATTCGGAGCTCAAAACTTTCTGATAGTTGGTGGATGGAAGAATTGATGGTATCAAACTTGTCATTGAGAAAGGAATATAACTCTGGTGGAACAGAAGGTCCACCAGTGGAAGTAGAAGCTTGGAATTGTGGAGTGAAAGATGAAATTTCCACTTCAGGGAGAAGTGGTGAAGAGGTTTGAAAGGGAGGTGCTTGAGGGACATCCTGAGGTATGGGTGCTTCATTCACAACAGGAGGCTGGTCCTCATGTGCAGGAGATTGAGGTACCTCAGGAGGTGGTACAACCTCTGGAGCCACTGGGGCCTCAACTACAGCTGGTCCCCTTCTTACTTGATCACCTTCCAGTCTAAATCCCATAAACTTCTGTAAATGCTTGAAGCAGTAAATGTTTGACTTTGGGATAGACTGGGCTAGCTCATTCTCCAAGGACACTCCAAAGTGCTGAAATACTGAAGTAAGATGAGCAGTATAAGGTAGAGATCTATGTAGATCCTTCCTTGTAGTCTCACCAATAATCTGGTACATGATCACATTCAAATTCACCTTGATATCTTTCTTCATGCAGTAAATAATGAACCTCTGTATATCAGTGAGCCTATCCCTTCCACCACCTTGAGGTGTGATAATAGTGGTGAGAATGTGGTGGATAAGTCTCAACACAAGTGGAAAAGTGTTTGTGTTGAACTTAGAGACATAAGTCTGCTTGGGATCAGATTCATTAGATGGAAGTCCAGTCAATATAGAGTAGGCTTCATGGAGATCAAATGTGAAGTCATGATAATCAGCTCCTTCAGCAGGAATTCTAAATAAAGTAGCAGCCAGCTCAATAGGCAAATCAATGAGAACACCTTTGACTTCAGACTGGTAACCGTCAGGTTTACATTCCAAGTTCGAGTAGAATTCTTGGACAAGTTTGGGGTAGATGGTTCTGAATTCAGATATGAATGGCAACCAAGTCTGAAAATTGAAGTACTGACGGATTTCTGGGAAGGCAGTGGCTAAAGCATTATCTTCCAAATCCATAGCCCTAGGTTTTAAAATCAATTTCCCTTCACTAGACAACTTGGAAGGGGTTGCCTCAGAGGGCTGGGATGACCCAGATGAAGTTGAGGACGAGTCCTCAGAAACGTCAGGAGAAGATGCCAGAATTTTCCTTCTAGGGTGAGCAGATCCCCTTTGGGAAGGGCCTCTACTGGAAGAGGATGCCCTACCTCTCTTCGATGGTGTAGGAGATGCAGATGATCCTCCTGGCTGCTGAGCAGGGTCATGCCGATGCTTGCTTCTCCTTTCAACTGGTTGTTCTTCCACTGCAATAGGTCTGGCGTGTGCACTAGACTTGGCACCACGACGGGGCACCTGCTTGGGAGCCATGGTTGCAGAAGAACGAGGAAGAACAGGGGATGGAATGGATGGGGAAAAGAGAATGGAGACAGAGATGGGGGAAGGAGGGAAGGAGATGAAGGTTCTTGCCGTTTTCAAAGACAAATGGCGGCCATGGGGTCGACCTGGGGTATAAAAGGGTTTTAGGGTATGATAAACTGCAGGAACAAGAAACCCCAAACCGGCACCAACGACTTGAATCGCCTAGAAAGGCCTGTGTGTCGACACTAGACAGGGGGGTGTGTCGTCGACACTAGATGAAGGTGGTGTCGACCTGGCCTGAAGAAGTTTGTATATTCGAGCATGGGAAAAATTTGTGAATTTTGGGAAAGGTTTAAGATGATGAAATATAGATGGAATTAAAATTTCAAGGATTTTTAAGAGGCCAAAGAATGCAGTTGTCATATTGTTGCAAAAATTAACAAACTTCAAGTTTTACAACAACCTACAGGATATATGCATAAATGACTTGAGCCATTAAAATGATAGCTTAAGGGATATAAGACATCCAACAATCAATAGCAAACCACCATATTCTCCAAATCCAAAGAAATAAAAATGTCTTTTTAGATTGAAATCAAGTGTGATGAAGGTAAATACCTTTAAAACAAACTGATGAAAGACAGGGATGTTTATTTTAAGCAATTCTCCTTGGACAAACACATTTTTTTTAATCAAACTATCAAATGTAGTAAATCTTGTTCACTCAAGAACTAATGCTTTTTACACACCATAGTCCCTGGATACTAGAGATTTACCCATTATCCAGTTTCAAGGGGTAAATGACAACCTTTTGACGTGAAAATAGACGTTTATCAGACGCCAATATTTCCAGTTACTCAGTCATCATCAAAATATATGGAGCATGTTTTTTTTTTTTTTTTGAACCCCTTTGAACAGAGATAGCAAAAAGCTTCATGACATACATGGCACTTCATTCATTGTGAAGGTGTGTTGTTTCTCAGCATTTGTGCCATTGCTCTGTTGAATCATGAGTGTAAGGAGAATTTTATAAAATTGAAAGCATTTATATCCCACATCAGTTGTAAAAAAAAATGTTTAAATTCAAGTCACACATTATCCTTCAGTCTTTGAAAGAGATTTGAATTTCTGTAGTCTTGAAGAGTATAGTTGAGAGTTGACTGTAAAAAGATGTAGTAGATCACTCAAAAAATCATTTTGAGGTTCTAGACAACTCAATGAGTACACCATGCAAAGAAGTTGTTGTAATTCAAGAAGAGTTTTGAATTTTGTAAAAAAAATGAGTTGTGAGTTCTCTAGCTCCCCCTGAGATGATGATTCCAACAACTTTTCATCAAAATAAAGATGTGCAAGTATTTTGAAAACAGAAATGATTCTCTTTGAACAACAAAGCTCCCCCTCAACAATTGCATATTCATTTCTTGGTACTTGGCGGAGACATATACTCTCGCATAGTGAAAGTGTCCAGACAAGCAGAACTTGTCCTTCTTCAAGTCACCATTTGATATACCAAGAAGTTCAACACAATGTGAGTTGAAGAATTTATTGTCAAAAAGAAATAGAAGTTGAATTGTGAGAGATGTGAACAATATAAATCAAGGAAGCAAAGAAGAATGATGAAACAATGACTCCCCCTCAAAATATGCCTAAACACTCAACCCAAATGAGAGAGATCAAAAGATGGACATTTGCAAAGACCAAGCTCTCTCCTCAAGGATGAAAATCTACTGTCAGGAAGAGGTTTGGTGAAGATGTCAGCAATTCGTTTTTCAGTTTCAATAAAGAGGAGTTCAAAAGATTTCTTTGCTACCTCATCCCTCAAGAAATGATGCCTAATTTCAATGTGTTTTGTTCTAGAATGCTGAATTGGGTTTTTAGACAAATTTATGGCACTTGTGTTATCACAAAGAATGGGAACACAACCTAACTCTTGGTTATAATCAAGAAGTTGATGTTTCACCCAAAGAATTTGAGTGCCACATCGACCAGCTGCAACATACTCAGCCTCTGCAGTTGATAGAGCCACTGAGTGTTGCTTTTTGGAAGCCCAAGAGATTAGACATCCACCTAAGTACAAACACATGCTACTTGTGCTTTTTCTATCAAGCTTACACCCAGCATAATCAGTATCACAATAGGCAATCAAATCTAACTTACAACCAACAGGATACTAAATTCCAAGATCACATGTTCCAACAAGATATTTGAAAATTCTTTTAACAGCTAACATGTGTCTTTCTTTAGGATTTGCTTGAAATCTAGCACACAAACATACATTGAATTGAATATCAGGTCTAGAAGTGGTGAGATAGAGTAGAGAACTAATCATACCTCTATATGTCTTTGGGTCTACTGACTTACCAAGTGAATCTTCTTCTAGTTTTGCATTAATTGCAATAGGTGTGCTTGAGTGTTTGAGATTCTGGAAGTCAAACATTTTCAGAAGTTCTTTGACATATTTGGTTTGGCTTATGAAGATTCCTTCACTGGTTTGGTTAACCTGCAATCCCAAGAAAAATTGTAAGTCTCCCATCAAGCTCATTTCAAATTCAGTTTTCATTTGATTTGCAAACTCAGTGCACAGGCTCTTATTGGTGGATCCAAAAA
Source organism: Colocasia esculenta (assembly GCA_014218235.1). NCBI lineage: Eukaryota > Viridiplantae > Streptophyta > Magnoliopsida > Alismatales > Araceae > Colocasia > Colocasia esculenta. Next base: position 112,231,283 of record CM024757.1, read on the forward strand.
TTATGTCATCAACATAAATTTGGACTGTAATTATTTGTTTATTTACAGTTTTTATGAACAAAGTTTGATCAACATTACCTTTAGAGTATCCTTTTTCAAGCAGAAAAGAGCTCAAACGGTCATACCAAGCTCTTGGAGCTTGCTTAAGACCATAGAGTGCTTTATGAAGCTTAAAAATATGATTAGGATATTTTTCATTTTCAAAGCCTGGAGGTTGTTCAACAAAAATATTTTCTTTTATGTACCCATTCAAAAATGCACTTTTGACATCCATTTGATAAACTTTAAACTTCAATGAAGATGCAAAAGCAAGGAATATTCTTACAGCTTCTAGTCTAGCTACAGGGGCATATGACTCTTCAAAATCAATTCCAAATTCTTGGTTGTACCCCTTGGCAACTAGTCTAGCTTTATTCCTTATGACTTGACCATTTTCATTCAATTTATTTCTGAATACCCATCTAGTGCCAATGACAGATTGGTCACTAGGTCTAGGTACTAATTCCCACACTTGATTTCTTTCAAATTGATGAAGTTCATCATGCATTGCATCTATCCAGTCTGAATTCATTAGAGCTTCATCAATTGGCTTTGGTTCAATTTGGGAAATTAGTGCTAGTGGCTCTTCATGAATTGCATTCAAGAATGATGATCTAGTTCTTACCCTATCATGTACATTGCCAACAACATTTTCTATTGGGTGATCTCTCAAAATTATGTGTTCAGGAATTACCTGTTGAGGTGCATTTAAATTTGGAACAACATTACCTGATCCACTTGGAGTAGGTGAGTGATTGTTCAAATTTTCATCAAGGTCTTCATTCTCCTCAACAATTGGTGAAGAATCAACAATGAAGTCATCCTTTTCATTATCTGGACAGTCCCTGCAAGATTTAGAATAATGAGTTGAAAAGGAATTTTCATCAAAAACTACATGTGGAGACTCTTCAACATTTTTGTTTTTGAGAGAATAAACTCTAAATGCTCTTGAAATTTCAGAATAGCCAAGAAAGATGGCTTCCTGACTTTTAGTATCAAATTTATCAAGATTTTCTTTATTGTTGTTATGAACAAAGTATTTACACCCAAAGACTTTGAAATAAGACAAGGTTGGCTTTTTGTTTTTCAACAACTCATAAGGGGTTTTTCTGATTTTTGGTCTGACCAATGCTCTATTGAGAATATGATTTGCTGTATTTACAGCTTCAGCCCAGAAGGATTTGGGCAATTTACTTTCCAAGAGCATGGTTCTTGCCATTTCCACAAGTGTTCTATTCTTCTTTCCACAACTCCATTTTGTTCTGGAGTTCTTGGTGAAGAAAACTTGTGAAATATGTGAAGTTCAGCACATAAATCAGAGAAAGATTTGTTTTCAAATTCACCCCCATGATAGTCAAAATATTTTTGATTTTATGAGGAAAACTAGTTAAGACAGTGGTACAGAAATTCCTGAATTCAAGGCAAGCATCACTTTTGTGGGATAAGAAGATAACCCATGTAAATCTAGTAAAATCATCAATAATGACAAAACCATATCTTTTGCCACTCAGACTTAGAATTCTTGTTGGGCCAAAGAGGTCCATATGAAGCAATTCTAGTGGCTTAGATGTGAGTACATCATTGAAAGTTTTAAAAGATTTTCTGGTTTGTTTTCCTTGGGCACAAATCCCACAAACTTGATTTTCTACATTTGAAAAAGATTTAGGAAGACCTTTAACCAAGTTCAGCCTTAACAGTTTATTTATTGTTCTGAAACTTGCATGACCAAGTCTTTTGTGCCAAGTCTATGCAATTTCATTTTTATTTGCAACAAGACAAATGTTTTAGAAAAAATTATATCAAGGTTGATCATGTAAACATTGTTTTCCCTCTTTCCAAAGAATTTTATTTTATCAGTTGATGAGTCAATTATTCTACAAAAATCAGATTCAAACACAACCTTGTGACCTTTGTCACAGAGTTGGCTAATGCTCAACAAGTTATAATTCAGACCATCAACTAACAAAACATTATCAACTGAGTTTGAGGAAGATTGACCAACCTTTCCAGATCCAATAATTTTTCCTTTATTTTTACCTCCAAAAGTGACAGAACCTCCCTCCTTTTCAATTAAGAAAGAGAATTTAGCTTTATCTCCTGTCATGTGTCGTGAACACCCACTATCAAGAAACCACAAATTTAAGTTGGGTGCACGACCTTCCTGCAAAATCAATCAGTGGAGAGAAGATTTTGGTACCCAAACATTGTTGGGACCATCAGAATGTTTGAACATTGACATCAAATCTTTTCTAATCCAAATCTGACTTGTTTTTGCTTTTGTTTCATTTAATGGTGTTTTTGCCTTTTTCAATTTATTCTTCTCTTTTGGAATAAAAACACCAGTGTTCTTTTTCTCATTAGAATGGGAGTTTTACATTTGGACATGATTGTTCATTTGTGGAGGTCCAAACTATGGATTTTGTTGGTACATTGAAAAGTTTGGATAGAAGAATTGAGGATGGTACCAAAAAGGATTATGATACCATTGGTTCCAAGAATTGGTCCAATCAGCTTGATGTCCTATCTTGGAAGTCCAGGGTTTGTCATGAATGTTTTATTTTGTATTTTTCTTATTTTTCAAATTTTTATTTGAATTTTGGTTGACTGGTTGGTGGTTTATGAGGTTGAGCAGGTCGACCTATCAGGTGATTTTGTCGACTTGTTAGGTTTCTTTTTGTTCTTGTTTTCTTGAGTTTTTGTTGTTTTGCTTGACACTTGCTTGTTTTTAGTGTTTTCAAGACTAGGACCTTTGATAAAATTTATCAAGGGTGCTTTTTCCCTTATTTCACCAGATTTGTCTTTCTTGGATTTTTGTTTGTTGAATCGTAGTCCATGTGATACAGATTTCATTCTGGCTCCTAACAAGGCCTCCAAATTGTCTTTACCTTTGGTGAAGGTTTCAATGACTTGTTCTTTTTATTTAGCTAGATTTCTAGAGTTTTGATTTCATCAACACTTTGTTGTTTTTCCTTTTGTTGTAATTCCAGCTTTTCAGACAATTCTTTAAAATCATGGTTGGCCTTTTGGGATGTAAGCTTAAGCTCATCAATTACATTTAAAAGATTTTCTTTTTCCTCATTGAGCTCAGCTACTTCATTTTCAATTCACAAATTCTTTTATTTATGGATTGGTTGTGCAGAATGTTTCAATTTCTTCTTTAGATGCTTGTTTTCTTTTCTTATTCAGAATAATTTTCAACAAGTTCAGCATAAGCATCCTGCCAATCATCAATTGAGTAATCTTCAAAGGATGTACTTACCTTTCCATCTAAGCTATTTGCCATAAAGTAAATTTCCTCACTCTCAGAGCTTGAGGACTTTTCTTCATCTTTCTCACTTGAGTCTTCATCAGACCAAGTGGCAACCATTGCCTTTGGCTTCTTGAATTTGTGAATCTTCTTGTATTTTCCTTCTTGTTCTCAGGACACTCTCCCTTCATGTGTCCTGGTTTGTTGCACCTGTAACAAATGACAACTTCATCAGTTTTCTGATTTCTATTTGAATTAGCATTTGAGAAGGAAGTATTTCTTTTCCCAAAGAGAACTCATCTTTCCAGTGAATTTTCCTTTCTTGATTTTAAGAATTTTCTAAATTGCCTGGTCATGAGGGCAAGCTCATTCTCATTGGACTCAGACTCATCAGAACTTGTTTTCTCCTGATGTTTATCCTTGTTACTGGATGAAGCCTTGAGTGCTACTGGTTTGGTTTTGATTATGTGCTCTTCATTTCATTTCAAGTTTATTTCATAAGTCATCAAGGATCCTATGAGTTCATCCAAAGAGATTTTGGATAAATCTTTAGAATCTTCAATAACTGTGGCCTTAGTGTGCCAAATTGAAGAAAGAGAGCGCAAGATTTTCTTACCAAATCAGCATCTGTATAGTCCTTACCTAGAGCCTTTAGTCCATTTACAATGATCATCAACCTAGCAAGCATTTCAGAAATTGTTTTATCAGATTTCATCATGAATAGTTCATACTCAGAAACAAGAATGTTTGCTTTGGTTTCTTTTACTTGGGATGTCCCCTCATAGAGTAACTCAAGTTTATCCCACATCTCTTTGGCAGATTTGCACATGGAGATTCTTGAGTACTCCTTTGGGTGGACTGCACATTGAATCATGTTCATAGCACTATAGTTCAGGGTGGCCCTTCTAATTTGTTCCCTGGTCCAAGTTTCCTCTTCTCCCTAGTTTTCATAAGCACCTACCTCAACTACCTTCCAAATTTCATAGTTCTGGGCTCTAAGGAATACTTGCATTCTATTCTTCCAATAGGAATAGTCAGTCCCATTGAAGAAGGGTGGCCTATTGATGGAGTGGCCTTCAGCAATGAAACCTCTAGAATCCATTGAATCAGAAAGAGATGCAATTAAGGAAACACTCAACAAACAAGAAACTGAAACACACAAAACAAACAGAAACACTCAGATCAGATTAGATCAGATCAGATATGAACCGCTCTGATACCAATTGTAGGATCAAAATTAGGGTGGACCAGATCTAGAAGGGGGGGGGGTTGAATAGATCTAGGCCAAAAACTGCGGAAGCTTAGTCAATTTAAAAATTGCTTTGAATCAGAGACAACTTGAAAAAGAGATTCACAGATATGATGAGTGAGTGTGTAAATTAAGTGATTTGAGTGAGTGATTAAGTTGATTAGAAGAGAGCGAAAATCCTATGCATACATCTAGCGCAGAGTGATGTTAGATCCCAAAACAAACCACTGCACAGAGATTTTTAGGTGGTTCGGAAATCACACCATGTGATTCCTACATCCACCCCTCACACAGTGAGGCTCCACTAATCAACTTGAATACACCACACAATGGAGCTTGACAACTCCACACACTGAGTTCAACAACTCACACACAACCTCTAGAGCAAGACTACTCTAGAAACCAAAGCACAACTGCTCAACCACAACTTGAGTGCGACGACTCAACACACTGAGCACAAAGGCTCACAACCAATTTGCTAGATCAAAAACAACAAGATCCAGATCCTCTAGCAATGATCTGATCTATAGAGATTCATTCAAGGAGACTAGTGCAACAATTCATGCACAATCTCAAGAATGAATCAGAAGAACTAAGGGGAATTGAAGAATTGTATGTAGAATCCTTGTTCTTCAGATGTACTCCCTTGTAGAAGACTGAATTGAGAAGATCTTGAATGCTGAAGTCCCTGGCCGATGCTCTGCAACTTGTGCCACTGAATCTTCCTTGAAGTCTTCTCAATTGGCTGCTTCTACTTGATCTGCTCCCTTGGAAGTGATCTCACTGCATCTTCATGGATCAATCTTCACTTCTTGTGCTTGGAGAGATGAGAATTTGGTTGCAACAGCACAAGAGAAGCAAGAACGGGGAGGAGAACTCTTCTTGCCACCAAAAGGATTTCTGGAAGGCTCTGAGAAGGTTCTCTAGGGTTGGATGGCCAATAGGAGGGTATTTATAGCCCAATATGTCCAAAAGTACCCTTGGGGTGCGTGGGCACATGATCCAAGACCGATCCATGTGAACCCTAGAGTGCCACGTGTCCAGGTGGAACTTAAAGTGAAAAAGTTTCCGGAGTGTGTCGACCTGTCTAAGGAGTGTGTCAACACACTGTCCCAAACTGGCAGAATTTGTTCTCTGGGAAGGGTCACTAGTGTCGACACTGCCTAGGACTGTGTCAACACACTGTCCCAGTCTGGCAAACAGGTCTTCTGGGAACTGGATCTAGTGTCGACACCACTTGAGGCTATGTCGACACACTATACAGACCTGTCAACTGGGTTCTCTGGGAGCTGGTTCTAGTGTCGACACCACTTGAGGCTGTGTCGACACACTTGACCTTTTCTTCATCATTTTGCCTTAGGGTTTGAAACACTGTGTCGACACCAGTAAGGGGTGTATCGACACTACCCTTGCAAGAAATGTATGTCCCTGAGAAATAAACACATAAATCATTAATCCAATGTATTATCATGAATATAAATGATAAAATGTGTTTGGAAACATGCTTTTTGAGAATTGTTACTTTATGTGTGATGTATCTAACATGTTTCATTTATTATGCATTAAAATCACAACTTGTCATCATCAAAATTATAAGGGGAAAGGTATTAAATTCACACTCAACCCAACAGACTTATGTCCTGAAAAAAAAGGACAGTCACAGTGAGGACCATTCGTGGCCCAGGTTTGACTCCCATCAGACCAATTGTTGCCAAGCGTTAATTGAGGTTTGCATCCATTTGAGAAGAGCCTCACATCGATTGGCATAGGAAAAGACAATCGATTGGTGGTTAACAAGGCAATCGATTGGCATAGAGACAATTGACTGATGATTGACAGAGTAATCGTGATTAACAAGGCAATCGTATTAACAAGGCAATCGATTGGTGACTAATAGGGTGATTAACAAGGCAATCAATTGCATAGAGACAATCGATTGGTGACATTGATTACTGAAGGAAAAACATCGATTGGTCATTAGACCATCAATTTGAAGAAAAACATCGAGGAAAAACATCGATTGGTCATTAAACCATCGATTACTGAAGGGAAAACATCGATTGATCAGTAAACCATCGATTACTGAAGGAAAAATATCGAGTAGTCATTAGACCATCGATTGCTGAAGGAAAAACATTGATTGGTCATTAAACCATCGATTGCTGAAAGAAAATTATCGATTGGTCATTATACCATCGATTGCTAACCAAGATTAAAAAGGGTCCTTTGATTGGGGGTCAATCTGAAGATTGGTCCACTCGTTCTTCTTGTCTCTCCAAAAACAATTCCAACTTAAACCAATTGGCCCACTTAGGGTGGGCAGCAAGGATAGCCTAGAGGGGGTGGGTGAATAGGAAAATTCGAAAATACATATAAAAATAACCACATGAAAACTTTGGTTACTGAATGTAATCGTGTGTGATAAAGAGTAGCAATGCAGAAGCAATTAAAAGACAACACATATGAACACAAGGATTTATCCTAGTTCGGCCCTTCCAAATAGAGGTCCTACGTCCAGTCCCCAAGCAAATCTTGGGATTTCACTAACTAAGGTATAACCCCCCCAAGGATATACAAACCCCCAGCTCCCCGCTGGTCCTCTTCCTTTCCGAGTAGGAAGCAAATTCACTTCTGTTACAAGTTAAAGAAGCCACTATTCTGGAACAAACCCTAGTGCGGTTCTGTTAGACTTAAACCCCCAACTAGGTTCTTCCCTAAACCCCAGGAGATCATTGAGTACAGTCCCTTAGCTGGACAGAATCCACCAGCACCCCGCTAGCCATCTCTTCACACAGGAAGAGGAACACTATATACAATCCTACAATTGGACACAAGTCTTTCTTAGAAAAGAAAGAACAAACTGAGAGCTATACAAGATGAACACTAAGGAACTCAAACTGTAAGGCCCTCCAATTTTACCCTTTTAGTTTCGATCATGTGTTGTTTAAATGCCTTGTGTATAGTGCCATGTATATGTATGTATATGCATATGTATGTAATTAGTTTTGTACATATTTATTTGAGTATTGTTGTACATATGTATACATGTGTTTATTATGTATATGTTGTTTTATTTACATTGTATAGATAGTATTTAAGTTATACATTATACATTGCATGTATGTACATAGTGTAAGCATGGTTTTCTGCATTTCTGTGTTCTGGCCGAAGGGACAATTAACGTCAACATGCATAGTCCTTTAGGGTTGAGTCGACGTCCAGATCGATGGACACCAACTCCCAATAGACGGCCAGCAATGTGAACGTCTATTTCCCCAGAATTGTGCGATTTCAGATCCAGAAACGGCCGCAATTTCTTTGGTTCTTGTTTTGGAAACCGTCTTCCAATAGCAGGATCCCTACCTAAACACGTATCCCGACTCCCCTAGTGTATAAAAACACCAGATTAGGGCGGATTAGGTCCTTTTGGCTCTTGTCAAAACTCTAGAACCTTTTGTGCGAACCTGGAACTTTGGAGACTTCGATCCGGTGACTTGGTGCATCTTCCAGAGATCCTCTTCGACTGGAAGGAGCTCTGAGCATAGAGGAAGGCTTCCCCGACCTTGGTGTGCAAGCTGCATTAACACAGAACCGGTTCGGGAGAAGATTTGGGGCGTTTCTTGGCTTAGCCAAGGAGGGCATCATCGGCTGATTAAATCTGTTCTTCAATTTTTAAGAGGTAAGTAACCTGTGTATATCAACCATAACCATGTCTAGTAGGTCCCAGGTATTTTTACCGAATTTTCCTCGTGTCTTGGAACCCCCATTCACCTTGATTTTGTGCGTTCTGTTTGTGTTCTGCAGATAGGAACTTAACGATAACATATTGTGTCGTTAAGTTCCAGGGTCAGTGGCAACATCTTGTGCCGTTAACCCATGTTGGCGGCAACACATGTGCCGCCAAGTTCTTCCAGTTTTCAAAGATGTGATTTTGATCAGTAATTCGTGATTTCTGGATCTGTGGTTGTCTCTGTATACTGTAGAATTTATGTTAAGTTAGGTACAAGCAGTAGGTCATATCATGAGGTTGTACCGAATTTTTGTGATTAGTGTTAATTACTAAAATTTCTGTAATTGAACTGAGAGCATAAAATGCCCATGTTTAATCTTGTATAAATAGATCTGATATGATTTAGGGTTTCATAAATTTGCTATGATTATATGATGACTGTATACAGGTGTTGGCACTATTGAGAATGACTGATTTACTGTGGAACCTGTTTAAGTGAAATTAGTGATAAATATGCCTGTGAACTATTTTAATTATTATAATTAGTGTTTAGATTCAAAAAATCTGAAAATTTGACCATGTAACATATTGTCTGTTTAGAACCTGTGATAAAAATATTGCACTATTTGGATAACAATAAGTACTGTAAATAAGTTATTACATGAGAATGAACATATTGAGCATGTTAAATTAGATTATGTATAATTCAGTGGCTAGTAGCATGATTTGGATGATGTTATGACCTGATTAACACTGTGAACAGTAGCATCATGCTAGGTGAACTGAAACCTAAGTAATTGTGTAAAAGTAAATGCAATTGTGATTAAATAGTGCATGAGAAGTGTGTAAGCAATGTGTTAATGTAAATTGTGTAAATATGTGCCGTTAGTGACACTGCTACCATAGAGGGCTGTGGAACTGTATCGTAGTAAAGTTTCTATATGAAGGTTCAATGTGTGTGATATCCTATGGGCAATTAGGATGAAATCCTGGAGGTGGACAAGTACCACTGGTTAGGGTGGAGAGTGCTTCTCCCAGTTTTGCACAGTTAACCAAGATCTATCACTGTGTTGCCTAGGTGATAGGTATGTGAATGTGTATATGTGTGTCCTTCTAGTGGTGGTTTGGACTATGTGTCACAGCAACTTAGTGAAAAATGTGAAAATGTGTATTTGATCATGTGAAATGTGCAATGTGAAATATGTGAATTGTGAAATTATTAAGTGAATGTATCATCATGTGAATTAGTGTAATCTTATGTGAATGTGCTAAATCCATGTCAAAATAGCAAGAAAAATGTGTGTACAATTGTGTTAAATACATGAAAAATTGAATAGAATTCATATTAGGTATGTTGTTTACCTTATGTATAGTTTCATGCTTAAATCATGTAAAGTTGCAAGATGGTTTGAATGAAATTTAATTCCATAAAACATGATGAACAAAAGGTGTAGAAATCATGTTATAAGTTTTATACTTAATTGTTAAAGCGATATAAAGCATGTACTATGTTTATCCTTAATTGTTTAGAAAACTAGCATGTGTTCTATGTTCTAAATTGGTAAGCATGTGTCATGTATTTTATTTGCTATAGATTCCATGAATGGTAGTTTTAGTTGTATAAAGCATGTCCCATGTATATTTATTTCCATTAGAAGATAGCATGTGCATGTGATGTGTGTATGGTTGTGTGCATGGATTGCTTGCTGGGTCTATTTAGACTCATACTTGCTTCGGCGTACAGGTGCAGGTGTCTCCACTTCTTCCGAGGAGATAGTTAGGAGTGACTCCGAGCGAGAGGAGTAGCTTTTGTTGGGGAGATCCCTTCTTTGTACTTTTCTTTTCATAAGTATGTATTCCAATAATGATGTAATTCGCATAGACAATGTAATTGTATTGGGAATTGTAATGGTGTGGGCTTTAGTTTTCTTTCATTACTATTTAGACTATGGATATGATGTGGATGATGGAATAAGATTGAATACTTATTTATTTACGATGTTCTCTCTAATATTCATGTATATCTCAATCAAATGTTAGTGATAGGTAAATGTCCCACTATGACAGCGTTCTTTATACCGACATAGATTGGTATAATCATACCGGTATAAGGAGGGTCGTCACACAAACTCTCTGCTCACAGACTCTCCCCCAGATTTACAATGTAGCGTAGAGAGAGTGAAGAGAGAAATGAAGCTTGAATGCTTAAAGACTTCAAATGGTTGCTTGCGCACACACTTCTTCTTGGGCTCGAGCTCTTTCTCTCTTCCTTTGAGTGTGTATGGCGTTGAGGTTTCTCATTGGATGTACATTCTTTCAAAAAGATTTTCAGGAAGGCTCTTGTTCTTCTGCTTCAAACACTTCATCCTTTATAGAGTAGAAAGATAGATCCGTTGGAACTCTTCTAGCTGTTGCTCATCTTCTTCTTCATCTGCTTTCCTTCTTCTTCTGTCTAACAGACATCTTCATGTCTCTAATGGATGCTAACAACAGGTCCAAGATGTTTTGACTAGGAGTAGAATCGTCCTGTAGACATTTAATGCAAATAGGAACATGTTAGACTAGAGAAGTCTTCTGACAGATAGACCATTACTCTTTTTCTTTTTTATCTATATTTTCTATAGGCATCCAGACATGTTAGGTAAGACCCTTTTGTCTAGCATAAAGGAAGGAGTCCTTTTAGTCCTTATTTTCTGCTGACTCCTTTTCTTACCTACCTTGATAAGATAGAAGGTACACAACATGAATATCTTAAGAATTTGAAGGCTTATTTGAATTTCATTTGGTGCCACAGATGTTTGAAATCAAGTAAACATCAATTGGTATATAAACAACATCAATCGAAATATTATATCACTAACTGAAAATGAACGACAATCGATATGATATATGTTATTTGTTCATCAATCATTATATTATAATAGTAATCGATATGAGATTATGTTTGTAGCACCAATTGGTAGAAATAGAGAAGCAATCGATGTTTATGAAGACAATCGATGTAAAGATGTTCAGCAATCGATATGACAATTGGACTAGACAAAATACAACGTGGTCGGTCGAAGTAGACTGCTTCGATTGGCCAAGATATAACGCAACCAGTCGAAATGAAGCTTCAGATATGACGAAGTGTAACTTCGGATATGACGAAGTGAACTTCATATATGACGAAGTGAACTTCAGATGAATAGAAATTAACGTTGTCGGTCGAAGCTAAAACATGTAGTCAGTCGAAGTGAACTTCATACATAGATTCGGATATGACGAAGTTAACTTCATATATGACGAAGTGAACTTCGGATATGACGAAGTAAGACTTTGACTGATCAAGACAAAAACAAGCATGACGAAGTGGACTTCGGATATGACGAAGTAAGCTTCGACTGATCATGATAAAAACATGCATGATGAAGTTGAAACTCAGTGTAAATCGGAAGTGATAATGCAAGAATATATTATATTTATAGGAGAAACATGATATAAAATATATTAATGATATTTTAAGTTAAACATAGGCTTTGTTATCACCAAAATAAAAGGATAAAATATAGGAGTGATTCAACAATCTCCCCCTTTTTAGTGATGACAAAACTCATGTGAGTTTTCTGAAAGTTAGATACTTAAAACATGAAATAAACAAAAAATTCATAGTTTAAGAATACTCTCCCCCTTCATAAAAGGATAAAATAATGCAAGAATATGTTGACTTGGAGAGGATACCTTCATCTTCACTATCACTGCACTCACTGGTAGTGGTTTCATCCGAAGTGCTATCCTCAACCTTGAATGCATTATTTGGCCTTCTCCTAAAAGAGCTTTCTTCTAATCTCTCCATGTTGATCTCATGAGCCATGAGAGATCCAATGAGCTTTTCCAATGTCATTGTGGAGAGGTCATTAGCTTCTTCTAAAGCAGTGACCTTTGGAGTCCACTGGTTTGGGAGAGATCTTAAGATCTTTCTGACTATGTCTCTCTGGCTATAATTCTTGCCCAGACTTGCAAGTCCATTCATGATTTCAGTATACTCATTGTACATTTGAGATATGGACACACCTTGTTCCATTTTGAACTTCTCATATTTTGTAACCAAGATATCAATCCTGATTTCTTTGACCTTGTTTGTTCCTTCATAGGTGAGCTTCAACTTGTCCCACATCTCTTTTGTTGTCTTGCAAACTGATTCTCTATTGAATTCATGTTTTGTCAGTGCGCAGCACATGAAGCTTTGTTTGAACCACTCCTATATTTTATCCTTTTATTTTGGCGATAACAAAACTCATGCTTAATTTAAATAACATGAATATATTTATTACAATTTTTCAAGATTATTTATGCATAAGTAATAACATGTTTTATTCGAAGTTTCTCATGAGTCGATGTTGGCAGTCGAAGTGGGCAGTTGAAGTTCACATCGATTGTCTTTCCCATCGATTACACTTAAACATCGGTTACATTGAAACATCGATAACATTAAACATCGATTGTCTTTTCACTTAAACATCGATTACCTTAGAAGATCAATTGTCTCAAACATCGATTGTCTTTTACAACGATTACCTTTAATCAAACATCGATTGTTTCTATATCTCATCGATTATTGTTATTTTGTTGATCTCACTTTGACTCCTGAGATGGTACATAGATGTTTTAATGACTGTTATTATTTTTGTAGTAAAACTGTTAATGTATTATTAGTACGATTAATGTTATAATCATTATGGAATTATTTAATGAACAACAGATGAACACATGATGTACACTATGACATTCTCTTTGTTATCTGTACGATAAGTTATCTAATGTGCTTTATACTTCTCTATTCTTTTTGTTATCGAGTTCAAATGTTTTAGCGGGAAAAATTGATTCTAATGTATTCAAATTTAAAATCTCATTTCCATTATCTTGAAACTTAAAAGATTTGTATACCTGCTCTCTCACTCACTGTCAGACATATAGTTCGTACTTTGCATAACAGATGGTCTGCAGACAATGTGGTGGTAGGTATAAGTAGTATGGTCTATCTGTCAGAACTCACCTACCACATCTCACTTTCTATTAAGACTCCATATTTTGAGGAAAAAACTTTTTGAATAACCCATACAGTGCCTGTCTGTCTCTAAATGCATTGTACATCTGTTTGTCTGAAATCCTTTCGTTTTTATATATTTTTGGTATCTCACATACCTCCAAAATAATAGAGGTATCTTTGTTTTTCTCTTGACCGTGCAGATACTCAGCTACCTACAGAAGCATGCTAGTTATCTTTCAGTCATAGGCATGGAGCTTGCAGACACTTATTGAAGCTGTCAAATGGAGCCATGAAGCTATCTGCATAGCCTGAAGCTGTTAAGACTCATGTTGTGTTGAGTGTGTTTTGGAATTTCTTATTGATGATTTCTTTAATGATGACCAATGAACATCACTCATTTCCTTGATTTTGATGATGACATATTGAACATATTGCACATATTGAATATATTACATTAATGCTCAAACAACATGTTCTTGATACTTAATATCTCATATCTTACTATTTTTGACATGTTTTGATGGTCTACTCTTCATTCGTACAGGTTTACAGAGCTTTTGTAAAAGTAGGTCGACTCTAGTTGACAGACACGTCGACTCTACAAGACTGCCTAGCAAACTCCTGAAGAAAAGGTCACAGACAGGTCGACTCCAGTTGTCAGATAGCTAAACTCTTAAAGACTGCCCAACAAGTTTCTGAAGAGTAAATGTCAGTAGTGTCGACTCTATTTAGAGATGAGGTCGACACTAGTATCCATCCAGTGAACCAGTTTTTGGAGGAATACACAAGAGGTCGACTCTGCCTGCTGATGAGGTCGACTCTTCCTGTTGATCAGGTCAACACTAAGTGTCTATCAGGTCAACACTAGTGTTCTAACCAGTAAGCCTTGGACTGATGATTGGTCAGTAGGTCGACTCTCTTGAAGAATGAGGTCGACTCTCTCTTTCTGTGCAAACCCAGAAATCTACAGAGGATGAATCCGATGGCTGTGATTTCGTTCTGAGGTCCTTATGGGAGATGCTATAATTACTAAATTGCCCTTTCATCTAAGTGGCAATGTGATGAAGACCTTTTGGACACGTGGTAGCCCAGGATGCTTTCTAGGTTTCTGTGTACACTCCCTTCACGTGAAAAGGGACTGCACGGAGGCTATAAATGCTCTCATCTCTGTTCTGAAGCTAAGGAGCGCCCAACAAGCAATCCAGAGCTTGCAAGCCTCCAGCCTTCCAACAATTACATCCAAAAGGACATGGTGATCAAGGCCAAGCTGTGATGTGTTGAGAAAGGGAGCAAATCGAGCAGAAGAACAGAAGAAGAAGAAGAAGTACTGGCAATTCAGATGCCACTAGAGCAGAGCACCGGGAATTGAAGAGGATCTTCATTGAATTTCTTCAAGGCTCTTCAATTCAAGCTTCTGCAAGACTTCTTCACCGAGGAACATCCAACCCACATCTATTTTAATTATTTCTTGGAGTGTTCATCTCCCTTTCATCTGTGAGATCTGTACATGAATTTCTGTGCAGATTTTTGTATATGATTGAGTCTGTGAATCAGATCATTGCTAGAGGATTTGATCTCTTATGTTTTTGATCTAGCTTGTGTTGAGCCGTTGTGCTCAATTTGGAGTCGTCGTGCTCCGGTTGTGTTTGAGCCTTCGTGCTCAGTATGTGAGTCATCATACTCACTGTGTGTTGTGAGCTGTCGCGCTCTGGTTTGTGAGTCGTTGCACTCACTGTGTGTTTGAGTCGTCGTACTCATAGTTGTGTGTTGAGCCGTCGAGCTCAAGGGTGTTTGGAGTCGTCGTGCTCCAGTGTGTGTTGTACTCGGGTTGAGTAGTGAAGCCTCATTGTGTGAGGGGTGGATGTAGGAAACAGTAGTGTGATTTCTGAACCACCTAAAAATCCTTTGTGCAATGGTTTGATCTGTCTCTTTGCGCTAGATGCTTGCATAGGATTTCACTCTCACTACTTGTACAACTGCTTCACACATTTTATTCACACAATTCACATATACACACATCAGATCAGTAATATTTTCTACTTGAATAGATCTATAAATCGAAATGTTCTTTGAATTGCTTAAGCTTCCACATAATTTGGTATTATATCTATTCAACCCCCCCCCCTCTAGATCTGTTCATACTCTGAATTCAATCCTACAACTCAAGGGCTGAAGATCTAATGATGGACATCTCAGTTGTCTCAAGTCTTAAGACCCAACGTTCAAATTCAAACGACTACTTCCAAACAGGAAGATTGAAGACTCTGAAGATTATAAGAAGCTGAAGTTTGAAAGTGAAAACAAGAATACACACAAAGTGTAACATATAAGTGTATGAACATACACGACCACATTCTACACTCAGAAAGAAAAGATAGAAGTGCACAAGATCTCAAGAGAGCCATCTGTTCAAGCTTCTACTTCCAAGCTCTCTTGCATTCAGATGTTTTCTTTTGGGTGGCATTATGCTATTCCAAATCTTCTCAATCCACCCTTAGTCAGAAAGAGTTATAGTAGTCTTTCCTATTTGTAAAACTCGCTCATCCTTTAGAGCAAACACACTAGTGTTCATTTCTGTGTTGTAACCGGCAGGGGGTTTGTTCCCTGTAGTGCCTCTTTGTGACGGGAAGACCTATGGTTGTAGGTGGTTGTAATACCCCTCTGTGAAGGGAAGACTTGCTTGGTTGCAAGTGGGATGTAATTCCTCTCAGGTTGAGAGATGGCCAAGTGTTCTTGGCAGTTAGTGAAAATCCCAAGGGGTGCTTGGGGATTGGATATAGGACTCCTAATTGATAGGAGGTCCGAACCAGGATAAATCCTTTGTACTTGTGTGATTGTTTCCGCCAAGTTCTCACTTGTTTCACACACACCACACTAAGTACTAACGATACTATCTAGTGTGATTTTTTTAGATAAATTTAACAGTGCTAGAAGTCCTATTCACCCCCCTCTAGGACATCTAAAGCTCCATCTCTATCCAACAAGTCGTATCAGAGCGAGATTTTTTCAAAAGAATCGAAAGATTTAAGAAGAGATGGTAGCTGAAGCTCACAACTATGAAAGACAATCCATCACAAGGCCACCATTCTTTGATGGAGAAGATTACTAGTACTGTAAGATGAGAATGTAATGCTTCATCCGAGGCATAGACTTTGATCTATGGCAGGTACTAAAGCAAGGTGATGATGTTATACTTTCTTATGGCACTTCTGCTTTATCTATAGCTGATAAAAGAAATATGTCTCCAAATTATAAGGCTAAAAACTACTTATGTTGTGCATTATCTAAAAAGGAATTTAATAGATTATCCGCATGTAAACTGCTAAGGAAATGTGGGATAAACTAAAAGTAATATATGAAGAAACAAATAAAGTAAAACAAACTAGAATAGATATTCTTTTCTCTCAATATGAACAATTTAAGATGTTGCCAAATGAAAACATTACTCAAATGTACAATAGATTTACCAATATAACAGTTGGCCTAAGTTCACTAGGTAAAAAGCTTACTAATGAAGAAACAGTCAGAAAAATTCATAGATCATTAACACATTCCTGGACTCTTAAAGTTACTGCTATTGAAGAAGTGCATGAATATATAAATTAATTGGTTCTCTAATGGCTTATGAAATTAATATGGAAAGATTTTATGAAAGTTCTTCGAAAAAGAAAATTCCAAATGCTTTGAAGGTTGCAGATTCCTCTTCATCATCTTCTGATGACTCAAAAAGAAAAAACTGAAGACAGTGATGATGAAGCCATGCTATCAAGAAAACTTCAAAGAATCCTTGCCAAGAAAAAGAAATTTGTCTCAAAGAGTTATTTCAAAAAGGAAAAGAAGAAAGAACCAATATGCTATGAATGCAAGCAACTGGGACACTTTAAAATTAAATGTCTAAAACTCAAAAGAAAAGATCAAGCTGACAAGCATGAGAAAAAGAAGGAGAAAGTAAAGAAATACAAAGGATACAAGAAGAAAGCAATGGCAGCAACTTGGGATAATGAGGAAGCAACAAGTTTAGATGGATCAAGCTCAGAATTAGAAGAACAAGTAAATGTAGCCCTCATAGCATGTGAGACCCCGAATTTTTATTTTCTTTATATATATGTATGTATATGAATGGGGTGTTGGGTGTTCGGTTGTTGTGTGCTTAGCATGCGTAGTTCATTGTGCCTGCTATAAGTTTTATCCTTCTTTTGAGCATGAGCATGTGCGTATATCTATATATATATATATACATGCGTGTATATGATAATTAGTGTAGAAGTGAACAATTAGCTAATTAGAGGTGTATTATGAATACCAAGAATCTCTGACTTAGGATACTTGAATAATACTATGCGTGTGCTATCTAAATATTGAAGAATATCCTATACTACCTATTTCATGGAATTTTGTATGGGAGTGTATGAAGTACATATGTGTATGTACGTGTGTATGTTATCTTATGCGTGTGACAATTGTATACCTAATTCTACATGCATAACACCTTGGTGTACTTGTGTATGCATGAGTATGATTAGTTGTAAACATTGTTCATTTGCATGGTTTAGTTAATGTGTACATTGTACTTCGTACATTGCATATACATAAAGAGTTCAAGCATGGTGGGTGTAATTAGTAGTTTATATTGAGATTCTATACTCCTCATGAATAGCATGCATGTATTTTTTATGATATT
The DNA here is from genome assembly GCA_014218235.1 of Colocasia esculenta. Taxonomy (NCBI): domain Eukaryota; kingdom Viridiplantae; phylum Streptophyta; class Magnoliopsida; order Alismatales; family Araceae; genus Colocasia; species Colocasia esculenta. Next base: position 112,249,258 of record CM024757.1, read on the forward strand.
TAGGTGAGAATAGTCAATTGGCTAAATTATGCATATAGTACATATTAAGGAATCCTATGCATATAGTACTTAAGCAATGTTAGGTAAAGTTGTGTAAGTTAATCTAACTACTGGTGCGCATGTTGTACCCATCTATTTCAAGCATAATGTGCATATGTATGCTATACCAGGGTGTGTATACTATATATATATGTCAAATCAAGTGTGTGTGTGTGCAAGGACTATTTTATCGAATAGATTATTCCTAGCTAACCTAACTCATGTCACCTCCTAATGATTTGCGAAGCCCTCACAATTCTTGTCATTCTATCTTGCTGTGTGTTGAGTCACACTTATGTAAAACATCATGTACGCATAGGTAGATATCTACGTACATCTTATCTTAGTGTATTTATGTATGCTTGTGTATGCCTAGGTATAAATGATATTGATGGCCTGGTATAGTAATATACATGTTACACCTTATACATTGTATGTATATATATAGTGTAAGCATAGTTTCTGCATGTTTTTAAGTTCTGGCCGAAGGGCCAATTAGCGTCAACATGGGTGGACGCCCATGAGTTGTCGGCGTCCATCTCGATGGACGCCAATCCTTAAGTAGCCGTCCACATAGGTGGACGTTTACTGTTCTGACACTGCATGCGTAGCAGGTCAGAAATGCAGGGCTTGCCATGCTCCTGATTGGGGGATGGCCGACCCAAAGGGCTCTCCCACCCCTGCAAAGGCAGACTTCGGGTCTTGCCTCATAAAAACAACAACCTTGCTGCTTGCAAGGTGCTCTCTTGGCCTTTTCAAGAGGAGGACCCTAGCTCAGGAGTGTGAGGAAACCTGAACTTGAGAGCTCAGATCCGGCGTTCTGAAGCTTGGATCCGGCGATCTTCTTCGACAAGGAGGAAGTCCAAGCATAGGAGAAGGCCTCCCCGGTGCTGGACAACGACCTACAACCTCCTAGAACCCGGAGCAAGGGAGTTTGGAGGCTTCTTGGCACTGCCCAAGGAGAGCTTCTCCGGCCATTTTGATCCGTTTGGAGATTTATTCAAAGGCAAGTGACCTATCCATGATGTCCCCTTATGAGTCTAGGTCGGTTTTATGATTTTTTAGCATTTTCCCTCGAGTCCTAGACCCCCTCATTCACCCAAGTTTGAGAGCTCGGGTCTGTGTTTCTGCACAGACCTGATTCGACGGCAAGTCCTTGGACGCCCAGATCATGCTTGGCGTCCATCGGCCATGCCGCTGACCCTGAGTCAGCGGCCAGAGACCGCCGCCAAGTTCCTCTAGACAGAACAGTGAGCTGTTCTGCCCTTCTTATACATTAATTTCGGTATGGTTTCCGTGGTGAGGATATACGGTAATCCTATACTCTATGTATATTGCCAAATGTGGTGTGTGGGTGAGTGTGTTGTGCAATGGTGAATGTTAGAATATTGTATCCCATGAATCGTAAGCATGACTTGTTGATGATCTTGCCAAATTTATGTTTCATGATTAGGATTAGTATGAATGCCTTGGTTTTGGTCTGATCATGAAGGTTAGTGGGTCAGTATATGTGTTTGCAATTTTGGTAAATTATCCATGCTTGTGTAATTTGCTAATAAATTCGGTTCGGTAAAATAAAAGCATACAAGAAAGATTGTGATGATTAATCTATAGAGGTATGATTTAGGGTAATCTTGTATTCTCAATTCATGCATATGTTAGTAGCCTCTGTTTAAAACAGTAAGTGTCAAATTGCAAGATGTGTTAAACCCCATGTTAACTTAAGTTGTTAATAGCATGCTAATTAGGTTTTTTTTATTTTCTGTAAATTCTATTTAGCTCAGAAAAATCTGAAAATTTGAGTGTATGATCTTGAACCCGAAAACAGCATGTGGTTAAAATTTCAGGTCATTTGGATCAGTAAATAAGAAGTTATGTATTTTCATGTGAAATATAATAATTTACGTATGTTATCGTAATGTGGTTAGTTATTGCTTAAACCCAACCTGATTAGTGTATTTACTGTGTTAAACTCCTGAAATCTGTAGTAGCATGGTTAGGAGAAAAACAAAGACACATTGTGCATGAGAAAACGAAGGAGATGTGAGTGTTAGGTGTAAAATACGTGTTAAAACTTGGTATGATTAAAGTGTAAAAGTTGTGCCTATGTGACACTGCTACCCTAGAGGCATCGGGAGCCGTATATAGAAAAGTCCCTATAGAAGGCTCCATGTGATATAAGTTTGTCCCAAAGGCATTGGGAAAACCCCGGAGGTGGACAAGTACCACTGGATAGGGTGGAGAGGGCTTCTCCCGGTCTGCGCAGTTACCAAGGTTCACCGCTGTATTGCCTAGGTGGTGAGTATGTGTATGAGTTGTGTCATGTGTTGTGTTATGAGTTGTGTTGAGAGCTGTGCTAAGGAATGAGCACGAGCTATGAGATATTTGTTAGTGTCCTCTACTGGTGGTTAGGACTATGTGTCATGGCAAATTGTTTAAGCAATGAAAAAAGGAATAAAATGTGAAATATGTGAACATGGCACGTGGTAAGTACCCAAGATGCACGTGGTAAGTGCAATCGATGTGATATGTGATAAGTGAAAGTGGAAGAGAAAATGATGTGGAAATGAGTAAATTGTGTAAGTGTGAACATGTGTACGTGTCAAATGTATAAAAGTGAACAATGTGAATGAGTAAGTGAACAAGTGTGAAATGTGTATGTGTAAAGTGCAACTATGTGAAGGAGGAAACTTGTGTAATGAAAAATGTGAAATTCTAAATGTGAAAATGTGTCATTGAAACCCATGTGAGACAAAATCTGAAACCATGTGAAATCAGAAAATTCATATTACTATCCTCATGTTTATGTGTGCAAAAATGTCTAGAATCCATGTTAGGGGTAACTAATGAGTTTGTGTGCAAAATAGCATGATGGGTGTTCACATGATATGTTTTAAGCAACGTTGTAGCTCTCATGTGTAGATCTATAGCCATTGAATCATGTGAAATCAGCAACCTAAAGCATGTAGAAATGTCCATGTATTTGTTTAAAAACATGTAAGATCCATGCTAGTTGTGTTTCCTTTCAGATGTGCACAATGTTCATGTTAGTAGCTCTCATGTTTTGGTTCTTTAAGGACAAAGTTTCATAAGTAAATTGAATAGAGAGCATGTGATGGGTAAATCTTATTCTTAGAAATCTGAAAGCATGATCCATGTATAAACTTGTAAAACTTTCATGATAGGTTGAAACCTTGGAAATGACTAGCATGCCATGTTTTGAAAATTGTAAATGTGCATGTAAAACCCCTATGACTTATACGTGTATGTTATGAGTAGTGTTGCTTGCTGAGTCTTTGGACTCACTCTTGCTTCGGCGTACAGGTTGACAGGTATCGTGCACTAGAAGGAAGCGTGGCGAGGATCATCATTTAGAAGACTATTGTGTGGAGCTGTTACCAGTTGTACTTTTCTTTTGCACAAAAAGGATTATTGTATGGACAATATTTGGACATTGTAGTTCTCTTTATTTTGCATTAATGTGGACATTGTCTTTCTATCTCGCTATTTAGATTGTGGAATGTGTGTTGGTGACGGGTTAAGAGTTGAGTTGTTTATTTTATTCCGCTGTACTCTATTGCTATCCAAGTACATATCAACCTATCGACCAGTGTTGGGTACATGTCCCACTGTGACGACGCCCTTTATACCGATGGGGATTGGTATAATCGTACCGGTATGAAGAGGGTCGTTACATAGCAGGGCTAGATCAGGTAACTTCTAAAACCTCTTTTACTTCATGTTCAGAATCTGATTTCGATAGTTTAGAAGATGTATTTAATGAACTATGTGATAAATATAAAATTGTAGTTAAACAAATGAAAGTAGTTAGATTAAATCTGATAAACCAAGAAAAATCCAACACCTTTCTAAAAAATGAAGTAGAAAGACTAGGACAACATTTAACTGAAACTAAAAGAACAAATGAATTGCTATGTGAGGATTTAAAGACTAAAAATGGTAAGGTTAAAGAACTCGAAACAAATTTAAATGAACTAAAAAATGAAGAAAAATTGAGAGAAGAAAATAATTACTTAAGAGCATCCTTAGATAAATTAACTAATTACAAAACATCCTTAGTTGTAAAACTAAAAGGTGCTAGAACAGGTAAAAAGAAGTATGGAGTGGGATATACACCTCCAATAAATGTAGAAGAAATCGTGCATTCTAAAAATTACCCAACCCCTAAGTTTGTAAAAGAAAAGGTAATTAAAAATCCTAAAGGTTAATCATTATGTTTACAAATAGAAACTTAAATCTAATAACATTACAAATTCAAAGCATGCATATGATTTATGTTGTAGCCATTGTAATCAATTAGGACACACAATTAGCACCTGCACCACTAGAGATCTGCATTGGATTCCAAAAACTAACCATCAAGGACCCAAGAAAATTTGGGTACCAAAAGTCTCAACTTAATTTTGTTTGCAAAGGTGCTTGGGAGCATCCAAATGGTATTTGGATAGTAGGTGCTATAGGCATATGACAGGAGACAGAAAATTGTTCACAAGTTTTAGAAATGAAGTTGGTCAAGTCATATATGGTGATAATGGAAAATGAAAAATGATAGGCTGTGGAACAGTAGGAACAAAAGAAAAGGATTTAATAGAGGATGTTATATGCGTTGAAGGATTAAAACATAATTTCATTAGTATCAGTCAATTGTGTGACAAAGGTCACATGGTAAAATTTCAGAACGACAAGTGTGCTATTCAAAATAATGGAAAAACAATCTTTGAAGCTCTAAGAGTTCAAAATCTCTGCACCTTACAGCTGACAGAACTGAAAGAAGTCAACTTGTGTCTTGCAACTACAAAGAATGAAGAGATTGATCTATGACATAGAAGACTAGGACATGCAAGCACTTCAGTGATCAAGAAATTAATCCAGTATGATCTAGTTAAAGGTCTTCCAAAGCTAAAATTGAAGAAATCTGGAATCTGTACAGCCTGTGCAAAAGGAAAGCAACCCAAGACATCATTTTAGTCCAAGACATTGGTAACAACCTCCAAAACATTGGAACTAACTCGCATGGATTTGTTTGGACCTATAAGACAGTAAGTCTTGGAGGAAAAGTTTATGGCTATGTAATTGGAAGCCAGATCATAAACCTTTTTAGCCTTTCTGAAGTTCAGTAAACTGGTACAGAAGAACCAGAAATATCAAATAATCAGTATCAGATCTGATCATGGTGGAGAATTCAAGAATGAAGAATTTGTCAGATTTTGTGAAGAAAATGACATAGAACATAATTTCTCTACACCTAGAACACCTCAACAGAATGGACTAGTAGAAAGGAAGAACAGAACATTGCTGGACATGGCTAAACAGTGCTTACAGAATATAATCTACCAAGATACTTATGGACAGAAGCAGTCAACACAGCCTGCTACATCATCAACAGGTGCATGATCAGATCAATTTTGAAGAAGACACCCTATGAGCTATACAAGGAGAAAAAGCCAAACGTCAGTCACCTTCGACCTTTCGGTTGTAAGTGTTTCATTTTGAATAATGGTAAAGATAATCTAAGTAAATTAGATGCTAAAAGTGATGAAGGTTTTCTATTAGGATATATTTCAAAACCTAGAGAATATAAAGTGTTTAACAGAAAAACTTTAACTATAGAACAGTCTGTTCATATTTGTTTGATGAAACTAACCCTTCTATTAAGAGAATAGAAGAAGAAGAAGATGTTGTTGAAGATTTATGCAGGGATTCGGAACAAGCATCTCTTGAGGAAAAAGATGAAGAAAAGGAAGAGCCTCCAATAGAGGAACTTCAACAGCAAGAAGAAGCACAGGAAAGTCTACCTAGAGAACTGAGGTATCATTGAGATCATCCAAGAGAAAATATTATAGGTGATCCTCAAGATAGGGTAAGAACAAGAGGTATGACTATTCCCTGTGATTACACTGCATTTGTTTCTCAGATTAAGCCTAGGACAATCAATGATGCACTGACAGATGAATCTTGAATCCTAGCTATGCAAGAGGAACTTAACCAGTTCCAATGCAGCCAGGTATGGACTCTTATACCTAGACCTTCTGACCATCCAGTTATTGGGACCATATGGGTCTTCAAAAACAAAATGGATGAATCAAGGGTAATCACTAGGAACAAGACCAGACTGGTAGCACAAGAATATTCCCAAGAGGAAGGCATTGACTTCGATGAAACATATACTCCAGTTGCTAGATTAGAGACAATTAGAATTTTATTAGCATATGCATGTTCTCTTAATATCAATTTGTATCAAATGGATGTTAAAAGTGTTTTTCTGAATAGTTTCATAAAAGAAGAAGTGTATGTTGAACAACCACTTGGCTTTGAAGATATTAAATATCCAAATCATATTTTTTATTAAAGAATGCACTATATGGTTTGAAACAAGCTCCAAGATCTTGGTATGAGAGACTAAGTGCTTATCTTCTATCACATGGATTTTCAAGAGATAAAGTAGATGGCATTCTATTTATTAAGAAATTTTCTGAAGATATCCTAATTGTACAAATATATGTAGATGATATTATCTTTGCTTCTACTAATGAATCACTTTGCAAATTCTTTGAAAACCTTATGCAAAGTGAGCTTGAAATGAGCATGATGGCTGAGCTTAATTACTTTCTTGGCTTGCAAATCAAGCAGATCAAGGAATGTACTCACATTTATCATAACAAGTATATTTCAGATTTACTTTCTAAGTATGGCATTGACAAGTGTAAGCCTTTAGGAACTCCCATGAGCTCAAAAATAAAAATAGATAATGATCCAATTGGTAAGAAACTATATCAAAAGATCTATAGAGGTATGATTGGGTCATTACTCTATCTTACTGCTAGTAGGCCAGACATAATGTTCAGTATATGTTTGTATGCCAAATTTCAGGCTGATCCTTGAGAATCTCATATTAATGTTGTTAAAAGAATTTTTAGATATCTTATTAATACAAGTAAATTTAGTTTATGGTATCCCAAATGTTCTGAATTTAAATTGCTTGGATATAGTGATGCTGACTATGCTGATGCAAAATATATAGACAGAAAAAGCACTAGTGGTAATTGTCAATTTCTTGCAGGATGCTTAATTTCTTGGTCTTCTAGAAAACAAAATTTAGTAGCATTGTCCACAACAGAAGCAGAATACATTGCAGCTGGAAGTTGCTGCACCCAACTACTGTGGATCAAACATCAACTGGAAGACTATGGTCACAAATTGCATGAAATTCCAATGTTGTGTGATAACACAAGCACAATCAATCTGACAAAAAATCCAATCCATCATTTAAGAACCAAGCACACAAGGTCAGACATCATTTCATCAGGGACCATGTAAGTAATGGTGATATTTTACTTAAATTTGTTACTAAATATAATCAATTAGCAGATATTTTTTACTAAACCTCTTCCTGGAGATATATTTACTTCAATTAGAAGAGAAATAAGGATGTGCAACCCAGAATAAATTAATGCTTATTGCTATTCATTGATTAACTATCTTTTATTAAAAGAATTACATGCTGACGGTATGCTAGAAGCACCTACTCTAGGGGAGCAACAGGAAGCTCAGGTTGAGGGGTAGCCTCAAATTTTTTCAAGGAGGACATCTCTGAAGAAAAAGTAGTCACATATGTGTTTAAATTATTAATTGTCCTTTAACAGAACTACAAACAAGTTTCTTGCAAGTATCTTTTTACGAACAAATGCAAGGAGTCTTCCTGAAGATCTCCCAACGGAACAGCTAGTGGAAATACCACAGTAGATGTCAACAGATTTAAGACTGTATTGACACACATAGGAGAAAGGTCGACACAACTATCGACAGATAAATGCCAAAGTGGTCGACAGATCAGAAAGAACCCTTGAATATCTAACAAGCATCAACTGAGGGGGAGCCTCACATCAAGGAGGAGCAAGTACAAATGGGAAATGATAATTCATGACAAATATTGTTGAACCCCTTTTGCACATGGGTAAGAAGTCTCTACAAAAGAGGTGAAAGTAAAATGGTAAGATCCTTCCTTTTTGGTTATTGACAAAAAAGAGGAGAGTATTCTTAAACTATGAATTTTTTGTTTATTCCATGTTTTGAGTATCTTTGTTAGAAAATTCTCATAAGTCTTGTCATCACCAAAAAGGGGGAGATTGTTGAACCACTCTTATATTTTATCCTTTTATTTTAGTTATAACAAAACTCATGCTTAATTTAAATAACATGAATATATTTATTACTATTTTTCAAGATTATTTATGCATAAGAAATAACATGTTTTATTTGAAGTTTCTTCATGAGTCGATGTTGGCAGTCGAAGTGGCCAGTTGAAGTTCACATCGATTGTCTTTCACATCGATTACACTTAAACATTGATTACATTTAAATATCGACTGTCTTTTCACTTAAACATCGATTACCTTAGAACATCGATTGTCTCAAACATCAATTGTCTTTTACAACAATTACCTTTAATCAAACATCGATTGCTTCTATATCTCACATCGATTACTGTTATTTTGTTGATCTCACTTCGACTCCTAAGATGGAACTTAGATGTTTTAATGACTGTTATTATTTTTTCAGCAAAATTGTTAGTGTATTATTAGTACAATTAATGTTCTAATCATTATGGAATTATTTAATGAACAACAGATGAACACATGATGTACACTGTGACATTCTCTTTGTTATCTATACGATAATTTATCCAATGTGCTTTGTACTTCTTTATTCTTTTTGTTATCAAGTTCAAATGCTTTAGCGGGAAAATTTGATTCTAATATATTCAAATTTAAAATCTCATTTCCATTATCTTGAAATTTGAAAGATTTGTATATCTGCGCTCTCACTCACTATTAGACATATAGTTCGTACTTTGCATAACGAATGGTCTACAGAAAATGTGGTGGTAGGTATAAGCAGTATGGTCTATCTGTCAGAACTCACTTACCATATCTCACTTTCTGTCAAGACTCCACATTTTGAAGAAAAAACTTTTGCATGACCCATACAGCACTTGTATGTCTTTAAATGCATTGTACATCTATCTGTCTGAAATCCTTTCTTTTTATATATTTTTGGTATCTCACCTACCTCCGAAATAATGGAGGTATCTATGTTTTTCTCTTGACCATGCAGATACTCAGCTACCTATAGAAGCATGCTAGTTATCTTTCATTCATGGGAATGGAGCTTGGCGACACTTATTGAAGCTATCAAATGGAGCCATGAAGCTATCTGCATAGCCTGAACCTGTTGAGACTCAAGGGTTGAAGATCTGATGATGGACATCTCAGCTATCTCAAGTCTCAAGACCCAACGTTCAAATTCAAATGGCTACTTTCAAACATGGAGATTGAAGACTATGAAGATTATAAAAAGCTGAAGTTTGAAAGTGAAAACATGAACAGACACAGAGTGTAAATACAAGTGTATGAGCATACATGAACACATTCTACACTAAAAAAGAAAACAGAGAAGCGCACAAGATCTCAAGAGAGCCATCTGTTCAAGCTTCCACTTCCAAGCTCTCTTGCATTCAGAAGTTTTCTTTTGGGCGGCATTCTGCTGTTCCAAATCTTCTCAATCCAGCCTTAGTCAGAAAGAGTTAGAGTAGTCTTTCCTATTTGTACAACTCTTTCTGAATGTCTGTGTTTGCTCATCCTTCAAAGCAGGCACACCAGTGTTCATTTCTGTGTTGTAACTAGTAGGGGGTTTGTTCCCTATAGTGCCCCTTTGTGAAGGGAAGACCTACAGTTATAGGTGGTTGTAATACCGCTCTAAGGAAGGGAAGACTTGCTTGGGTGCAAGTTGGTTTTAATTCTTCTCAGGTTGAGAGAAGGCCAAGTGTTCTTGGCAGTTAGTGAAAATCCCAAGGGGTGCTTGGGGACTGGACGTAGGACTCCTGATTGATAGGAAGTCCGAACCAGGATAAATCGTTTGTGCACTTGTGTGATTGTTTTCGCCAAGTTCTCACTTGTTTCACACACACCACACTAAGTACTAACGATACTATCTAGTGTGATTTATTTTTAGATAAATTTTAACAGTGCAAGAAGTCATATTCACTCCCTCTAGGACATCTAAAGCTCCATCTCGATCCAACAACTTTTGGCCTTGATGTTCTGGGATATCTTCTTTTTATCTTCAGTTGTCCATTCTTCCTTGGGCTTAGATGTTTGGAGGTCACCATCTTCTATGATGCTCCAAAGTTGAAAGTCGTATCCTTGTAGGAGGAATTCCATCCTTGTCTTCTAGTTAGGGTAGTCTTCTCCATCAAATAGAGGAGGCCGGAAGATGGATTGGCCTTCTGCAAATCCTTGAGCTGCCATTTGATCTTTGCTCTAAGATCGTTGGATCTACTTTATGTTTAGCGACCAGGGCTCTGATACCACTTGTTGGCCCACTTGATATGGAAGCAAGACTAACCTAGAGGGGGGGTGAATAGGTAATCTGAAAAGCTAAAACAAAAATCACTACTTGAAAATGTTTGGTTAGTATAAATAAGCATGTGCAATGGAAATTAAAGGTGCGGAAGCAAGAAAACAAGGAACACAAAGATTTATCCTAGTTCGGCCCTTCCAAATGGACGTCCTACGTCCAGTCCCCAAGCAAACACTTGGGATTTCACTAACCAAGGGTACAGTCCCCCTTAGGGACATACAACACCCAGCCCCTGTTGGTCTTCTTCTCTTTCTCGGGCAAGAAGGCAGCCCACTTCTTTTATAGGCTTAGAAGAAAACTTGCTAGAACAAACCCCAGCGTGGTTACACCACCAGACACAAGCTGGTCTTCTTCTCTTTCAGGGTAAGAAGGCAACCCACTTCTCTTACAGGTCAAGAAGCCAACCTTCTGGTACAAACCTCAGTGCAGTTCTTCCCTTAACACAAGGGGAACACTTGCACAACAAGTCTTATCTTCCAACCGAAGAGGAACACTTCTGAACACAGAAGCTTGGACCTAAAGCCCCTAGATCAAGCTCAAGATAAATAATGAAATGCTTGATCTGAGATTGCGCTTAACAAGGAAAGAGTTTACAAGATGAGACTCTCCTTAGGCTAAACCCCTAGCACTCTCTCTCTCAAATACACAAAGAGACACAGAGAGAGAATGAGGAAGAAGGAAGACAACTTGAATGCTTCTGCTTGAATGGGCTCGAGATCTTCCTTTCTTGCTTTGAGTGTGTATGGAGTTGGATGCTCACTAGATGTACACTCCTTGAAAGATCTTTAGGTTCACACTCTAGTTCTTTTTTCAGCCAGCTTGAAGAGATCCGTGGGCAAATGGCCGTTGGAGTTTCTTGGCTCTCTTCTTCTTCCACTCTCCTTATCTTGATTCTAACGGCTTCCTCCTTGTTCCTACTGGCTACTTGGAATGGAGGAAGATGTTCTAGCTGGTGCACACTTCCAAGGATGCTAGCAGCAGGTCCAAGATGTTGACTATGAGTAGAGGTGGACCTGCAGACATTACATGTAAGGTAGACGTTTAGACTCGAGAAGTCTATTGTCAGTTGGCCCTTACCTCTTTTATCTTCTGTCTATATTTCCTACTGATAGGTAGAAATAGTAGGTATGTCTTTTTCTTTCTTGCAGGAAGGAAGAGATCCTATGAGACAGGCAAAAAGATCTTTAGTCAGAGAAATAATAAGTTAAACATATGAAATACATTTGAAATTTCATTTGGGCGCCAAAGACATTTTGAAACATTTGAAATGTGGAGGCAATCGATCTTTACACTAGTTATAGGTGACCTGCAAGCCAATTCACGTGAGTGATGACACTTGAATTATGTACAATCTCTTTTGGTAATATTATAATGGTATTTTCTCACTATATATTTTATGCGTATGTATACTTTGATGTCCATGGGTCTATGCAATGAGAATTGGATCATGATAAGATCATGATAATGAGGTTGATTCTCTTTAAACACAAATCCTAAATATTCCTAGTCATAGGTTACTCAAGAAGGACATTGAGATGACCGGGTATACGGTGTGCCATATAACCGTCCATGTGATGGAGGCAGCTCGTCTCATAGTTGCTTGTTGGAGATACTAAGGATATGGTGCAGGTGCTCATTGGAGAATGAGTTTTTTTATTTTAAGAAAAAGGTTCTCAAGTTCGAAGTCTAGGAGAGTGCACCCTTCCCCAAGGAGGAAGAATGTTCTCACTCCACTAGAGTAAACCTGGGCCAGGGATATATAATATGAATCGAAAAGTACAGAAGGACAAACCGGTTACAGGAGTCTAACATGAAAGAGGCCGGTTTTATCCAAAACTAAAGGACCTTTACAATTATGAGGATTACTGCTAGACCCCCAATACACCTTGTTTTCCTTGGACAAACAACCAAAATTTGCTAAACCATCCGCCACTTGATTTGCCTCCTGATATACATGGCCGAGTGAGAGGTTTTTCTTATGAATCATAGAATAAGCTTCACGCCACCAATAATAAGCTTGCCAAGAAGGACATCTTCCAGATTTGATAGAGTTCACCAAGGCTAAAGAATCTGATTGAACCATAGCAATCCAAAGTCCTAGGAAATCTGTCTGGCGGATACCATCACAAAGAGCTCTAGCTTCTGCAATAATGCTATTCCCATAACCATAATAGTGAGCAAACGCCACCAACACAACACCCGTCTTATCACGAATGCATCCTCCTCCCCCACAGACACCTGGATTTCCCTTGCTAGCACCATCCACACTCAAGCAATAGTCCATAATAGGAGGTATCCAACTTATGAGTTTGAGCTGCTTGGTAGAAAAGTTGGGAGAGAACCCAAATAACATAAGAACCTACATTTCTTGAGGGGAAGGCGCCACATTGAACTGAACAGTAGCTAGAGAATGAGCAACCATAACCTTAATGTTTCTGATCGCTGCTCTTGCAGAAGGCTTCTTGTCTTCAAATCTCATCCCACATCTCCCCTTCCAAATCTCCCATAGCATGATTATTAGACAGTGAAGAGAAACAAACCCCAATGCAGTAGAAGTATTAGTAACTGTGAGAAAGCTCCATATCCTCGTAGTAATGTGACTGTGTAGGTGAACCTTTGAACTAGTGAGTGGCAGGAACCAGTTCCATAGGGAAAGAGCCAACTCGCCATTTATAAAAAGGTGATTATAATCCTCATTGTTGGGATACCTACAGTAAGAGCAGCAAGATACCATGGCAATACCACTTTCTGCAATTCTTTGGTCCACATGGACCACTCTGTTAAGATGCTTCCAGCAGAACAAAGAAGCTCTTCTGTAGAAGCTATTGTGCCAGATTTTAGTCATAGCATATCTCTTAATACCAACCCAACGAACCAAGTTGTATGCAGACTTAACAGAAAAATTCCCATCCTTAGATGGCCACCAAACACATTTATCATTTTCTTCATTCAGCACAACCCCCTGGAGGACACCACTGGGGAGAAGGTGTCTGATAGGATGATCAAGAGCAGAGATAACCTCCTTAAGCACAATGCTATCCCCCTCATAAGGAGAAGTCAACAAGTCTGCCAACGGCCTTTCCCCAATCCAAATATCAGATAAAATGTCAATATCCTTGCCATTGCCATGAATCCATCTAGTATTATCATGAACTAGTTGTTGAGCAAGAGACCAGATGTTTGAAGACATGCCCTTGAAGATACACTTCTTGCCAGACATATAACGTTTCCTAGCATACTGAGCCCAGAAGAAGGCGCCATGGTATATGTTGCAAATGGACTTCACTGCTAAGGCAATTTGGACCTCTTTCATACTGCAAATCCCCAAGCCTCCTTCATCCATGGGACGCTGAATGGTAGACCAAGCTACCCAGTGGCGACGCCTCTTACCATTGGAGTTATTCCAGAAAAAAGCAGCACAAGTTTTATCGATATAATTCAGAATACTTACCAGAATGGGTGAAGAAGCAGCCATGTAAAGTGGTAAGGAAGTTAGTAACGAATTAATAGGGTAACTCTCCCAGCTTGGGAGATAAGTCTTGGCTTCCAGGATGCTAGCTTACCATTTATCTTCTGAATGAGCGGGGAAAAATCAGAAGCTAGAACTCTTCCAGGGCGCAGCGGAACACCAAGATAAATTAGAGGACCCCTTTGCCGTTTAAACCCAGTTGCCACCTTAATTCTATTCACCACTTGAGGGAATGAGTTCACTGAATGATCTGCTCTCAGAATGTTGTATGGTTAATGATACCTGATTGTCAGATAGCGATTGTGTAGTCTCAGTTGTGTAACTGGTCCTTAGACTTGAGACACCAAAGATGTCTTGTTTGAGTACTCCATTCTTTGATACTGGATTTATAGGTCTGGATGTTCCAGGTCTAGTATAGCCAGTTATTGGGAATGGTAGCCAACCTTACGAAGACAATTGTGTGTCAATAGAGGATCATCCACTCTCCGTATTGTGAGAGAAATATCTCATATTGTCTTACTCAGGCAAATCCCTGGCCAGGGTCGGTCGGATTTAGAGAGAAGAAGTTCTCCTGGAGAATCTGATAAGAGTTTGACTTTAACAGATTTTGTATAGGCCTGACAACACCATGCCTAATTTATGGTCTCTGGGATAATAGATGGATGAGGGACTACAGGTACACGGTAACTGTAGGCAGACAGATCCAATGGATTTGATCACTCATATCGTCTGAGGATTATGGCATAGTGGCCTAGTATGTTCATAATCGATGAGTTGAGTGAATTTATGGAGATAATAATTCACTAAGTTAGAAGGAGTTCTGACGGGTGCAACTCACGGCCAGCTTGATATTGGGCCTAGAGGGTCACACACATAAGGTGGATAATTCGATGAATAGAGGATTGGATAAAAGTTATCCAATAAGCCTTATTTAACCCATTATGGATCTATTTGGTAAGACTCAATAAGCCTTGACAAGGATCCATTAAGGGGGCCTACCGATCATGCCACCTCTCCCCCTTCTAGAAGGAGGACGCCTCATCATCTTATATGATGACAAGTGTCACCCCTTCTAGAAGGAGGACACCTCATCATCCTTAGTCATGATGGCATGACGAGGTCTCCTGCAAGGTGTCCTTAGTCATGATGGCATGACGAGGTGTCTCTGATGTGGTGTCCTTGTAATCATGACATGATGAGGTGTCTCTGTAATCATGACATGACGAGGTGTTCTTTAGGCTCTCCATAAATAGAAGGGGTTCTCCTTAAAGCTCATCGGCTAGATCTTGAGAGGAGAAGCCACTCTTCATCCTTCTTCCCATCTTTACCTCCAGTGCTCTCCCTAGGCAAGATGAGAACTAGGAGGGCCGCCCCCTCTTGTTGTTGCTGCTACTTGCTGTTGTTGACTATTGTGTGGTGTTGCACGTAGTGGAGGAGTGACACCGCTGGTGAAGGAGGAGTCATCATCATCGCCGATCATCCACTGTGTGGATACCGGTAGAGGGAGTCTCGCGAGAGCTCCTTCAAACCAAGGACTAGTTCTATGCTTCAGAGGATATACAATCTCCCCTAGGTGAGATGGTCTCATGCCTTATTTGTATGTATGTTTACATGCATCGTAGATCATAGCCCAATCAAATGCTTGTATGGAAATCAATTTTTGTTTTGTTTTACTTCCGCTGTGCATGTGATGCCACAAGTCAATTTCCTATAGTGGTATCAGTGCCAAAGTTAGGCTATGATGTCTAGGTTTTGATATTTTGATCAATTCAGTTCGATTAAGAGTTAATCCATGTATTAGATTAAGAGTTAATCTAATAGTTTTATGAGTTAAAGTGTTTAATTAATTTTTAGTAGCTTATATATATGCATGTGATGTGTATGTTGTGGGCAGATGATCATGGACATATGTGTGATGCTTATGTGTGTGGATGGTGATTCATTGGGGTCTGCGAGCCCCTTTCTCTTTCTCATTAAAATCGTTGTGTTTTTCTACCTCTCCTAATGGTGTAATTCCCCTTGATATGATCAAGGTTTCTTAATTGATTAAATGTACATTTTTAGGTCTGCATGCTTATAGTCATTTGTAATTATTGTAATTATTTGAAATCACTCTTGGAGGCACGGTGGAAGCGTGGAATTACCGACGGAGCTAATAATGAAGTGGAGGACGAACATCGTGCATGGGATGCGTTGGGAACACACATAGGGTTTAGTGATCAAATCTTTTGGCCCAGGCTTGATCTTACTAGAATTTTGTCTGTGATCATCCAGTGTGGCTATTTATATATATGATTTATAGTCATTTCCGCACCTGCTAGGTACATATTTGCATGCGATGTAAGTATATGCTAAATATATGTGTGAGACGTGTATTATTTAGCTATGAGACCACTCAAATAAAAATAAAAAACTCTCTCTGTTACTAATATATTAAGTCGGTAAGCATGTGGCAATAAGATTGACCCATGTGGCCTTCCATCATTATAGGCCAGACATCTTTTCTTGATATTAAATGGGTTGGCAGAGTCACTCCGGGCTCACCTATATTGGGATTTGATATCTAGCCTATGACATGGAGATGTCACCGATGACTTGAGGATAGGGTACGCTTGGCCGAGTCCCTCGGGAACATATCACTGAATCAAACTGTAAGGCCCTCAATTTCTGTGCATATTATATCTGTTTGATGCTTTGATTGTTCTGCCAAAATTCCTGTTTAATGTCAACATCCCTTGATGTTAAGAGCATGTTGAAGGCAACTTTTGTGTCGTTGACTGTGTGGCCAGAACAAATAGACGTCCACATCGATTGATGCCTATTTTTGGTTGATGGCAACTATGTGACCGTTTACTTCTTCGGCTGCATTTGAGATTCCAGATCTGAAACTGCCCCATTTTCTCCGAAGTCCATTTAGGAAACCCATCCCCAACGGTCAGGACTCTTAAGACCTATGTTTACCCCGACTCTATTGTCTATATAACCAAGACATCTCAGTTAGAAGAGGGCTTTTCTCACCTAGGGCTATTTGGGTTTCGAGGTGAGAAAAAAAGAGAGTTGAGAGGCTTGATCCGGCGATCTGAAGGTTTCTCTGGCAATCTTCTACGTTTGGGAGGCTCTACTAGAAGTGGAGGAGCTCTCCTAACTCCGAGGGATCGATTGCATGAACGTGGGGGGTCAGATCAAGGCATTGGACATCACCTCTTTGGCTTGGCTGAGGAGGGCTTCATCACATAAATCCAATCTTTAGAGGTTTTTAGAGAGGTAAGTAACTTAGGGGTTTCATCCCTAGACCTATCACCTAGAGTTTAGGTATTTTTTTGGATTTTTAATTCGTGTCCTGGACCCTCAAATTCTGTGTTTTCCTATGTCGGGTCTGCACTATCTGCAGACAGGAGGTTAATGGTAACCTTGTTGCCGCCATGTTCTTGAGTTACCGATAATTGCTTGTGTCGTTAACCTACCCTGACGGCAAGACCCTTGTCGTCAAGTTCATCTGGTTTTTACAGAACTGTGGATTTAATTGTGTGAGGTGATTTTTGGGGATTTCTGGATGTTTGCACAAACTATAAAAATTTATGGATGTTCAGGTATGATATTAGGTTAAAACCACGAATTCCTGTTAATTTTCTGAAAATAATTGCGAGTTATAGAATTCCTGTTAAGGGTAAATATGCATGTTTGATGGTTCTAAATTCAGAATAAATAGTCATGATGTAGGATAGTGCTACAGAAAAATTTTCTTGAAACTAGGGTTACTGTTTTCATGTTTTGAGACTGTCAGACCTGACTGTTCACTGTTAATCATGTCTAATTGAATTATTTTATTAAATTGCATGAGATCTCTGTTAAATGTTATAAATATATATACTATTATTAAAATTCTAAAAAATTAACCATATGATATGTTCCATGCATAGAGTTTATGGTTAAAATTTAGGACTGTTTTGATATCTGTAAATACTGTTTGCAATAGTAAAGGTATTAAAAGCCATATTATGCTTGATTATTCAAGAAACAATATTTTCCAGTGATTAGTATCATGTTTAGTTACTGTAATGCATGATTTAATACTGATAGACAATCATGATAGGTTCTCTAAACTGAATTGTATGTGTTTAAATGGTATGCATGTGAATGGACCAATAAGTGCATGTAAACGGATGTTAATAATGTGATTAATTGAGATAATATGATTAAGTGAATGAGTGCCGAAATTGACACTGCTACCATAGAAGGCTGTGGAGCTGTACTATAGAAATGTCCCTTTGGGAAGGCTCAATGTGTATGTGATATCCTGTGGGCATCAGGATGAAATCCTGGAGGTGGACAAGTACCACTGGTTAGGGTGGAGAGGGCTTCTCCCAGTTCTGCGCAGTTACCATGATTCGTCACTATAATGCCTAGGTGACGAGTATGTGTTATGTGATATGTGTGTCCTTCTTTATGGTGGTTCAGACTATGTCTCATGGCAAATAATGTGTAAAGATGTGAAATATGTGTAAATGTGCAAAGTGTTCATGTGAAAGTGATGTGTTAATGTATTACCATGTGAAATATTGTGAAACCATGTGAACATGTGATATTTATGTTAAAACAGCAAGAAAAATGTGTGATTATGTGATATAAAAGCATGTGTTTAATTCCATGATCAAGTTGGTTGGAAAAAAAAATGATTTGAATGAATTGCATTTGATACCATGAATCAAGTTAAAGACCATGTGTAGAAAGCATGTTATAGGTTACTTATTTATACTTGTTGTTATGACATGAACCATGTGGTAAGGTTACTTTTATTGTTAAAAGAATAGCATGAATGTGATATGTGTAAGGATGTGCCAATGGGTTACTTGCTGAGTCTTTGTGAAGACTCATACTTGCTTTAACATATAGGTGAGATAGGTGTCCCCGTGCTTGAGGAGGACATTGTGAGGAGCGACTCCGAGTGAAAGGAGTAGCGAGATTTTGGAGGATTATTGCATAGCTTATACTTCTATTTACTAGTATGTGGGCAATGATGTTATATGGACTTGTATAATTATGGACTTTGTTTATTTTCATTGCTACTATATAGACCGTGGAATGTGTGAATGATGATGGAATAAGAATCTCTTTCAATTCCGCTGTACTTATTTTGTTATTTATGTACATCTCTACCTACTATGTTATGTTGGGTACATGTCCCACTGTGACGGCGCACTTTATATCGATGTGGATTGGTATCATCGTACCGGTATAAAGAGGGTTATTACAGAGATTGGTATCAGAGCAATATGTTGAGATTGTACATAAATAAGCCATAATCTAAACAATATTTCAAAGTCTTTATAGAATTAGTCCATACATATGAAAAATACTTAATAATGAATTAAAGATAGTTAAGAAAATGGTTAGGACTAAGTAACTTAGATTCTAACTGAGTTAATTATTTTGTAGGCAATGGCGAGCCGTGGTAGTCGCAGTACCCAGGCTCGGGAGGACGAGCAGAGGCGTGAGGAGAGGGGTGAGCAGCAGGCCCTAGCACCCCACTGCCCCACGGTACTTCCTCCACCACCCCCACCAGTGGACTATGGTGTGTTCATGCAAGGCCTAGTCCAGGCGATGCAGACTCAGGCTCAGACGCAGGCTGCGTTGCAAGCTCAGTTGCAGGCACATGTTAGAGTTGTTAAATAGGGAGTAGTCTGTTTCGTTGAATGTATGATTGCTTATGTGTTGCTTGTTGTCTCAGGCTCAGGCTCTACCTCCAGTTCTCCAAGAGCATGGCCATGGTGGTCCGTCCATCATGGAGAGGTTTAAAAGGATGGCTCCGCCTCCTTTTGAGGGGGAGAGTCAGCTCCTTCTGGCAGAGAGCTAGATGAGAGAGGTGGAGAAGATCTTCCGGGCTATCAGGTGTGCGGAAGAAGATAAAGTTAGCCTAGCTACTTACATGCTATAGGTACTTAGAGTATATGTACTTGTGTAAGGTTAAGATTTTAGTTTGGATGGTGCTTATGAGCTGTATTTTGTAGGAGAGAGCTGATGTTTGGTGGGCCTCTGTGCTACGTACGAGGTATAAGGATGGTGCTATAGAGGTGACGTGGGCCGAGTTCACTAGACTCTTTCGGGCCAAGTTCATTCTCGAGCACATTCAGGACAAGATGGAGCAGGAGTTCCTATCTCTCACACAGGACTACATGACTATCCTAGAGTATGAGGCCAGGTTTGCCGAGCTTTCCAAGTATGCTCCCCATATTGTTGCAGATGAGCACAGGAAGGCCAAGAAGTTTGTGATGAGGCTCAAACCATCACTCACGTCAAGACTGGTTGCTTTTGACCATCGGACTTTAGATGAGGCTCTCAGCGCAGCATGCAAGCAGGAGAGCGAGATGGACCCGTACATAGAGGAGAAGAGGGCAGCCCAAAAGAGGTCAGCGCCACCTTTCCAGAGGTAGGATAGGAAGAAGGCAGTGTTGTACCAGTCACCACAGTGTTCAGTAGCAGCTCTGAGTCAGCAGGCGGTTGTACCCCAGACACCCAGCTTCAGGCCCAGCGACAAGAAGGTGTGTCCTCATTGTGGAAGGACACACGGCGGATCCGAGTGTTGGAAGCGTGCAAGAAAGTGCCTGAAGTGTGGCAGCACCAAACACCAGATCAGAGATTGCCCTAGAATTCAACAGTTTGCTCAGAGAGGAGAGCCAGCCTCAACAGCGGCAGCAGCAGTGGCACCAGTAACAAGGAAACCAGGAAGGCCTCGAGCCCAAGCCCGGGTGTATGCACTAGCTCGTGAGGATGCAGAACAGGCCGAGAACATCACTGAAGGTATGGTTCTAGTTATGGGTGTGCAGGCTCGAGTATTGTTTGATATGGGTGCTACACACTTGTTTATTTCTGAGAGGTTTGCTAAGTAGTTATCGACAGAGTCTAGAGTTGAGGCAGAGGAGTTAGAGGTTCTCTTGTCTGTGCACACACCAGCAGGTATGGTAGCGACTAGGAAGTGTATTCCATCCTTACCAGTGTGCATTGAAGATCAAGGCTTGTTCGGGTGCTTCTACTTGCTCAAGATGAAGGACTATGATGCTATACTTGGTCTGGATTGACTTGAGAGCACTATGCCTTGGTTGATTGCAAGGGGAAGAAGATTACTTTCCATATTCCTGGAGAGGATGAATTCTCACATTCGTTGCCATGGAATCTAGCAGTAAGGTTTGTGATCTCCGCCATGAAGGCTATAAAGATGGTAAACAAGGGTTGTGACGCTTTCCTTGCCAATGTGGTCTTAGTTCCTAAGGCCGATCAGTCACCTACCCTTGAGGAGATCGAGGTTGTGCAGGAGTTTCTAGACGTGTTCCCTGATGATTTGTCTGGATTGCCACCAGCAAGGGAGATAGAGTTCACTATAGAGTTGCTTCCAGGCACCTCACCTATCTCTAAGGCGCCCTACCGGATGGCACCTGCGGAGTTAGCTGAGCTGAGGAAGCAGTTGCAGGATTTGCTTGATAACGGGTTCATTTTCCCTAGTGTGTCACCATGGGGCGCACCTGTGCTATTCGTGAAAAAGAAAGATGGTTCCCTCAGGCTATGCATTGACTACAGGAAGCTCAATCAAGTGACAGTGAAGAACAAGTACCCCTTGCCGCGCATAGATGATTTGTTTGATCAGCTGTAGAATGCATCAGTGTTTTCCAAGATAGATCTTCATTCCGGCTACCACCAGTTGAGGATCAAGGGAGAAGATGTGTGTAAGACTGCATTCAGGACCCGCTATGGACACTATGAGTTTCTTGTGCTTCCATTTGGTCTGACTAACTCCCCTGTAGCATTCATGGATCTCATGAACACGGTGTTTAGGCCATATTTGGATAGTTTTGTTGTGGTGTTCATAGACAACGTGTTAGTCTATTCCCCTGATGAGGCTACACATCGTGAGCATCTGAGGATTGTTCTGGAGGTTCTCTGAGAGCACAAGTTGTATGCTAAGTTCATCAAGTGTGACTTCTGGATGCATGAGGTTCACTTCCTTGGGCATGTTATCTCAGGCGTTGGAGTTGTTGTTGATCCGCCGAAGGTTCAAGCGGTGTTAGATTGGGAGACTCCAAGAACACCATCTGAGATCAAGAGTTTTCTTGGGTTAGCAGGCTATTATAGGTGATTCATTGAAGGCTTTGCCTCTATTGCTTCACCTTTGACTAAGCTGACCAGGAAATGGGTTAAGTATGTGTGGTCTGAGGATTGCGAGAGTAGTTTCCTGATGCTGAAGACAAGGCTGACATCAGCACTCGTGTTGATCTTGCCTAGTGGTGCCGAGGGTTTTGCTATCTATTCTGATGCTTCCCAGATAGGCCTTGGTTGTGTTTTGATGCAGCATGGTAAGGTAGTTGCCTATGCTTCTCTCCAATTAAAGGAGCATGAGCGTAACTATTCGACCCATGATTTGGAATTGGCGGTTGTGGTCCATGCACTGAAGATCTAGAGACACTATCTTTATGGTGTCAAGTTCGAGGTGTTCATAGACCACAAAAGTTTGAGGTACCTTTTATCTCAGAAGGAGTTGAACCTGCCGCAGAGAAGGTGGATAGAGTTCCTTAAGGACTATGACTTTGAGCTTCAGTACCATCCAGGGAAGGCGAATGTCGTGGCATATGCGCTCAGCAGGAAGAGGTCCCTACTTTGGCAGGATTGGAAGATGCTAGAGGATGCAGCATGTGCTATGACCGAGCTAGAGCCACAGTGGTGTCAGGCTTTCGTGGCACAGTTGTCTATCCGATCCACTTTGTTGGACGAGGTGATTGAGCAGCAGGGAGCTGATCCTAGACTTCAGGAGATGGTGGGCAAGATAGGCATTGCTCAAGATGAGGACGGTGTCATCAGATTTTAGTGTACCAAATATAGTGGAAGTTCGTGAGCGAGTACTTGCAGAAGCTCACAGGTCCCGGTTCTCTATTCATCCAGGCAACATCAAGATGTACCAAGATTTGAAGAGATCCTTCTAGTGGTCAGGCATGAAGAAGGATATGGCAGAGTTTGTATCCAGGTGTTTGGTGTGTCGGTAGGTTAAGGCCGAGCGTCAGAGACCATCAGGCCTTATGCAGAAGATGGAGATACCTGTATGAAAGTGGGAAGCAATCACCATGGATTTTGTGACGGGTTTGCCCAGATCAGCAAAGGGCAATGACTCGATTTGGGTGGTTGTAGACCGTTTCTCAAAGACTGCTCACATTTTGCCCATGAAGAAGAAACAATCTGTAGAGAGCTTGGCGAGGCTATATGTTGGCAGTATTGTGAGACTGCATGGTGTGCCAAAGTCTATTATCTCTGATAGAGACCCACAGTTTAAATCGACGTTGTGGCAGGGTCTTCAAAAGGCTTTGGGTTCTTAGTTGAAGCTTAGTTTGACATTTCACCCTCAGATAGATGGCCAGTCCGAGAGGACGATTCAAATGCTCGAGGACATGTTGAGAGCATGCGTGCTTGATTGGAAGGGCAATTGGGAACGTCACCTACCTCTTGTGGAGTTCGCCTACAACAACAGCTTTCATGCGAGTATCGACATGGCTCCATTCGAGACTTTGTACGGTCAGCCCTATAGATCTCCTTTGTGCTGGGAGGAGACAAGGGATAGGCAATTGGTTGGTCCTGAGTTGGTGCAAGAAACTTCGGATAAGATTCAGCTCATCAGGCAGAGGTTGGTTGCAGCGCAGGATAGGCAGAAGAGCTATGCCAACAACAGAAGGAAGAACTTAGAGTTCGAGATTGGCAAGCATGTTTTCCTCAAGGTTTCACCTACTCGAGGCATGGTCAGGTTTGGCAGGCATAGCAAGTTGAGTCCGAGATTCATTGGCCCATTTGAGATTCTCAGGCGGATGGATAGCGTGGTGTGCGAGCTAGCTTTACCCCCAGTGCTAGCAAGTGTGCACCGAGTCTTCCACGTGTCTATGCTTAGGAGATACATGTGAGATCCATCACATGTTATCAGTCACAAGCCAGTGGAGATTCCGCCAGACTTGTTTTATGTAGAGCGACCAGTAGCTATCCTAGATCGAAAGGTTAAACACCTTAGGAAGAAGGCTATTGCATCCGTGAAGGTGCTTTGGAGAAACGCATCATGGGAGGAGGCTACATGGGAGCTTGAGAACGCCATGAAGAAGTAGTATCATCTGTTTGGTTAGTATTTCTATTCTAACTTTGAGGATGAAGTTTTCTTTTAGGGGGAGAGGGTGTAAGGCCCTCAATTTCTGTGCATATTATATCTATTTGATGCTTTGATTGTTCTACGAAAAATTTTGTTTAACGTCAACATCCCTTGACGTTAAGAGCATGTTGACGGCAACTTTTGTGTCGTTGACTGTGTGGCCATAAGAAATAGACGTCCACATCGATTGACGCCTATTTCTGGTTGACGACAGTTATGTGGCCGTTTACTTCTTCGGTTGCATTTGAGATTCCAGATCTGAAACTGCCCCGTTTTCTCCGGAGTCCTTTTAGGAAACCCATCCCCAACGGTCAAGACTCTTAAGACCTAGGTTTACCCCGACTCTATTGTCTATATAACCTAGACATCTTGGTTAGAAGAGGGCTTTTCTCACCTAGGGCAATTTGGGTTTCAGGGTCAGAAAAAAAGAGAGTTGAGAGGCTTGATCCGGCGATCTGAAGGCTTCTCCGGTTATCTTTTGCATTTGGGAGGCTCTACTGGAAGTGGAGGAGCTCTCCTAACTCCGAGGGATCGATTGCACGAGCGTGGGGGGTCAGATCAAGGCGAAGGACATCACCTCTTTGGCTTGGCCGAGGAGGGCTTCATCGCATAAATCCGATCTTCAAGGATTTTTAGAGAGGCATGTAACTTAGGTGTTTCGTCCCTAGACCTATCACCTAGAGTTTAGGTATTTTTCTGGATTTTTAATATGTGCCCTGGACCCCCAAATTCTGTGTTTTCCTGTGTTCGGTTTGCAATGTCTGTAGACAGGAGGTTGACGGCAACCTTGTTGCCGCCAAGTTCTTGAGTTAACGGCAATCTATTGTGTCATTAACCCACCCTGACGGCAAGACCCTTGCCGTCAAGTTCATCTGGTTTTTACAGAACTGTGGATTTAATTGTGTGAGGTGATTTTTGGGGATTTCTGGATGTTTGCACAAGCTATAAAAATTTATGGATGTTCAGGTATGATATTAGGTTAGAACCACGAATTCCTGTTAATTTTCTGAAAATAATTACGAATTATAGAATTTCTGTTAAGGGTAAATATGCATGTTTGATGGTTCTAAATTCAGAATAAATAGTTATGATCGATGTATAATATTGCTACAAAAAAATTTACATGAAACTAGGGTTACTGTTTTCATGTTTTGAGACTGTTAGACCCAACTGCTCACTATTAATCATGTCTAATTGAATTATTTCATTAAATTGCATGAGATCCCTGTTAAATGTTATAAATCTATATATTGTTACTAAAATTCTAAAAAATTAACCATATGATGTGTTCCATGCGTAGAGTTTATGGTTAAAATTTTGGACTATTTTGATATCTGTAGGTACTATTTCCAATAGTAAAGGTATTAAAAGCCATATTATGCATGATTATTCAAGAAACGGTATTTTCCAGTGATTAGTATCATGTTTAGGTACTGTTATGCATGATTTAATACTGTTAGATAGTCATGATAGGTTCTCTGAACTTAATTATATGTGTTTAAATGGTATGCATGTGAATGGACCAATAAGTGCATGTAAACTGATGTTAATCATGTGATTAATTGAGATAATGTGATTAAGTAAATGTGTGTCGAAATTGACACTGCTACCATAGAAGGCTGTGGAGCTGTACTATAGAAAAGTCCTTATGGGAAGGCTCAATGTGTATGTGATATCCTGTGGGCATCATGATGAAATTCTGGAGGTGGACAAGTACCACTGGTTAGGGTGGAGAGGGCTTCTCCCGGTTCTACGCAATTACCAAGATTCGTCACTATAATGCCTAGGTGACGGGTATGTGTTATGTGATATGTGTGTCCTTCTTTATGATGGTTTGGACTATGTGTCACGGAAAATAATGTGTAAAGATGTGAAATATGTGTAAATGTGTAAAGTGTTCATGTGAAAGTGATGTGTTAATGTATTACCATGTGAAATATTGTGAAACTATGTGAACATGTGATATTTATGTTAAAACAGCAAGAAAAATGTGTGATTATGTGATATAAAAGCATGTGTTTAATTCCATGATCAAGTTGGTTGGAAAAAAAATGATATGAATGAATTGCATTTGATACCATGAATCAAGTTAAAGACCATGTGTAGAAAGCATGTTATAGGTTACTTATTTACACTTGTTGTTATGACATGAACCATGTGGTAAGGTTCCTTTTATTGTTAAAAGAATAGCATGAATGTGATATATGTAAGGATGTGCCAATGGATTACTTGCTGAGTCTTTGTGAAGACTCATACTTGCTTTAACATACAGGTCAGACAGGTGTCCCCGTGCTTGAGGAGGACATTGTGAGGAGCGACTCCGAGCGAGAGGAGTAGCAAGATTGTGGAGGATTCTTGCATAGCTTATACTTCCATTTACTAGTATGTGGGCAATGATGTTATATGGACTTGTATAATTATGGACTTTGTTTATTTTCATTGCTACTATATAGACTGCGGAATGTGTGAATGATGATGGAATAAGAATCTCTTTCAATTCCATTGTACTTCTTTTGTTATTTATGTACATCTCTACCTACTATGTTGTGTTGGGTACATGTTCCACTGTGACAACGCACTTTATATCGATGTGGATTGGTATAATTGTACCGATATAAAGAGGGTCGTTACACAAACTCAACTAGTAATGATGGTGTTGACTTAACCAAACATCATGGTTGGTGGAGTCCCTTTGGGCCATGGTGATTTGGAGGCCAAATTATGACAGGAATCACAAGAGTTTTGATTGACAAGAGTTGCCTACCATTTGGACTTGGTATGATTGGTCGAGTCCCTCGAGGTCATGCCAAGATGCGAATTGGATCCCGATCCCCACTAGGAGTTTGTCGGAAACTTCCAATTCACATGCTAGAGGGTGTCATGTGTCTTGCGATAAAATTAAGATAAAAGTCCATGTTTTAATTTACTATGAATCCAAAAGTCTGCATGTTGTTTATTATTGATAGATCTTTATTTTTAGAAAAGTATCGCTTGCAAACCCACTCTGTAGTATATTAGATGCCAATCGTCTCACTGGCCCTAACTATGTTGATTGGCTTCAGAAAATCGCGTATGTCCTCGATGAGATTGTGTCCGAGCTAGTGGAAGGGGCTAGTGAGGAAGATGTTTCTCACTACAAAAAGTATAAGAAGGACTCGGTTCTTGCTCAATGTTATATGTTAGCCTCCTTGACTCCCGAGCTGCAAAGACAACATGAAAAGTTAGATGCTCAATCCATCATGCTGCATCTCCGCACCTTGTTTGAGGAGCAGGGACGAACTCAAATACATGAGATATCAAAGAGTCCATTTAGGACGAGGATGGCAGAAGGGACATCAGTTCAGAACCATGTCCTGATAATGATTGGTGGATCGAGAAACTCACAGGTCTAGGACTTGTCCTAGAGGATGACCTATGCATAGATCTCATACTTCAATCCCTTCCAGATTCCTTTTCACAGTTCATTATGAATTTCAATATGAACAAGATAGTGGCAACCCTACCTGAGCTCCTTAATATGTTGAGGGAAGCTGAGGGTTCTATTAAAATGGAGAAGCCAGTTCTCCATGTTGATGAGATCAATAAGAAAAGGAAGGCATGGAAAACCCTTAGGAAGGGCAAACTCAAAGGCAACAAATCGGGCAAGGCAAAGGTTTCCAAGAAAGACCCAGCCAACAACAAAGGAAAGTGCTTCCACTACAGAAAGGATGGGCATTGGAAGAGGAACTACAAAGAATACTTTGTAGAAAAGGCAAAGCAGAAGCTTGGAGAAGCTTCAGGTATATTCATGATTGATCTCCATTTGTCAGAAAATTATGATAATGCATGGGTATTAGATACCGCATGTGCATCTCATATTTGCAATTTGTTGCAGGTTCTGAAAAAGTGTAGGAGACTGGCAAAGGGTGAGGTTGACTTAAGAATGGGGAATGGCGCAAAAGTTGTTGTTTTTGCTATCGAAGAAGTCAACCTGCTACTACCTCGTGGACCCGCACTTGTATTGGATACATGTTAATTTGTTCCTACTATCATCAAAAACATCATTTCCATTTCATGTTTGACTAAAAATGGATATAAGTTTGTTTTTGAGAACAATGGTTGTTCACTGATTTTGGATGATGAGATCATTAGTAAAGGAACATTGATCAATGGTTTGTTTACATTAGATGTTGCTTGGCATGTCATGAATGTTGGTATGTCTAAAAGAAAGAGAGATGAGGTAAATGAGGCTTACCTGTGGCACTGTAGGCTAGGTCATATCCATGAGTAGGGGTGTAAATGAATCGAGTCGAGCCGAGTAGTGCTCTGCTTGAACTCGGCTCATTCGACTAAAAGTGAGCTCGACCTCGGCTCGTTACTCGTCGAGCTTTTAAAATTCTGTTTGAACTTGGCTCGTTTAAGTTTTCACATACTCGAACTCGACTTGTCAAACAACTTGTTTAACATAAACGAGTTGAATCTCGACTCGGTTTAAAACTTACTACAATTAAACAAACTCAACTCGTTTACACGAGCAACAAGTTAACTCCATCCCGTTACAACGAGTTGAAATAAATTTCTTAAAACTCAATTTTACGGTTCTCAAAATTGAGCCCAGATAGGGTCCGATATGAGCCCATCAGGCAAACGCCTGTGGGACAATTTCTCAACACCAACCGCTAGGGGCTCCATTATATAGAAGTTTTAGAACATCCAAAAAAATAAAACATCCGATATGGGATTATGGGATGGGATACAAAACAGCGGTAGCCGACTGGGTGGTAAGAGGTGGCGATGGAGGTTGCCTGCACCGGCGGGTGGGCGACGACGGCGCCGACGGGTGGGCAATGAGGTCGCGAGAGGTGGGGACTGGGTCCCCTGCACCACGGACGGCGTCCGGCACTGCTGGAATCGCCGTGGGCCTCCTTACAGTGGGCAACAGTTACTGCATGCTGCCGCGTCGCCGCTGCCACCGAGAGGTCTAGCCGACACCGACGGGTGGTCCGCGGTGGCCAACTGCACGGGGTCTGACCGGCACCGACGGTGGCTCCCATTGGTCGTGCAACCCTACCGAGGCCAATCTGCATCGGCACGTCGGGAGGAAGAAGATGAGCCGTGGTGCCTGCGGACCTTCCTAAACCCCATTTTGTATATATGTCCTTTTTCTATTGATTTTATTAAAATCAGATTGTCTATGTGTAATTTGTTGTGTTGATTGTGTATTGGAATCTCTTAATGATGACCAATGAACATCACTCATATTTTAATTTTGATGATGACATATTGTACATATTGAATATATCACAATAATGGTCAAACAACATGTTCTTGATATTTAATATTTCATATCTTATTGTTAATGACATGTTTTGATGGTCTACTCTTCATTTGTACATGTTTACAGAGTTTTTATAAAAGTAGGTCGACTCTAGTTGACAGACAGGTCGACTCTACCAGACTGCCCAGCAAGCTCTTGAAGAAAAAGTCACAGACAGATCAACTCTATCTGATAGACAGGTCGACTCTCAAAGTCTGCCCAGCAAGTTCCTGAAGAACAAGCTGCCAGTCAGGTCGACTCTAGCTGAGAGTGAGGTCGACACTAGTTTTCATCCAGTGAACCAGTTTTGGAGAAATACACAGGAGGTCGACTCTACCTATTGATTAGGTCGACTCTACCTGTTGATCAGGTCGACACTAAGTGTCTATCAGGTCAACACTAGTGTTCTGACCAGTAAGCCTTGGACTGCTAATTGGTCAGTAGGTCAACTCTCTTGAAGAATGAGGTCGACTCTATCTTTCTGTGCAAACCCAGAATTGTGCAGAGGATGAATCTGATGGCTGTGATTTCACTCTGAGGTCTTGGTAAAAGATGGTATAATTACCAAATTGCCCTTTCATCCAAGTGGCAATGTGATGAAGACCTTTTGGACGTGTGGCAGCCCAGGATGCTTTCTAGGTTTTTGTGCACACTCCCTTCACGTAAAAAGGGACTATACGGATGCTATAAAAGCTCTCATCTCTGTTCTAAAGAAAAGAAGCGCCCAATGAGAGCCCCAAGAGAGCCTGCGAGCCTCCAGCCTTCTAGGTATTACATCCAAAGGGACGTGGTGATCAAGGCCAAGTTGTGATGTGTTGAAAAGGGGAGCAGATTGAGCAGAAGAATAGCAGCAGAAGAAGAAGTACCGGCAATTCAGATGCCACTGGAGCAGAGCATCGGGAATTGAAGAGGATCTCCAACGAATTCTTCCAAGGCTCTTCAATTCAAGCTTCTGCAAGACTTCTTCACCAAGGAACATCCAACCCACATCTATTGTGCTTATTTTCTTGGAGTGTTCATCTCACTTTCGTATGTGAGATTTGTACATGAAGTTCTGTGCAGATTTCTATGTGCAATTGAGTCTGTGAATCAGATCATTGCTAGAGGATCTGATCTCGTGTGGTTTTGATCTAGCTTGTGTTTGAGCCGTCGTGCTCAGTGTGTGAGTCGTCGTACTCACAGTGTGTTGTGAGCTATCGCGCTCTGGTTTGTGAGTCGTTGTACTCACTGTGTGTTTGAGCCATCGTGCTCAGGTTGGAGTCATCATGCTTCAGTTGTATGTTGAGCTGTCGTGCTCAAGGTGTTTTGGAGTCGTCGTGCTCCAGTGTGTGTTGTACTCAGGTTTGAGTACTAGGGCCTCACTGTGTGAGGGGTGGATGTAGGAATCACTGGTGTGATTTCCGAACCACCTAAAATCCTCTGTGCAATGGTTTTATTTCTTGTCTATGCACTAGATGTTTGCATAGGATTTCGCTATCACTACTTATACAACTGCTTCACACATTCAATTTACACAATTCACACATACACACATCAGATCAGTAATAGTTTCTACTTGAATGGATCTATAAATCGAAGTGATCTTTGAATTGCTTAAGCTTCCACATAATTTGGTGTTAGATCTATTCAACCCCCCCCCCCTTCTAGATCTGTTCATACTCTAAATTCGATCCTACATAATTTATTTATATGATTTGTATATACATTCTCTAATATTTAGTTTTTTATATTTAAACCCTCATAAACATTACATATTTTAATAACAACTCTATAAAAATAACAAGTTAACAATTATTTTAATAACAAATATTTAAATAAATAGTTAACGAGTATTTAAATGAATTTTTAATGAGTACTTAATCGAGTTCTTAACGAGTACTTAAACGAGTTGTTCGCGAGTATAATCGAGCTGAGCTCACATGTGTTCAGACTCGACTCCTTTATGAACCGAGCTTTCTTTTGGGGTTCAAACTCGGCTCGTTTATCTAATAAATGAGTTGAGTCGAGTTTTTATCGAGCCGAGTGTCGAGCTACTCGCCGAATGTATTGGCTCATTTACACCCCTATCCATGAGGGTAGAATTCAAAGGTTGCTAAAGGATGGATATTTAGATCCATTTGATTATGAATCATATGCAACCTGTGAATCTTGCCTTCAAGTAAAATTGACCAACTCTTCATTTAGTGGAACTAGAGAGAGAGATTCTGAGTTACTAGAACTCATACATACTGATGTATGTGGACCTATGTCCATACAAGCCAGATGTGGATATTCTTACTTCATTACATTCACTGATGACTTATCAAGGTATGGACATGTGTACTTAATGAAGTACAAGTCTGAGGCCTTTGAAAAATTCAAAGAATATAAGAATGAAGTAGAAAATCAGATTGGAAAGAGTATCAAGATTCTTCGTTTAGATCGAGGAGGAGAGTACTTGAGTACAAAGTTCATCCAATTTTTGAAGGACCATGGGATTCTATCCCAATGGACTCCTCCTCATACACCTCAGCTCAATGGTGTATCGGAAAGGAGGAATCACACACTGTTGGATATGGTGCGATCCATGATCAGTTTTGCCAACCTACCCATGTCATATGGGAATATGCCTTAGAGACCGCAACTTACCTTCTGTACATAGTTCCAACTAAGATGGTAGTGTCTACTCCATATGAGATATGGAAAGGGAAGAAGCCCGATCTTAAAGTTTTTAAGATTGGGGGCTGCCCTGCCCACCTTAAGAGACACAATCCTGATAAGTTGGAATCAAGGTCAGAATGGTGCATATTCGTGGGATACCCTAAAGAAACTTGTGGGTATTATTTCTATCACCCCGAGGACCAAAAGGTCTTTATTGCTAAGAGAGCAGTGTTTCTTGAGAAGGAACACATTCTTGGTGGAAACAATGGGAGCATGATAGAATTAAGCGAGGTTGGAGAACCTAGCTGAAGCACCATTCTACAAGAAGAGTATGTTCAGGTACCTATCACACAAAATCCAATTTTGCATAGGTCAAGTAGAGTTCCTATCCCTCCTGAAAGATATGTGGGACATATTAAGGGATAGGACTCCGAGGATATTGATCCTCAAACCTACGAGGAGGCTATTACGAGCATAGACTCCAAGAAATGGCAAGAGGCCATGAATTCTGAGATGGATTCCATGTACTCCAACCAGGTATGGAACCTAGTTGATGCACCTGAGGGTATTGTACCCATTGGGTGCAAATGGATCTTCAAGAAGAAGAATGGAGTAGATGGAAAGGTAGAGACCTTTAAGACAAGGGCAAAAGGATATCGTCAAAGACAAGGTGTTGACTATGAAGAAACCTTCTTGCCCGTTGCTATGCTAAAATCTATCAGAATTTTATTGGCCAATGCAGCATACCATGACTATGAGATATGGCAGATGGATGTAAAAACCGCATTCCTCAATGGCAACCTCAAGGAAGAGGTGTATATGATACAGCCTGAGGGATTCATTTTTGAGAAAAGTCCAGATAAGATGTGCAGGTTGCTTAAGTCCATTTATGGACTAAAGCAAGCTTCTCGAAGTTGGAACATAAGGTTTGATGAGGTAATCAGATCTTATGACTTCATTAAGAATGAAGATGAGCCTTGTGTATACAAGAAGGTAAGTGGGAGTGTTATTATTTTCTTGGTGTTGTATGTGGATGACATCCTCATCATTGGGAATGATGTTAGAATGCTATCCACAGTTAAGACTTGGCTATCAAAGAACTTCTCCATGAAGGACTTAGGGAAAGCATCCTATATTTAGGGATTTGGATCTATAAAGATAGATCTAAGAGGATGCTTGGCTTGTCCCATTCCATGTACATAGACACCATAGTCAAAAGATTTGGCATGAAAAATTATAAAAGAGGTCTCATACCATTGAGACATGGAATTTTTATTTCTAAGAGTATGTCCCCAAAGACTCTAGAAGAAAGGGCATACATGGATAGAATAACCTATGCGTCTGCTATAGGATCTATCATGTATGCAATGTTATGTACTAGACCTGATATAGCGCATGCTCTAAGTGTTACGAGTAGGTATCAGGCAGATCCAAGTTTGGAACACTGGAAGGCAGTAAAGTGTATCCTTAAGTACTTAATAAGGACTAAGGATCTTTTACTAGTATATGGAGGAGGTAGCCTCAAGGTTGAAGGCTACACGAACTCAAGTTTCTAGTCTGATATCGATGATAGCAAGTGTAACTCAGGGTATGTTTTTACCTTGAATGGAGCAGTAGTAAGCTGGAAGAGTTCCAAGCAACAGACTACTGCTAACTCAATGATAGCAAGTGTAACTCAAGGTATGTTTTTACCCTGAATGGAGTAGCAGTAAGCTGGAAGAGTTCCAAGCAACAGACTACTACTGACTCGACTACCAAGGCAGAGTACATTGCTACTTCAGAAGCAGGAAAGGTGGCTATCTGGATGAAAAAGTTCATCGTAGATTTAAGAGTGGTGTCTGGCCATAGAGAGCCAATTTCATTATTTTGCAACAATAACGGGGTGATTGCTCAAGCAAGGGAACCCATGTCTCACCAGAAATCGAAGCATGTTCTAAGGAGGTTCCACTTGCTAAGAGAGATAGTGACTCGTGGTGATGTAGCTATAAAAAGAATTTCATCCAAAGATAACATTGCAGATCCACTGACAAAGCCACTAACTCAAATTGTTTTTGAGCAACACCGAGGTTTGATAGGGATCAGACATGTAGGTGATTGGTTTTAGGTCAAGTGGGAGATTGCTAGTTATAGGTGACTTGCAAGCCAATTCACGTGAGTGATGGCACTTTTAATTATGTACAATCTCTTTTGGTAATATTATAATGGTATTTTCTCACTGTATATTCTATGTGTATATATACTGTGATGTCCATGGGTCTGTGCAATGGGAATTGGATCATGATAAGATCATGATAATGAGGCCAATTCTCTTTAAACACAAATCCTAAATATTCCTAGTCATAGGTTACTCAAGAAGGACATTGGGATGACCAGATAGACCGGTGTGCCATATACCCGTCCATGTGATGGAAGCTGCCAGGTCTCATAGCTACTTGCGTGGAGACACTAGGGATATGGTGCATGTGCTCATTGGAGAATGAGTTCACTGAATGATCTACTCTCGAAATGCTGTATGGTTAATAATAACTGATTGTCAGATAGCGATTCCATAGTCTTAGTTGTGTAACTGGTCCTTAGACTTGAGACACCGAAGATGTCTTCTTTAAGTACTCCAGTCTTTGATACTGTACTTATAGGTCAAGATGTTCAAGGTCTAGTATAGCCAGTCATTGGGAATGGTAGCCAACCTTACGAAGGCAATTGTGTGTCAATAGAGGATTATCCACTCTCGGTATCATGAGAGGAATATCCCATATTGTCTTACTCAAGCAAATCCCTGGCTAGGGTCGATAAGATTTAGAGAGAAGAAGTTCTCCGAGAGAATCTGATAAGAGTTTGACTTTAATAGATTCCGTATAGGCCTGACAACACCATGCCTAATATATGGTCTTTGGGATAATAGATGGATGAGGGACTACAGGTACATGATAACTATGGGTAGACAGGTCCAATGGATTTGATCACTCGTATTGTCTGGGGATTATGACATAGTGGCCTAGTATGTTCATAATCTATGAGTTGAGTGAATTATTATGGAGATAATAATTCACTAAGTCAAAAGGTGTTCTGACGGGTGCAACTTACGGCCAGCTCGATATTGGGCCTAGAGGGTCACACATATAAGGTGGATAATGCGATGAATAGAGGATTGGATAAAAGGTATCCAATAAGCCTTATTTAACCCATCATGGATCTATTGGGTAAGACCCAATAAGCCTTTGACAAGGATCCATTAAGGGGGCATACCATGATCATGCCACCTCTCCCCCTTCTAGAAGGAGGACACCTCATCATCTTATATGATGACAAGTGTCACCCCTTCTAGAAGGAGGACACCTCATCATCCTTAGTCATGATGGCATGACGAGTTGTCCTGTGAGGTGTCCTTAGTCATGATGATGTGTCCATAGTCATGATGGCATGATGTGGTGTCCTACGAGGTGTCCCTGATGAGGTGTCCTTGTAATCATGACATGATGAGGTGTCCCTGTAATCATGACATGACGAGGTGTCCCTGATGAGGTGTCCTTGTAATCATGACATGATGAGGTGTCCCTATAATCATAACATGATGAGGTGTCCCTGATGAGGTGTCCTTTAGGCTCTCTATAAATAGAAGGGGTTCTCCTTAAAGTTTATAGGCTAGATCTTGAGAGGAGAAGCCACCTTCGTCATCCTCCTTCCCATCTCTCCCTCCAATGCTCTCCCTAGGAAAGAGGAGAACTAGGAGGGTCGCCCCCTCTTGTTGTTGCTGCTACTTGCTGCTGTTGGCTGTTGTGTGGTGTTGCACGATGTGGAGGAGTGGCACCACTGGCGAAGGAGGAGTCATTATCATCGTTGATCATCCACTGTGTGGATACCGCTAGAGGGAGTCTCGTGAGAGCTTCTTCAAACCAAAGACTAGTTTTGCACTTTAGGGGATATACGATCTCCCCTAGGTAAGATGGCCTCACGCCTTATTTGTATGTATGTTTACATGCACCGTATATCATGGCCCAATCAAATACTTGGATGGAAATTAATTTTTGTTTTGTTTTACTTCCGCTGCGCATGTGATGCCACAAGTCGATTTCCTACAGTTTATTTAAAGACAATTAATATTTCACAAGAGCAATTGATATTTCAGAGGCAATCGATGTTTCAGAAGCAACTGATGTTTCAGAAGGGCAATCGATGTGAGCAATCAATGTTTTATGAAGGTAATCGATGTTTTATAAAGACAATCGATGTTCATGAAGGCAATCGATATTCAAAGGCAATTGATGTTTCAGATAATCAATGTTTAAGTGAAGAGTAATCGATGTTTAAGACAATCTATGTTCTAAGGCAATCGATGTTTAAGTGAAAAACAATAGATGTTCAGGTGAAGCAATCGATGTTTGAAGGCAATCGATGTTGTAATGAAATCGATGTTTAATGAAGCAATCGATGTTTGATGTATAATAGTAATCAATGTTTAAGTTAAAAGACAATCGATGTTTAAGTTAAATGGCAATCGATATACACTTCGACTGGCAATGGAAATGGTCAGCAATCGATAGGTTCAAAAGCAATCGATGTAGAGCTTCGACTGGCGACTTCGATTGATAAAGAAACTTCGACTGGTCAAGAAATAATCCAGTCAATCGAACTTGCGCTTTGAATGGTGCAAACTGTAACGCAATCAGTCGACGTGAGAAGCTTCGGATAAAACATGTTATTTCTTATGCATAAATAATCTTGAAAAATGGTAATAAATATATTCATGTTATTTATGATAATCAAGAGGTTTTCTTATCACCAAAATAAAACGATAAAATATAGGAGTGGTTCAACTCCTTGATGGTTAGATGCATAAAAATATCCTTTCGGAATTTACAATAGGTGCCTAGTAGTGCAAGAATTTACTGTGTGGCCTCATTTACTGCAATAAGAACAACAATGAATATAGTTTGTTTTATAGGCTTGTGTGTTCTTATTTTTCTTTTGAGAGCATTTGTTTACTACAATGGCCTTCTTCTAAGGCATCTTAGTTTCTTTGACAAATTTTGGCAATGGATATTTTTTTGGGTACTTAATTTATTTTTCTTTTTCAGGAGGTTCGTATCCAAGACTTTGTTTATTGTTGCCAGATTTTGAGCCTTTTAAGCATAGAGCTAGAGATGTTTTACCTTTTGTTAATTTTCTAACGGATTTTTTTAAATAAAGATTTTCTTCAGTTGGAGTTTTCAATTTTTCTTCTAACTCTAATTTTTCATTATTCTCTCTTTAAATCTTCACACAAAAGATAATTATTATTTATACTTTCCTTTAACTGTATTTCTGATTGTTCCATTTCGGATTTAAGATCAGAATTAGTGTTTTTCAAGCAAGTAATGTTATTTTTAGATTCTTTAATCCTTTTAAAATACCTTTATGTTTTTCATAAAGTTCATTAAAAACTTCTTCTAAATCTTCTAATTCAGAATCTGATTTAGTGCAAGAATTAAAAGATGGGTTAGATTGTACCTCATCTAGTCTTACCATGAGGGTTAGACTTACTTGCTCTTTTTTCTGAATCTGAGCTTGATGAACTTGATGAGGAGATTTCTTCATTATCCCATGCAGCTGCCATGGCTTTCTTCTTATATTTCTTGTGCTTTCTTGGATTTTTCTAGTTGACTAGTCTTCTTGAGTCTTAGACAATCTGGTCTCAGATGTTCAGGCTTTCTGCATTCATAGCAGACTGATTCTTTCTCCTTTTTATCTTTCTTTTGGATCCTTTTTGACCCATTCTTATTCTTCTTAAGGATCTTCTGAAGTTTTGATAGGACATCATCAACATCACTATCTTTAGACCCTGCACTTTTTGAACTAGAAGAGGAAGAGGTGGAAGGAGCAACTATAACTTTGAAAGTATTAGTAAATTTATTCTTGGATGAGCTTTCAGATAGTTGCTCCATGTTGATCTCATGTGCCATCAATAATCCTATAAGCTTTTTTAATGACATAGTTATTTGGTCATTATCTTCTTCTATGCCTGTGACTTTTGGAGTCCACTGGTTTGGTAGAGATCTGAGAATTTTCTTACCATATCACCAGTGTTGTATACCTTTCCAAGCCCTGCAAGACCATTAGTTATGTCACTAAATCTTCTATACATTTGTTTAATGGTCTCACCTGTCAGCATTTGGAGCTTCTCGTACTGTGTAACCAAGATATCAGTCCTAGTTTTCTTTACTTTATCTGTTCTTTCGTATGTGAGCTTCAACTTGTCCGAAATTTCTTTTGCAGATTTGCATGCTGAGATCCTGTTGAATTCACTTCTTGTCAGGGCACAGCATATGAGGTTCTTGGCTTTACTATTATGAGAAAGCATCTTTCTATCATTGTTTGTCCACTCTTCTCTTGGGTTGAGAACTATTAGATCTCCTTCTTCAATGATAGTCCATAGATGATAGTCATAACCCTAGAGGAAGAACTCTATCCTATTTTTCCAATAGTTGTAATCTTCTCCATCAAACAAGGGTGGTTTGTTAACAGATTGGCCTTCAACAAATCCTTAAGCTGCCATTGATCTTTGCTCTTTAGATTATTGGATCTTCTGCTTTTCTGATACAACTTGTAGATATCGGAAGATGTGAAGAGCTTGGCTCTGATACCAGTTGTTGGTATCAGATGAATGAAAGAGCTTGGATCTGATACCAGTTGTTGGCCCACTTAGGGTTGGCAGCAAAGATAACCTAAAGGGGGGGGTGAATAGGAAATCTGAAAACACAGATAAAAGTCACCACTTGAAAACTTTGGTTAGTGAATGTAATCGTGTGTGATAAAGAGTAGCAATGCAGAAGCAATTAAAAGACAATCACACACATGAACACAAGGATTTATCCTAGTTTGGCCCTTCCAAATGGAAGTCCTACGTCTAGTCCCCAAGAAAATCTTGGGATATCACTAACTAGGGTACAATCCCCACAAGGATATACAAACCCCCAACTCCCCGCTGGTCCTCTTCCTTTCCGAGTAGGAAGGAAACTCACTTCTGTCCAGTGCAGTTCTGATAGACTTAAACCCCTAGCTAGTTTCTACTGACACCAACCCCAGCTAGGTTTTCCCTCAACCCAAGGGGAACACTAAGTACAGTCCCTCAGCTGGACAGAATCCACCAGCACCCCGTTGGCCTTCTCTTCACACAGGAAGAGGAACATTGTATACAGTCCTACAGCTGGACACATCTTTCTTTGAAAACAAAGAACATATTGAGAGGTATACAAGATGAACACTAAGGAACTCAAACTCTCAGCTCACAGGCTCTCCCCCAGATTTACAATGTAGTGCAAAGAGAGTGAAGAGAGAAAATAAGCTTGAATGCTTGAAGACTTCAGATGGTTGCTTGTGCGCACACTTCTTCTTGGGCTTGAGCTCTTTCTCTCTTACTTTGAGTGTGTATGGCATTGAGGCTTCTCACTGGATGTACACTCTTTCAAAAGGATTTTCAAGAAGGCTCTTGTTCTTCTGCTTCAAACACTTCATCCTTTATATAATAGAAAGATAGATCCGTTGAGGAGATCCATTGGAACTCTTCTAGTCGTTGCTCATCTTCTTCTTCTTCATTTTCTTTACTTCTTCTTCTGTCTAACAGACATCTTCATGTGTCCAACAGATGCTAACAACAGGTCCAAGATGTTTTGACTTGTAGTAGAATAATCCTACAGACATTTAATGCAAATAGGAACATGTTAGAATAGAGAAGTCTTCTAACAGATAGCCCATACCTCTTTTTCCTTTTTGTCCATATTTTTTGCTGACATCCAAACATATTAGGTAAGACTTTTTTGTCTAGCATGAAGGGAGGAGTCCTTTTAGTCCTTATTTTCTACTGACTCCTTTTCTTACCTACCTTGATAGGATAGAAGGTACACAACATGAAAATCGTAAGGATTTGAAGGCTTATTTGAATTTTCATTTGGAGCCACAGATGTTTGAAATCAAGTAAGCATCAATTGGTATATAAACAACATCAATCAAAATATTATATCACTAATTGAAATGAATGGCAATTGATATGATATATGCTATTTGTTCGTTAATCATTATATTAAACATCAATCGATATGAGATTATGTTTATAACACCAATTGGAAAAAATAGTGAGGCAATCGATGTTTATGAAGACAATCAATGTTAAGATGTTCAGCAATCGATATGACAATTGGACTGGACAAAATACAACGTGGTCGGTCGAAGTAGACTGCTTCGACTGGTCAAGATATAACACATTCAATGGAAATGAAGCTTCAGATATGACAAAGTGTAACTTCGGATGGACATAAATTAACGTTGTCGGTCGAAGTTGAAACATGCAGTCAGTTGAAGTGAACTTCGTATACAGATTCGGATATGATAAAGCTAACTTTGTATATGACCAAGTGAATTTCGGATATGATGAAGTAAGACTTCGACTGATCAAGACAAAAACAAGCATGACGAAGTGCCAACTTCGGATATGACGTAGTGGACTTCGGATATGACGAAGCTAGCTTTGTATATGACGAAGTAAGCTTCGACTGATCATGATAAAAACATGCATGATGAAGTTGAAACTCAGTGTAAATCTGAAGTGATAATGCAAGAATATATTGTATTCATGGGAGAAACATGATATAAAATATATTAATGATATTTTAAGTTAAACATGAGTTTTTTTATCACTAACATAAAAGGATAAAGTATATGAGTGGTTCAACAAAGCCCTCACATGATTATTTCTATCCATTTATGATATTGGTTCATGATTTTCTAAAATGTGGGTTGTTACATGGAAGAAAAAGAAGAAAAAAGGGAATAGGAGAAGGAGATGTCCAAGAAAAAGGAGGAAGGAGGGCAGGAGGAGGAGGAGAAAGAGGTGGAAGAAAAGGAAGAAAAAAGTGAACAAGAGGAAGGAGGAGAGGATGAGGCCCAGGACATGGGCACCATCTGTAACGACCCTCCTCATACCGGTACGATTATACCAATCCCCGTCGGTATAAAGAGCGTCATTACAGTGGGATAAGACCCAACACTAGCCGATAGGTTGAAAAGTACGTAAATAGCAATTGATTTCAGCGGAATAAATACAACAATTTAACTTAGTCCATCACCATCCCATATTC
This sequence comes from Colocasia esculenta, assembly GCA_014218235.1. Lineage (NCBI taxonomy): Eukaryota > Viridiplantae > Streptophyta > Magnoliopsida > Alismatales > Araceae > Colocasia > Colocasia esculenta. The sequence continues at coordinate 112,290,420 of CM024757.1, forward strand.
CACAATCTATATAGTGCAAAAATAGAACGACAATGTCCACATTATTACATGATGAAAGAGCTACATTGTCCAAATAACATTTTTATTCAACTATAAAAGGAAAACTACAACTACTACTTGCTCCTCAAAAGCCTCTCCTCCAAGATAGCGTCTCTCCCTCTAGCACGGGATACCTGTCAACCTGTACGCCGAAGCAAGGGTGAGTCCAAAGACTCAGCAAGTAAAACAAAGACTTAATCTTAAACATATCACATTCACATTAAGCTATTAAACACTCATAAATACATACTACTATTTAAACTCCCAAACACATGGAACATACTCTTAGCTATCAACACATTTTTAATCACCTAGACATGCTTCATTCTCTCATATGTTTATTCTAAATCATGGATACTATTATTATACACTTGTACATATTTTCTACACTTAACACATAACATGATCCCTTCATTTCCACATTAATTCATTTCATGACATATTTCTACAACTGGAACATAGAATTAGACATAAAGGAATGAACAAACTAATATGATGACTATTCACTTTTCACATGCACTTTTCATATTTAATTTCACATTTTGCTTGCTGTTTTCAATGTACATACATCTCATACACATGGTTTCATATTTTATAACATAAATTGAGAAGTTAGAACATGGTCAAATTGGTTGGCAACAATAAGCACTAAAGCATGAAACTTTGTACTAAGCAAACATCACATCTAGCATGGAATCTAATTAATATTACATACATTTATCACCTTCATAACTACACTTTACTTGCTGTTTTGACATGAATTACATTCAATTACATGGATTTACATTTGTTCATATGTTATCTTATTCAATTCACAATTCTACATGTTTATCTTTCATGTTGCATAATTGACGTGGTTACTCATGTTTATTCACATACACTATTACATGAAGAACAATAAGCTACATGACATAATGATAAGCATGATATTGCAAATGAGGTAATTAATGCATGGAAACATGAACATTATGCATTACTACATCGGTTTTCACATGCAAGTATACTCTCAATAACATTAACTGTCTCTTACATATCTTTTCACATATTCTTCACATCATTTACTCTTAGGTTTTCATTTATCACATGTCATATCATTTGCACTCATCATGTGCCACATTCGCATATAATCTTACACTTTATACATATTCCAATTACTTAAAATGCCATGACACATAGTCCTAACTACCTTTTAGGGGACACAACAAATATCTCATACTCATAACTCATCACATCTCATAACACATAACTCATAACACAACTCATATCACATACCCACCACCTAGGCAATGAAGTGGTGAATCTTGGTAACTGCGCAGACCGGGAGAAGCTCTCTCCACCCTATCCAGTGGTACTTGTCCACCTCCGGGTTTTTCCCAATGCCTTTAGGACAAACTTTTACAATGTAGAGCCTTCCATAGGGACTTTTCTATGTACAGCTCTCGATGCCTCTAGGGTAGCAGTGTCATTCTTGGCCCAATTATTACACATTTATTTATTCACATTTTCCCACCCTATTCACATATTTTACATATAATACTCAATCACTTTACACATCTTAATTATCAATTTCACATGTCTTAGTTAACCCAATCATGGTACTACTGTTTTCAAAATTAAAACATCTTACCTTACAGTCTTAAACATGATGTATATTTACTGAATTGCATAAGATCGAATTTAATACATCTAACATGAACAATTTCCATGGTTTAACTAATAACTGTACTTGCTGTCATCAATTTGATTTTAAATTTTTATCACAGGTCATTAACAGTAAGTATGTCACATATGCAATTTTTCAGATTTTTCGAACAGTAAACATAATTTCTACAATTAAATCTAGAATTCAGACATATTTATCGAAATATCATTAAGCATGAGACATATCAATATGTTTAGGCATTAACAGAATAGAAACCTAATACCAACATTCAATCTGTCACGGAAAATTTATGAAAACTAATTCACAACAAAATCCATTTATACTAGATTTAAACATGTTCATATCATGCTCATTACTCAGTCACTGAATTTTAGTAATTAACATGGTTCATAGAAAATTTAGGCAACCTCATGATATGACCTACTAACAGTATACAATCACCCATAAAAATTTCAGAGTATACCCATGTCCAGAAATCATTTAAACAGCAAAAGAAGATCAAAAAGTAACACTTTCAGGTTCTGAAGAAGTAGACGTCAAGGGATGTTGCCGTCAACTTCTTCTGAAGAACTTGACTGCAACCTATGTTGCCTTCAACCTGCTCCCAGCAGCACATACATACGACTTTTCATACAATGGTGAATTCGGGGTTCCAGGACGCGAGGAAAAATCCGTAAAAATACCTAGGACTTAGGGGACATGTATAGGATCAAGATCTAGGTTTACTTGCCTCTTAAAAAAATCTACAAAGATCAGAATCGTCGGTGAAGCCCTTTTCGGCCCTGTCAAAAAGGTGCTCGGAAACGCCTTAGATCTCCTTCTCCTGTCGATGTAGATGGCTCCTCGGAGTTGGGATCTCTTCCTCTATGTATAGACTACCCTCCAGATGTAGTAGCTCTTCGGGGAACACCTCCAGTTGATGGATCCGGCCTCCTAAAGATCAGCTTTTCACCATCTCGGAGCTAGGGTTTTCACCAAATGTTGAAAGCCTTTTCCTCATCCAAGAGTGGGTATTTTATAGGTTCAAGGGTTGGGGTACGCATTAGGGTAGGTTACCAAAGGTTTAGGAAGGGTTTCCTAATCTGAAACTAGCCAAAACACGGACATTAACAATTCTGGAACCGTTACGCAGCAGGATATTAACGTCAACATCGGTTGTAGTCAACTGACAGGTTGACGTCAAGGTCTGGCCGCCAGACTGGGGTTGACGTCCAGGGGGTGGCCGCCCACTGGGTGTTGGCGTCCAGGTCCTGGCCGCCAGCAGCACTGTGCAGCCGAAACTCTGTCAGACCTAAACTTAAATGTATAAATGCACTAAAATAATTTAGTATATGTAAAAATAATTTCATATATCTTTACCACATAAGTACATGCATTATACAATATTTAATTAAATAAAACTTACACTAATCATAATTAAGAACAATATGCATCAATACATACATATATGCACACATACGTACACATTGCATAATTACATACATTACACATGAACTTATGATTAAAATGTGTCCATTATTAGTTAAATATTGTATGCATAATATCATTCAAGTACTTTACATACCCTAATTAATTTAACACGCTTAAAGTAGATAAATATTATTTAAACAAGAATAACACATGTATGTATACATACGCACATCCATAATACTAACTACATGCATTAAAATAATTAAATACAATAGGCACCTCAATAATTAGATAATTCACACACGTTTAAATATATATTGCATGTTTGGAAATAAACTCATGATTATTTACAAAATGTATGATAATAATTTCTTACTATGTGTACAACACGTACCATACGCATGAGATTTACATACATTGATAACTAGATAATGCATGCACAATTATGTATGTTTTATACTTGTATGAAAATAGCATACATATACTTACATGGTCCATAGCAAATTATCTATTACATGGACAATATTATCTATGAATAATCTATACAACAAAAGAAATCCTTGCATGCACATACTTGAATTATCATATGCATAAATATATAGGCATTTACAACATAATTATATACATTATGCATGAAATAGATAAACATAACATGCACATCGGTAATTAGATTAGCATGCATAGTATTACTTAAGTATTACAAGCCTAGTATTTTAGTATACACAATACACATCAATTTAGCTAATTGCCTATTCTCACGAAAAATATCATATTTATACATGCATGAGTTCATAAGGAATATAGAAATTATAATACGCACAATTGAATACACATACTATACACACAACAAATAATTATACATGCATATGTTCATGAGAAGCATAAAATTATAGTAAGCATAGTGAAATACACATTCTATGCACACAACAAGTAAATATCCACACATAATATAAAAGAATAAAAATTCAGGGTATCACACTCTCCCCCTCTTGAAAAAGATCTTCGTCCTCGAAGATCGAATCAAGTACCTGTAATGACGTCGCCGAGATCATTTCCGACTAATCCTTGTTCCTTTATGATTACTGATGAAGCATCTCTTGAAATGAACTTCGTCTTCAGGTTCGGACATTCCTTAAGCCGATGATCTTTGCTGCCACATCTAAGACACCTTCCTTCCTTACGCCAGCATGCATTCCCTCCATGACGCTTCCCACAATGAATGCATTCGGGCTTCTCGCTGCCTGATGCCACAATTGGTTGTTGACCTTCCATGAGTTTCTTCATCTTCCTATCTTGCCTTTGGAATGGTTTTGGTGCTTCCTCCTTTTGAGCTTCATTTTCTCCTTGATATGATTCCACTTTATTCTCTTGCTTGGTCGCCACACCTAGGACTTCTTCTAAAGTACGGGAATCAAGCTCTAAAAGCCTAGTCCTCACTGATGGTTTGAGTCCTTTCACGAAATTCTTTAACTTGCGGTTCTGCTCATACTTCCTAGACTGAGCATTTCGCCTACCACGTCCAGCCATAATCTGCCAAATAGTTAATTAGTTAGAATCTAGGTTACTAATCCTAACTATCTTCCATTCGTTATTAGTAATTTCTATATTTATGGACAATTCTCTATAAAGACTTTGCAATATGGTGGTGATGATGGTCTATCCATGTACAGTTTCAACCTTGGGCTCTGATACCAATCTCTGTAACGACCCTCCTCATACCGGTACGATTATACCAATCCCCGTCGGTATAAAGAGCGTCATTACAGTGGGATAAGACCCAACACTAGCCGATAGGTTGAAAAGTACGTAAATAGCAATTGATTTCAGCGGAATAAATACAACAATTTAACTTAGTCCATCACCATCCCATATTCCACAATCTATATAGTGCAAAAATAGAACGACAATGTCCACATTATTACATGATGAAAGAGCTACATTGTCCAAATAACATTTTTATTCAACTATAAAAGGAAAACTACAACTACTACTTGCTCCTCAAAAGCCTCTCCTCCAAGATAGCGTCTCTCCCTCTAGCACGGGATACCTGTCAACCTGTACGCCGAAGCAAGGGTGAGTCCAAAGACTCAGCAAGTAAAACAAAGACTTAATCTTAAACATATCACATTCACATTAAGCTATTAAACACTCATAAATACATACTACTATTTAAACTCCCAAACACATGGAACATACTCTTAGCTATCAACACATTTTTAATCACCTAGACATGCTTCATTCTCTCATATGTTTATTCTAAATCATGGATACTATTATTATACACTTGTACATATTTTCTACACTTAACACATAACATGATCCCTTCATTTCCACATTAATTCATTTCATGACATATTTCTACAACTGGAACATAGAATTAGACATAAAGGAATGAACAAACTAATATGATGACTATTCACTTTTCACATGCACTTTTCATATTTAATTTCACATTTTGCTTGCTGTTTTCAATGTACATACATCTCATACACATGGTTTCATATTTTATAACATAAATTGAGAAGTTAGAACATGGTCAAATTGGTTGGCAACAATAAGCACTAAAGCATGAAACTTTGTACTAAGCAAACATCACATCTAGCATGGAATCTAATTAATATTACATACATTTATCACCTTCATAACTACACTTTACTTGCTGTTTTGACATGAATTACATTCAATTACATGGATTTACATTTGTTCATATGTTATCTTATTCAATTCACAATTCTACATGTTTATCTTTCATGTTGCATAATTGACGTGGTTACTCATGTTTATTCACATACACTATTACATGAAGAACAATAAGCTACATGACATAATGATAAGCATGATATTGCAAATGAGGTAATTAATGCATGGAAACATGAACATTATGCATTACTACATCGGTTTTCACATGCAAGTATACTCTCAATAACATTAACTGTCTCTTACATATCTTTTCACATATTCTTCACATCATTTACTCTTAGGTTTTCATTTATCACATGTCATATCATTTGCACTCATCATGTGCCACATTCGCATATAATCTTACACTTTATACATATTCCAATTACTTAAAATGCCATGACACATAGTCCTAACTACCTTTTAGGGGACACAACAAATATCTCATACTCATAACTCATCACATCTCATAACACATAACTCATAACACAACTCATATCACATACCCACCACCTAGGCAATGAAGTGGTGAATCTTGGTAACTGCGCAGACCGGGAGAAGCTCTCTCCACCCTATCCAGTGGTACTTGTCCACCTCCGGGTTTTTCCCAATGCCTTTAGGACAAACTTTTACAATGTAGAGCCTTCCATAGGGACTTTTCTATGTACAGCTCTCGATGCCTCTAGGGTAGCAGTGTCATTCTTGGCCCAATTATTACACATTTATTTATTCACATTTTCCCACCCTATTCACATATTTTACATATAATACTCAATCACTTTACACATCTTAATTATCAATTTCACATGTCTTAGTTAACCCAATCATGGTACTACTGTTTTCAAAATTAAAACATCTTACCTTACAGTCTTAAACATGATGTATATTTACTGAATTGCATAAGATCGAATTTAATACATCTAACATGAACAATTTCCATGGTTTAACTAATAACTGTACTTGCTGTCATCAATTTGATTTTAAATTTTTATCACAGGTCATTAACAGTAAGTATGTCACATATGCAATTTTTCAGATTTTTCGAACAGTAAACATAATTTCTACAATTAAATCTAGAATTCAGACATATTTATCGAAATATCATTAAGCATGAGACATATCAATATGTTTAGGCATTAACAGAATAGAAACCTAATACCAACATTCAATCTGTCACGGAAAATTTATGAAAACTAATTCACAACAAAATCCATTTATACTAGATTTAAACATGTTCATATCATGCTCATTACTCAGTCACTGAATTTTAGTAATTAACATGGTTCATAGAAAATTTAGGCAACCTCATGATATGACCTACTAACAGTATACAATCACCCATAAAAATTTCAGAGTATACCCATGTCCAGAAATCATTTAAACAGCAAAAGAAGATCAAAAAGTAACACTTTCAGGTTCTGAAGAAGTAGACGTCAAGGGATGTTGCCGTCAACTTCTTCTGAAGAACTTGACTGCAACCTATGTTGCCTTCAACCTGCTCCCAGCAGCACATACATACGACTTTTCATACAATGGTGAATTCGGGGTTCCAGGACGCGAGGAAAAATCCGTAAAAATACCTAGGACTTAGGGGACATGTATAGGATCAAGATCTAGGTTTACTTGCCTCTTAAAAAAATCTACAAAGATCAGAATCGTCGGTGAAGCCCTTTTCGGCCCTGTCAAAAAGGTGCTCGGAAACGCCTTAGATCTCCTTCTCCTGTCGATGTAGATGGCTCCTCGGAGTTGGGATCTCTTCCTCTATGTATAGACTACCCTCCAGATGTAGTAGCTCTTCGGGGAACACCTCCAGTTGATGGATCCGGCCTCCTAAAGATCAGCTTTTCACCATCTCGGAGCTAGGGTTTTCACCAAATGTTGAAAGCCTTTTCCTCATCCAAGAGTGGGTATTTTATAGGTTCAAGGGTTGGGGTACGCATTAGGGTAGGTTACCAAAGGTTTAGGAAGGGTTTCCTAATCTGAAACTAGCCAAAACACGGACATTAACAATTCTGGAACCGTTACGCAGCAGGATATTAACGTCAACATCGGTTGTAGTCAACTGACAGGTTGACGTCAAGGTCTGGCCGCCAGACTGGGGTTGACGTCCAGGGGGTGGCCGCCCACTGGGTGTTGGCGTCCAGGTCCTGGCCGCCAGCAGCACTGTGCAGCCGAAACTCTGTCAGACCTAAACTTAAATGTATAAATGCACTAAAATAATTTAGTATATGCAAAAATAATTTCATATATCTTACCACATAAATACTTGCATTATGTAATATTTAATTAATTACAACTTACACTAATCATAATTAAGAACAATATGCATCAATACATACATATATGCACACATACGTACACATTGCATAATTACATACATTACGCATGAACTTATGATTAAAATGTGTCCATTATTAGTTAAATATTGTATGCATAATATCATTCAAGTACTTTACATACCCTAATTAATTTAACACGCTTAAAGTAGATAAATATTATTTAAACAAGAATAACACATGTATGTATACATACGCACATCCATAATACTAACTACATGCATTAAAATAATTAAATACAATAGGCACCTCAATAATTAGATAATTCACACACGTTTAAATATATATTGCATGTTTGGAAATAAACTCATGATTATTTACAAAATGTATGATAATAATTTCTTACTATGTGTACAACACGTACCATACGCATGAGATTTACATACATTGATAACTAGATAATGCATGCACAATTATGTATGTTTTATACTTGTATGAAAATAGCATACATATACTTACATGGTCCATAGCAAATTATCTATTACATGGACAATATTATCTATGAATAATCTATACAACAAAAGAAATCCTTGCATGCACATACTTGAATTATCATATGCATAAATATATAGGCATTTACAACATAATTATATACATTATGCATGAAATAGATAAACATAACATGCACATCGGTAATTAGATTAGCATGCATAGTATTACTTAAGTATTACAAGCCTAGTATTTTAGTATACACAATACACATCAATTTAGCTAATTGCCTATTCTCACGAAAAATATCATATATATACATGCATGAGTTCATAAGGAATATAGAAATTATAATACGCACAATTGAATACACATACTATACACACAACAAATAATTATACATGCATATGTTCATGAGAAGCATAAAATTTATAGTAAGCATAGTGAAATACACATTCTATGCACACAACAAGTAAATATCCACACATAATATAAAAGAATAAAAATTCAGGGTATCACACTCTCCCCCTCTTGAAAAAGATCTTCGTCCTCGAAGATCGAATGAAGTACCTGTAATGACGTCGCCGAGATCATTTCCGACTAATCCTTGTTCCTTTATGATTACTGATGAAGCATCTCTTGAATGAACTTCGTCTTCAGGTTCGGACATTCCTTAAGCCGATGATCTTTGCTGCCACATCTAAGACACCTTCCTTCCTTCGCCAACATGCATTCCCGCCATGACGCTTCCCACAATGAATGCATTCGGGCTTCTCGCTGCCTGATGCCACAGTTGATTGTTGACCTTCCATGAGTTTCTTCATCTTCCTATCTTGCCTTTGGAATGGTTTTGGTGCTTCCTCCTTTTGAGCTTCATTTTCTCCTTGATATGATTCCACTTTATTCTCTTGCTTGGTCGCCACACCTAGGACTTCTTCCAAAGTACGGGAATCAAGCTCTAAAAGCCTAGTCCTCACTGATGGTTTGAGTCCTTTCACGAAATTCTTTAACTTGCGGTTCTGCTCATACTTCCTAGACTGAGCATTTCGTCTACCACGTCCAGCCATAATCTGCAAAATAGTTAATTAGTTAGAATCTAGGTTACTAATCCTAACTATCTTCCATTCGTTATTAGTAATTTCTATATTTATGGACAATTTCTATAAAGACTTTGCAATATGGTGGTGATGATGGTCTATCCATGTACAGTTTCAACCTTGGGCTCTGATACCAATCTCTGTAACGACCCTCCTCATACCGGTACGATTATACCAATCCCCGTCGGTATAAAGAGCGTCATTACAGTGGGATAAGACCCAACACTAGCCGATAGGTTGAAAAGTACGTAGATAGCAATTGATTTCAGCGGAATAATTACAACAATTTAACTTAGTCCATCACCATCCCATATTCCACAATCTATATAGTGCAAAAATAGAACGACAATGTCCACATTATTACATGATGAAAGAGCTACATTGTCCAAATAACATTTTTATTCAACTATAAAAGGAAAACTACAACTACTACTTGCTCCTCAAAAGCCTCTCCTCCAAGATAGCGTCTCTCCCTCTAGCACGGGATACCTGTCAACCTGTACGCCGAAGCAAGGGTGAGTCCAAAGACTCAGCAAGTAAAACAAAGACTTAATCTTAAACATATCACATTCACATTAAGCTATTAAACACTCATAAATACATACTACTATTTAAACTCCCAAACACATGGAACATACTCTTAGCTATCAACACATTTTAATCACCTAGACATGCTTCATTCTCTCATATGTTTATTCTAAATCATGGATACTATTACTATACACTTGTACATATTTCTACACTTAACACATAACATGATCCCTTCATTTCCACATTAATTCATTTCATGACATATTTCTACAACTAGAACATAGAATTAGACATAAAGGAATGAACAAACTAATATGATGACTATTCACTTTTCACATGCACTTTTCATATTTAATTTCACATTTTGCTTGCTGTTTTAATGTACATACATCTCATACACATGGTTTCATATTTTATTACATAAATTGAGAAGTTAGAACATGGTCAAATTGGTTGGCAACAATAAGCACTAAAGCATGAAACTTTGTACTAAGCAAACATCACATCTAGCATGGAATCTAATTAATATTACATACATTTATCACCTTCATAACTACACTTTACTTGCTGTTTTGACATGAATTACATTCAATTACATGGATTTACATTTGTTCATATGTTATCTTATTCAATTCACAATTCTACATGTTTATCTTTCATGCTGCATAATTGACGTGGTTACTCATGTTTATTCACATACACTATTACATGAAGAACAATAAGCTACATGACATAATGATAAGCATGATATTGCAAATGAGGTAATTAATGCATGGAAACATGAACATTATGCATTACTACATTGGTTTTCACATGCAAGTACACTCTCAATAACATTAACTGTCTCTTACATATCTTTTCACATATTCTTCACATCATTTACTCTTAGGTTTTCATTTATCACATGTCATATCATTTGCACTCATCATGTGCCACATTCGCATATAATCTTACACTTTATACATATTCCAATTACTTAAAATGCCATGACACATAGTCCTAACTACCTTTTAGAGGACACAACAAATATCTCATACTCATAACTCATCACATCTCATAACACATAACTCATAACACAACTCATATCACATACCCACCACCTAGGCAATGAAGTGGTGAATCTTGGTAACTGCGCAGACCGGGAGAAGCTCTCTCCACCCTATCCAGTGGTACTTGTCCACCTCCGGGTTTTTCCCAATGCCTTTAGGACAAACTTTTACAATGTAGAGCCTTCCATAGGGACTTTTCTATGTACAGCTCTCGATGCCTCTAGGGTAGCAGTGTCATTCTTGGCCCAATTATTACACATTTATTTATTCACATTTTCCCACCCTATTCACATATTTACATATATACTCAATCACTTTACACATCTTAATTATCAATTTCACATGTCTTAGTTAACCCAATCATGGTACTACTGTTTTCAAAATTAAAACATCTTACCTTACAGTCTTAAACATGATGTATATTTACTGAATTGCATAAGATCGAATTTAATACATCTAACATGAACAATTTCCATGGTTTAACTAATAACTGTACTTGCTGTCATCAATTTGATTTTAAATTTTTATCACAGGTCATTAACAGTAAGTATGTCACATATGCAATTTTTCAGATTTTTCGAACAGTAAACATAATTTCTACAATTAAATCTAGAATTCAGACATATTTATCGAAATATCATTAAGCATGAGACATATCAATATGTTTAGGCATTAACAGAATAGAAACCTAATACCAACATTCAATCTGTCATGGAAAATTTATGAAAACTAATTCACAACAAAATCCATTTATACTAGATTTAAACATGTTCATATCATGCTCATTACTCAGTCACTGAATTTTAGTAATTAACATGGTTCATAGAAAATTTAGGCAACCTCATGATATGACCTACTAACAGTATACAATCACCCATAAAAATTTCAGAGTATACCCATGTCCAGAAATCATTTAAACAGCAAAAGAAGATCAAAAAGTAACACTTTCAGGTTCTGAAGAAGTAGACGTCAAGGGATGTTGCCGTCAACTTCTTCTGAAGAACTTGACTGCAACCTATGTTGCCTTCAACCTGCTCCCAGCAGCACATACATACGACTTTTCATACAATGGTGAATTCAGGGTTCCAGGACGCGAGGAAAAATTCGTAAAAATACCTAGGACTTAGGGGACATGTATAGGATCAAGATCTAGGTTTACTTGCCTCTAAAAAAATCTACAAAGATCAGAATCATCGGTAAAGCCCTTTTCGGCCCTGTCAAAAAGGTGCTCGGAAACGCCTTAGATCTTCTTCTCCTGTCGATGTAGATGGCTCCTCGGAGTTGGGATCTCTTCCTCTATGTATAGACTACCCTCCAGATGTAGTAGCTCTTCGGGGAACACCTCCAGTTGATGGATCCGGCCTCCTAAAGATCAGCTTTTCACCATCTCGGAGCTAGGGTTTTCACCAAATGTTGAAAGCCTTTTCCTCATCCAAGAGTGGGTATTTTATAGGTTCAAGGGTTGGGGTACGCATTAGGGTAGGTTACCAAAGGTTTAGGAAGGGTTTCCTAATCTGAAACTAGCCAAAACACGGACATTAACAATTCTGGAACCGTTACGCAGCAGGATATTAACGTCAACATCGGTTGTAGTCAACTGACAGGTTGACGTCAAGGTCTGGCCGCCAGACTGGGGTTGGCGTCCAGGGGGTGGCCGCCCACTGGGTGTTGGCGTCCAGGTCCTGGCCGCCAGCAGCACTGTGCAGCCGAAACTCTGTCAGACCTAAATTAAATGTATAAATGCACTAAAATAATTTAGTATATGCAAAAATAATTTCATATATCATTACCACATAAATACTTGCATTATGTAATATTTAATTAATAAAACTTACACTAATCATAATTAAGAACAATATGCATCAATACATACATATATGCACACATACGTACACATTGCATAATTACATACATTACGCATGAACTTATGATTAAAATGTGTCCATTATTAGTTAAATATTGTATGCATATATCATTCAAGTACTTACATACCCTAATTAATTTAACACGCTTAAAGTAGATAAATATTATTTAAACAAATAACACATGTATGTATACATACGCACATCCATAATACTAACTACATGCATTAAAATAATTAAATACAATAGGCACCTCAATAATTAGATAATTCACACACGTTTAAATATATATTGCATGTTTGGAAATAAACTCATGATTATTTACAAATGTATGATAATAATTTCTTACTATGTGTACAACACGTACCATACGCATGAGATTTACATACATTGATAACTAGATAATGCATGCACAATTATGTATGTTTTATACTTATATGAAAATAGCATACATATACTTACATGGTCCATAGCAAATTATCTATTACATGGACAATATTATCTATGATAATCTATACACAAAAGAAATCCTTGCATGCACATACTTGAATTATCATATGCATAAATATATAGGCATTTACAACATAATTATATACATTATGCATGAAATAGATAACATAACATGCACATCGGTAATTAGATTAGCATGCATAGTATTACTTAAGTATACAAGCCTAGTATTTTAGTATACACAATACACATCAATTTAGCTAATTGCCTATTCTCACGAAAAATATCATATTTATACATGCATGAGTTCATAAGGAATATAGAAATTATAATACACACAATTGAATACACATACTATACACACAACAAATAATTATACATGCATATGTTCATGAGAAGCATAAAATTTATAGTAAGCATAGTGAAATACACATTCTATGCACACAACAAGTAAATATCCACACATAATATAAAAGAATAAAAATTCAGGGTATCACACCATCATTCAGGCCTACATAAATTAGTGGACAATATTGTGCCCCCCACAACAAGTTCAAAGATGCGTCTAGCAGGGGAGAAAAATTGGAAATTTGGGAAAACCATCCCACCCTCTTCACTGACAAGGAGGTCAAGTGTTGAACCACCCTTTTATTACCTTCATATTTTGGTGATTAACAAAATTTATGATTAATATAATTATTATAGAATATCATGTTTCATCTGTGTCGTATCAATCTCATAGCAAAATGCTGAGTCTCACATTGATGCAATATGGTGCACTAAAATGTTAAATCGATGTTCATTCAATATACATCGACTTCTATTCAAAAGTGCCACATCGATTTCACTAACAACGATTTCATAAGTTACACAATGATTTGATCGTGTAACGATTCGTTAAGTGAAACATCGATTTTATCGTGCAACGATTTCTTTAGAAGCCATAACGATTCTTTAAGTAAGCGCAACGATTTACTAAATCGGTCTCATAACGATTTCTTAAGTGACCGCATCGACTTTCCTTCACAGCGATTTCTTTAGAAGCTATAACGATTCCTTAAGTGGTCACATCGACTTGCTAAGTGAGAACAACGATTTGCTCTCACAATGATTTGGTCGTCATAACGATTTGATAAGTGAGCGCAACGATTTGCCCTCACATCGATTTGCCTTCCATATCGATTCGCCTTCATAACGATTCGATAAGTGGTATCGATAAGTGGCCATAATGATTTTCCCTCACATCGACTTCTTTGGTTTCCAGAACGATTTCTTTTGTGAAAACAACAATTCATTCTCATAACGATTTCTTAAGTAACTGCATCGATTTCTAAAGTAGTTATAACGATTTGCTTTCATAACGATTCGATAAGTGAGGATAACGATTTGCTCTCACATCGACTTGTTTACTCACATCGATTTCTCTAATGATTTAAAGTGCTTTTCACGCCTAAATGAAAAGTCAAATATCTTCTGACAAAAAGGTTTGCGTATCTCAATTTCTTGTCAGAAAAAGATATATGACCTACTATTCCTGTCAAGTGAGCAGAAGCACAGTACTATGCACTGTTTATCATAAACACTCTTTTATACTAACACTTTCTTCTATGTGTACAGACCTCGAAGACCATCAGAGTCTGATTAAGACAAATGAAGAGGAGATGAGCAACGGCTAGAACTCCAACGGATCTCTTCAACGGATCCATTCAAAAGCTGCTCATATAAAAGATGAAGCATAAGCTAAAGAAGAAACGAGAGCTTTTCCTAAAAATCCTTGAAGGAGTGTACATCCAGTGAGGAACCTCAACGCCACATACACTCAAAGAAAAAAGAGAAAGAGCCTGAGCCAAGAAGAAGCAAGCAAAAGTGTCTGAAGCATTCAAGCATCTTCAAGCTTTCTTTTCTCTCTTCTTTCTCTCTCTGAGCTCATTGTAATTCTGGGAAGAGAGTCTTTTGGTTGAGAGTTTCTGGGTCAAAGTCCATTCTTGTAGAACTCTCATTCGTGTTCTTTCTTTTCTAAAGAAAGACTTTTGTCCAGCTGTAGGACTGTATACAGTGTGTCACTTCCTGTGTGAAGAGTTGTCCAGCTGTATGACTATATATAGCTTAGAACCCAGCTAGGGGTTTGTGTCTAGCAGAACCACACTGGGGTTTGTACCAGGAGGTTTGCTTCTAAGCCTGTAAAAGAAGTGGGCTGCCTTCTTGCCCGGGAAAGAGAAGAAGACTAGCTGGGGTGCTGGGTGTTGTAAGGTCCTTGAGGGGGACTGTACCCTTGGTTAGTGAAATTCCAAGAGGTTGCTTGGGGACTATATGTAGGACTTCCATGTGGGAAGGGCCGAACCAGGATAAATTCCTTGTATCATTTGTGTGATTGTTTATTTGCTTCCGCACTGCCACTCTTCATCACACCAAACTAACCAAACTTTCAAGTGTTAATTTTCTGTGTTTAAAGTTTCTATTTGCAGAAATCAGAAAACCTATTCACCCCCCCCCCCCACTAGGTCAACTTGCTGTCGTACCAAAAGGGCCAACAAGTGGTATCATAGCGGGTCTCTGAACTTTCCAGAAGATCCAACGATCTTAGAGCAAAGATCCATGGCAGCTCAAGGATATGCTGAAGGTCAATCAGTCACCAGACCTCCATTCTTCGACGGAGAAGATTACCAATACTGGAAAATGAGGATGGAATGCTTCATTCGAGGCACAGACTTTGATTTGTGGCAGGTAATTGAGGTAGGAGATTATGTTATTGTTCCTACTGAAGGTACTACTGCTATTACAACAGCAGATAAAAATAAATTATCATTAAATTACAAAGCTAAGAACTATTTATGTTGTGCTTTATCCAAAAAGGAATTTAGTAGAGTTTCTGCATGTAAATCTGCTAAAGAAATATGGGATAAACTGCAGATAACATATGAAGGGACTGATAAAGTAAAACAAACAAGAATAGATATCCTAGTATAACAATATGAACAATTTAGAATGCTTCCTCATGAAGATATTACTATGATGTATAATCATTTTTCAACCATAGTAGTAGGTCTAAACTCTCTTGGTAAAATTCTTTCAAATGAGGAAAATGTTAGAAAAATACTTAGGTCTTTAACTATCTCATGGACACCTAAGGTAACTGCTATTGAAGAGGCCCATGATTTAACTAAATTATCAATCGATAATTTAATAGGTTCTCTCATGGCACATGAAATAAATATGGAGCGATTATCTAAAAGCTCATCTAAGAAGAAATGTACTAATGCTCTTAAAGTTGTAGCTGCTCCTTCCACCTCTTCTTCTAGTTCCCAGGATGCAGATTCTGAAGACTGTAATATGGATAAAGTATTGTCCAAGCTTCAGAAGATTTTGAAGAAGAAGAAAAACGGATCAAGAAGGATCCAAAGAAAAGAGAAAAAGGAGAAAGAACCAATCTGCTATGAATGCAGAAAACCTGGACATCTGAGACCAGATTGTCCAAGGCTCAAGAAGATTGGTCAAACTGATAAGCCCAAGAAGCAGCACAAGAAATTCAAAAGAAAAGCTATGGCGGCTGCTTGGGAAAATGATGAAGTCTCAAGCTCAGAATCAGAGAATGAGCAGGTAGATCTAGCCCTCATGGTGGGACTAGATGAGGTACATTCTAACTCATCTTTTGATTCTTGCACAGATTCAGGATCAGAATCTGAAGACTTAGAAGAAGTCTTTAATGAACTATATGAGAAACATAAGGGTGTTGTAAAAGAACTAAAAGATCTAAAAAACAACACTACTTGCTTGGAAAACACCAATTCTGATCTTAAATCCGAATTGGAGCAACTAGAAAAACAATTAAAGGACAGTAAAGATAATAATTCTCTCTTGAATGAAAATTTAAAGAGCAAGGATAATGAAAAATTAGAGTTGGAAGAAAAATTAAAAACTCTAACTAAAGAAAATATGTATTTAAAAGAATCAGTTAGAAAATTAACTAAAGGGAAAACATCTTTAGCCATATGCTTAAAAGGATCAAAATCTGGAAATAACAAACAAGGGCTTGGTTACATACCTCTGGAAAAAGAAAACAAGTCATAATTCCTGAAAAATATCCATTACCAAAATTTGTAAAAGAAACCAAGTTGCCTCAGAAAAAGGCCCTTGTAAAGGAAAAGGTTTCCAAAAATTGTGTTCCAAACAGACATTACAAAGATAATAAGAACGACAAAACAATCTATATTCATTGTTGTTCACATTGCAATAAACTAGGACACACTGTAAATACCTGCACAACTAGGCACTTAGTTTGGATTCCTAAAAGTTACTCTCATGCATCTAATCATCAAGGACCCAAAAAGACTTGGGTACCTATTTTTGAGTAATTTATTTGCAGGTTAGCCTTGGAGCATCAAAAATCTAGGATGCCCAAGGAAGGAGTGACTGCAGACTCTTCATTCAAAGCACATCTGAAGAAAGAGTAAACACAAAAATTAAATTGATCTTTATTACTAACAATTATTTGCTAGTTTCCCTTAGATAAAGCCTCACATTCAGGGGGAGCTCAGACTAAGGGGGAGCATAGAGTAAGGGGGAGTAATTCATCATTGTTGAACCCCTCATTGGTAAGGAATTCTCTCAAAAGGGAGAAAAAGAGTTTTGCATGGTAAGATCCTTCCTTTTTGGTTAGTGACAAAAAGGGGGAGAATTTGTTGAATTTTCTATAAACTTCATGCCTTATATATTATATCAGAAAATTCACATAAATTTTATCATCACCAAAAAGGGGAGATTGTTGAACCACCCTTTTATTACCTTCATATTTTGGTGATTAACAAAATTTATGATTAATACAATTATTATAGAATATCATGTTTCATCTGTGTCGCATCAATCTCATAGCAAAATGCTGAGTCTCACATTGATGCAATATGGTGCACTAAAATGTTAAATCGATGTTCATTCAATATACATCGATTTCTATTCAAAAGTGCCACATCGATTTCACTAACAACGATTTCATAAGTTACACAATGATTTGATCGTGTAACGATTCGTTAAGTGAAACATCAATTTTATCGTGCAACGATTTCTTTAGAAGCCATAACAATTCTTTAAGTAAGCGAAACGATTTGCTAAATCGGTCTCATAACGATTTCTTAAGTGACCACATCGACTTACCTTCGCAACGATTTCTTTAGAAGCTATAATGATTCCTTAAGTGGTCACATCGATTTGCTAAGTGAGAACAACGATTTGCTCTCACAACGATTTGGTCATCATAACGATTTGATAAGTAAGCGCAACGATTTGCCCTAACATCGATTTGCCTTCCATATCAATTCGCCTTCATAACGATTCAATAAGTGGTATCGATAAGTGGCCATAACGATTTGCCCTCACATCGACTTCTTTGGTTTCCAGAACGATTTCTTTTGTGAAAACAACGATTCGTTCTCATAACGATTTCTTAAGTAACTGCATCGATTTCTAAAGTAGTTATAACGATTTGCTTTCATAACGATTCGATAAGTGAGGATAACGATTTGCTCTCACATCGACTTGTTTACTCACATCGATTTCTCTAATGATTTAAAGTGCTTTTTGCACCTAAATTAAAAGTCAAATATCTTCTGACAAAAAGGCTTGCGTATCTCAGTTTCCTGTCAGAAAAAAATATATGACCTACTATTCCTGTCAAGTGAGCAGAAGCACAGTACTATGCACTGTTTATCATAAACACTCTTTTATACTAACACTTTCTTCTATGTGTACAGACCTCAAAGACCATCAGAGTCTGATTAAGACAAATGAAGAGGAGATGAGCAACAGCTAGAACTCCAACGGATCTCTTCAACGAATCCATTCAAAAGCTGCTCATATAAAAGATGAAGCATAAGCTGAAGAAGAAACGAGAGCTTTTCCTGAAAATCCTTGAAGGAGTGTATATCCAATGAGGAACCTCAACGCCACATACACTCAAAGGAAAAGAGAGAAAGAGCCTGAGCCAAGAAGAAGCAAGTAAAAGTGTCTGAAGCATTCAAGCATCTTCAAGCTTTCTTTTCTCTCTTCTTTCTCTCTCTGAGCTCATTGTAATTCTGGGGAGAGAGTCTTTTGGTTGAGAGTTTCTGGGTCAAAGTCCATTCTTGTAGAACTCTCATCCGTGTTCTTTCTTTTCTAAAGAAAGACTTTTGTCTAGCTGTAGGACTGTATACAGTGTGTCTCATCATGTGTGAAGAGTTGTCCAGCTGTAGGACTATATATAGCTTAGAACCCAGCTAGGGGTTTGTGTCTAGCAGAACCACACTGGGGTTTGTACCAGGAGGTTCGCTTATGAGCCTGTAAAAGAAGTGGGCTGCCTTCTTGCCCGGGAAAGAGAAGAAGACCAGCTGGGGTGCTGGGTGTTGTAAGGTCCTTGAGGGGGACTGTACCCTTGGTTAGTGAAATCCCAAGAGGTTGCTTGGGGACTGCATGTAGGACTTCCATGTGGGAAGGGCCAACCAAGATAAATTCCTTGTCTCATTTGTGTGATTTTTTATTTGCTTCCGCATTGCTACTCTTCATCACACCAAACTAACCAAACTTTCAAGTGTTAATTTTCTGTGTTTAAAGTTTCTATTTGCAGAAATCAGAAAACCTATTCACCCCCCCTCTAGGTCAACTTGCTGCCATACCAAAAGGGCCAACATCAAGGAAGCACGAAGAACTAGAGGATGGTTGGCTTTATTGAAGGTAGATAAATAATTGTGTAACCTGACAATTATGTTCCTATGTGACCATGTAATTATGTAATTGTGTAATTAAACAATTGTGTAATTGCATACTTGTGTAAGTGCGTAAGTCATCTATGTTTATAGTAGGACTCAGAGTTCGAGTTTGAATATAAGCCGAAGAAGAAGCCATAGAAAGACGATCCAATCATTGTGTCTTCCCAATTAAGTCAGGCATGTCCCCCTCAGGCATGTTTCGTTATTTCTCTTCCATTTATTTCATAAAGTTTCTTTAATGCATCATTGTCCTATGTATTCGCCATAATTTAATTTGCCCAATGTGATGTCCGTTGAGATTACCGCAGACGAAAACAACTTTCTCGGAGGAGGTTAATGTTATTGACAGCTTTCAAGATACCACGAGAATTGATGGGTAATAAATTTGACACTATTATGAATAAATCGACAGAGTTATGTCAACCACCATTATAAACATCTTTGTTACATTTTGTAGTTGTCACACCCCGACATTTAGCAGCGAAAAATAAACGTCGAGAGCGTGAATGATACAAGTATGTGTATCACAGTCGAGTAATCCAGAGCAATAACTAAGTATAACAAAAGACTTAAGACAATAATATTGTCAGCCAAATACTCCTTATTTCATTTCCATCAAACTAATTTAGAACCTTACATAATCAGAGCCAAACATAGGGCCCAATATTGTATCTCAAAGTACATAAGCCATCAAGAAAAGTAACCTATCTATTATAGACTCCATGAATTTCTAGTCTTCTTGGCTGACATGACAGGTACCCTCGTGGAACTCGTCACTCTTCCACGGTTCCATCATTCTCTAATACCTCATAATCATCACCTGAAAATATTAAGGAAAGCAGTTGTGAGAGCACTAGCGCCCAGTAGGATTTATATCTCATGGTACAGGCATGCTTTAAGTAATTAATCAAGTTAACAGGTAAGATGCTATTATGCAATACTCATGACAATAATGATAGAGACAAATCCAAGCTATAACATGTAGGAGGACGGTTCAGTGACAAATTTCATGACAGTTCTCATGTGAGACAGAACGATTAACAATGAGAAGGACGACAGTACGATCATTTATCAATGGAAGAGATTCAATAACATGTAGTATGTACAATAGATATCTCAAGTTGAATTCTATAGAACTTCAATGACAATTAAC
The DNA here is from genome assembly GCA_014218235.1 of Colocasia esculenta. Taxonomy (NCBI): domain Eukaryota; kingdom Viridiplantae; phylum Streptophyta; class Magnoliopsida; order Alismatales; family Araceae; genus Colocasia; species Colocasia esculenta. Next base: position 112,311,852 of record CM024757.1, read on the forward strand.
ATGTTGGGTTCAATAACGATGACATGTACAATAGATTTGGCCATTTTACATATAACAGTTCAATCAATCAATCAATCATTCACTAACAGTGTGGAAATTACCTAGATCAATCCTGCATTCAATTAGGTGATTACCAGACACCTCAATGGATTATATACTCTCACAATTTATAAGTAATTCGGGTGCTCCTCCCAGGACTAGACTTGGGCCTATTTGCACAGGCATAGTTATGAACCGAAGTTCCAATAGTTCTGGTAATTCCATTCATTCATTTATGGCCAATACGAATTTCCAATTAATAGACAGTATGTACTAAAGATCATGCCAATGATTATAGAGAACAAGGTAGGTGGACATGATCATGGGTAAATTTTGGCAACATAACGGCTTATTAACTTTAGTTCAATTTTTACAATTAATGGCTTGGATTCAATGTATCAAATCACTCTCATGAGAAGTAGATAAGAATAGAAGTGCATTCTATCTTCTGGGTACTTCATTGGTACAACCAACTCGGTGTCCATGAGGGAATCCATAGAGTGCGGAGATTTACGGAGGTCTTAAGAGAAAGGTCACTAGACTGTCGATACGGAATGACCGGCCGTGAGTTTCCAATCCCCCAAGAAAGGGCTGCCTATATGTGCAATGTGACGTGTAGAGCGTGTCTCAATCCACAATCCACAGGTTTGAAACAAGACGGAAAGCTTTTAACAAACATGCATCACATGTATGCAACTCAATTTATCACATGATTGTTGTACCTTTAGCATATACACTTTTCAATTATGAACAAGACAGAGTTTAGTTCATATCGATCACATGGTAGATATAGTCAACAATCAATTAGAATACTTAGAATAGAAGTTCATATTCTTATGACTTTCTTGTTGGTTAATCATTTTTAGGCCATTGAATAGCTACATAACATGATATAACAATAGGACATGCATATGGTTGACTGTACAACGCAATAAAACAGTCTCAGGTTGGCCTTTAAATTGCGACAACACAGTCGTCGCACTTCAAAGGGCCGTACACAGTCGAAATAGGACTCTGTGTAAAGTTTATAAATCGCGACGAACATACCCGTCGCGTTCGAATAGCGATGGGTCAGATCGTCGCCTTTCAGGGTAGGAATCGATTGTCAGATCGATTGTCCAATCAGAAACGTGACAGTCCCATTTGTCACGTTCATAACGTGACAGATCGATATGTCGGGATGACCTTTGAATCACGACGGTTCTACCCATCGCGTTTAAGAATAAGTTTCAAAATATGAATATAAATACAGCCAAAAGTCTTGGGCGGGAAAACATTTAAATCGCGACGGCACCCGTTGTCGCATTAAAAAGGGTGCTGAAACCCATGCAGTGCATAGTTTCATGCGTCTGGGTTGACGGGTCAGACATCAAAATGCGACAGAACAGTCTGTCGCTTTTATCAGAATCACCTTTGTGTAGTTCTAAGATAGGTCTAAGCATAGGTCGCAGCAGAGAAGAGTTGAGGAAGAAGCTCCGGTTCTTGGCCGTTCTCCTCCTCTCCTGGTGCCCTAGCTCACCTCCACACGACCCCAACACAATGGTGAACCTTCCCAACAAGTCTTATGACGATTATTTATATGTTTATGGTTAATTTCAAGTACTAACAAGACTAGGAAGGGTGGGTTGCGGTTTTGGCTTGGCCCCTTCCATGTTTTGGGGATTCTTCACCCAATTGGAGTAGCAAGACTATTAGGAAATCTCCTAACATGGCTGGGTACGAATTTGCTTTGTAAGGCCCTCGAATTGTTGTTATTTTATTTATTGTGTGTTGAGTCATGTTGTGTATATATATATATCAGGTATGCGTATGTAGATACTTATGTATGATGTTATCTTGGTATACTTACGTATGCATGTGTAAATTAATTGTAGATATTGCTTGATTACATGTTGTGGTAGTGTGTACATCATATTACATATATGGCATGTAAATATATAGTGTAAGCATGGTTTTCTGCATGTTTTTAAGTTCTGGCCGAAGGACCAATTGGCGTCAACATGGATGGACGTCCAGGAGGAGTCAGCGTCCACCCCGATGGACGCCAGATCTTAAGTGAACGACCATAGATGTGGACATTTATTTCTCTGATTTTCTGTGCACAGCAGGCCCCGAAATTCCGGGTTTGCCTTGCTCACCCATTGGGGAGATGTCCCCAACGGCTATCTCACCTCTCCCATCATCTGTGCCCGAGATCCCAAGGCCAAGACATATAGAAACAACCCCCTTTGCTACCTGCAAGAGCTCTCTGGGCTCTTTGCAAGGAAAGAAAGAAACCCTAGCTGAGAACAGGAGAAAGACTGACCTTTGCAAGCTTTGATCTGGCGGTTTGAAGCTTCTCCCTACAAGCTATTGCAACTGGAGGATAGTGTGGACATAGGGGAAGGCTTCCCCAACATCAGACTGGTGGCTACATCGACCTAGAAGCCGGAGTGGAGGTGTTTTGGAGGCTTCTTGGCACTGTCCAAGGAGAGCTTCATCACCTATTTTCATCCCTTTGGAGGTTTTTAGAAAGGCAAGTAACCCCTCCACCTTGTCCATGTGTATGTCCAGTAGGTCATAGGTGTTTTCTCAGATTTAAATTATGTCCTGGAACCTCACATTCCCCCTATCTTTGGAGCTCGGTCTGTGTTTCTACACAGACAGGAACTTAACGGCAAGGTCCCTTGCCGTTAAGATCTCCAGTTGGTGGCAGACGATGCTGCCGTTAAGTTCTGTGAACGGCCAGACAGTGCCGTTAAGTTCTTCAGTACAGAACAGGAAACTGTTCTGCCTTATATATATTTATTTTCCGGGTTTTGGCGCATGAGGATATAGTGTAATTTTTTTTATATGTTATGTAAAATAGGTAATGTGATATGTGGTGAAATTCCCATGCATTTTTGTGGATGGTATAATTTGTTAGATTTATTTAAATTGCATGTTGGAAAATAGTTGTACATGTTCATCTACTGTTCCCATGATTCGTGAGAAAATTTAATGCCATAATTTTCCTAGACCATGTATATGTATGTCAGTCCATGCTCTACAAGTTGGGAAATTTTCCATGATCATGTGATTTATTACAATTTCTGTATCGAAATTAGAAAATATGTGTAGGTGCTTGTAAAAAAAAAATCACAGTAAATTGTATGATGTGCCTTAATTCCGGGGAAAATTTCTGTAACAATGTATATGTTAGATTCAGGTCTAGGGACTGTTAAATCTGACATTTATGTTATATTCCATGATAAATTGAATTATGTATGGCATGAGATTGAATATTTTATTTTCTGTAAATGTAATATAACTCAGAAAAATATGAAAATTTGCATGTGTGGTCAGGAACCTGTACACAATGTGTGGTTAAATTTTCATGTGATTTGGATAACAGTAGAGTATATCGTGAGATTTCCATGTGAAAATGAGTTATTAATGCATGCAATCATGATTATGGTTTGACTATGTATTTCTCAACCTGATTAGTGTAAAGTACTGAGTGTTTAAATTCTGTCACAATAGTATCGGGTTAGGGAAGAACAGAGCCATGTGTAAGAATGAGGAAAAATGTAAGCCATGTGTAAATCATGTGAAATGCGTGTGTTAAAATCCGATAATGTGTAAAAATGTGCCGTGTGTGACACTGCTTCCATAGAGGGCTGTGGAACCGTACCGTGGAAAAGTCCCCACGGGAAGGTTCAAAATGTGTTAAATCCTATGGGCATTAGGATGAAATCCTGGAGGTGGACAAGTACCACTGGTTAGGGTGGACAGCTCTTCTCCCGGTCTGCGCAGTCCAAGAGCCGTCACTGTGTTGCCTAGGTGGCGTCTTTGTGTTATGTGTATGTGATGTGTCCTTCTAGTAGTGGTTTGGACTATGTGTCACGACATCTAAATGTGAAAATGTGAATGTGTATATGCGTAAATTGTGTAGTGTGAATATGTGAATGTGTAATGTGTAAGTGTGAACAATGTGAATGAGTAAATGTGTAAACATGTGAAACCAATGTGTTAGGATGTGAACTTGTGATTCATGTTATGATAGTGTTAAGTCCATGTTAAAACAGCAACCTTCATATGTTTATAATGATGCCTTACATGTACAAGAATGTGTAGAATCCATGATAGGAGTATTTCCTTTTATGTGTGTGAAAATCCCATGCTAAATTTGCTATCATGTTGTAGTTAATTGTAAGTGTGGCTCTCATGTGAATGAATGAGTAGAAAGCATGCGGTAGGTATTTCATTTTGGTTTGACATAAACCATGTACCATGTGTAGTGAAATTGGTAGAAATATCCTGATAGGTAGTTTTCTTATTATTGTCCAACCATGCTATAGGCTTGAGATAATGTAATTGATGGTGAGGCTTACTGGTGATGTATGCATGTATGACGTGTTTGGATTTACTTGCTGAGTCTTTTAGACTCACTCTTGCTTCGGCGTACAGGTTTAGTAGGTGACCCTACATCTTTGGAGGAGACCATGGAAAGCGACTCCGAGCGAGGAGAGTAGCTTGGTGGAGTCACCGTTGTGACATTTGCTTTCATAGTATGTAGTTGAGGCATTGTAATTGAAACATTATGAAATTGTGGACAAGCTATGTATTTTGGAATTTGTAATTTTATTATGTGGACTTTAGCTCTTTAATTCACTATATTGATCATGTATGGTTAAATGTGGATGATGAAATGAAAGACAATAGTTCTTTTCTTTGCTACTCTGTATTTATATTTGTGTACATCTCGATCGTATGTTAGTGTTGGGTAAATGTCCCACTGTGATGACGTTCGTTATACCGACGTGGATTGGTATAATCGTACCGGTATAAAGAGGGTCATCGCATGCTTTCTATGAATGACTAATTAGCTTTGTTTTATCCCTAATTTTCCCTTTCCTATTTTCTGCACAATTATGGTCACGAAGCTTTTTGGGATTTAATGTTATTGGGTTTTGTTCTTTGGCCCAAATAGAGTTGTCTTGGCCCAATATATGATTCTACTCTTTGGGAGTTTAACCATGGCTTTTATTCTATTTCTATTCAATATTTTATTTAATTGCTATTTTTCTTAAAATTTAAATCAATAAATTTCTGGGTGTTACATCCTCCCCCACTTAAGAAAAATTTGTCCCCAAATTTATACACGATGTACAGTGCCATACCTGTGAATAATTCTGGGTGGTTCTTCTTCATTCGTTCCTCTGATTCCCAGGTAGCGTTTATAACTCCTTCCCGACTCCACTGGACCTTGACCATATGTATTGTACGATTCCTGAGTCGTTGTAGCTTTTGATCTAATATCTTGATCGGTTTCTCCTCATAAGTTAAGTCTTCTCGAATCTCCAAGTCCTCATGGCGAATCACATACTCCGCATCAAATATGTACTTCCTCAGCATGGATATGTGGAAGACGTTGTGTACATTAGCTAGTTGTGGAGGTAGTGCAAGTCTATAAGCTACCTGACCAACCCTTTCAAGAATTTCAAAAGGGCCGATAAATTTGGGACTCAACTTTCCTTTGATCGCAAACCTTTGGATTTCCCGTGAATGTGAGACCTTTAGGAAAACATGATCACCAACTTGAAATTCCAACTCTCTCCTCCGTTTGTCTGCATAACTTTTTCTGCCTTGACTGTGCTATCTTCAGACGTTCCCTAACAATTTGAACCTTCCTGACAGTTGCTTCTACCAGGTCGGGTCCTACCCATTGGTTTTCTCCAACCTCCACCCAACAACGGGGCGATCTACAACTCCTGCCATATAAGGCTTCAAACGGTGCCATTTTGATGCTTGCCTGATAGCTATTGTTATATGCAAACTCCATTAGAAACAACTGGTCATTCCAACATCCCCTAAAATCAAGCACAAGGGCGCGGAGCATATCTTCCACTATTTAGTTGGTTCTTTTAGTTTGTCCATCTGTCTGTGGATGAAAGGCGGTGCTAAAGTTCAATTGGGTACCCAGTGCTGCTTGTAACCCTTTCCAGAAATGTGAGGTGAATCTAGGGTCCCGATCAGATATTATAGTGGATGAAACCCCATGCAATCTAACCACTTCCTTGACATAGAGTGCAGCCAATACATCTACTATCCATGTGCTCTTAATTGGAATAAAATGAGCTGACTTAGTCAATCTGTATACTATTACCCATATTGCATCCATACCTCGTCTAGTTCTAGGCAATCCCATAATGAAATCCATACCAATATTGTCCCACTTCCATTCCGAAATGTCTAGTGGTTGTAATCCTCCTACAAGCCTGAAATGTTCAACCTTGACTTACTAATAGGTTAAACAATGTGCCACATAGTCGGCCACATCCCTCTTCATATTTGGCCACCAATAAGATCTTTTTAGGTCCTGATACATCTTCGTTGATCCAGGATGAATGGTATACTTCGACTGGTGAGCTTCTTTTAGCAATTTCTTCTTGAGGTCTTCTAGGTCTGGTACACATGTTATGCCTTGGAATAACATCCTTCCATCATGTGCTAGGGAGAAATCCGGTCTATGTTCTAGCTTCTCTTTAATATCAACCAAGAAAGGATCTGCCACTTGCTTCTCTTTGATTTTAGTGAGTAGATCGGATTGTACCTTGATGTTAGAAACCATGTAAGACCCCAGATTTTTATTCTCTTTATATATCTGTATGTATATGAATGGTGTGTTGGGTGTTTGGTTGTTGTATGCTTATTATGCATAGTTCATGGTGCCTGCTATAAGTTTTATCCTTCTTTTGAATATGAGCATGTGCGTATATCTGTATGTATATATGTATAGATACGGGTATGCGATAATTAATGTGGAACTGAACAACTAGACAATTAGAGGTGTATTATGAATACCAAGAATCTCCGACTTAGGATACTTGAGTAACACTATGCACGTGCTATCTAAATATTGAAGAAATCCTATACATGTAATGCTTAAGCAATGTTAGGTAAAGTTGTGTAAGTTAACCAAATTACCGGTGCGCATGTTGTATCCACCTATTCCAAGCATGATGTACATAAGTATGCTACACCCGTGTGTGTATACTATATATATGTCAAATCAAGTGTGTGTGTGTGCAAGGATTATTTTATCGAATAGATTATTCCTAGCTAACATAATTCATATCACCTCCTAATGATTTGCGAAGCCCTCATAATTCTTGTCATTTATCTCGCCGTGTGTTGAGTCGCACTTATGTAAAACGTCGTGTACGCATAGGTAGATATCTACGTACATCTATCTTAGTGTATTTATGTATGCTTGTGTATGCCTAGGTATGAATGATATTGATTGCCTGGTATGGTAATATACATGTTACACCTTATACATTGTATGTATATATGTATATAGTAAGCATAGTTTCTGCATGTTTTGAGTTCTAGCCGAAGGGCCAATTAGCGTCAATATGTTTATATTAAATATAAATAAGGTATGTATTGCATGGTGATGGTATAGATATAATACCGTATACATGATGCATGTATATAAGCTTGGTATGCGTGGTTTTCTGCATAATTTAGGGTTCTGGCCGAAGGCACCTTGGCGTCAAGCCCAGGCCGTTGATCCAGTGTTAGCGTCCAGACATGGACGCCAACACTAAATCCGGCGTCCAGCGATATGGACGCCAATTTCTCTGACCTGCATGCGTTGCAGAGCCAGAAAATCCGGGAGCAAGGCATGGCCACCATTGGGGGATGTCCCCCAACGGCTCTCAGCCTGTCAAATCGGTATGGTGAGTGGGTGAGGGGCTCTTCTAAGTCCTGAACCCGAATGGGACTCTCCCATTCCTTCCCTTCACCCTTGCAAGAGGAGAGAAGAAGAGAGAAAAACCCTAGGTGAGCTGTGAGAAAAACCCCATTTTAGAACCCCCAAATCCGACCCCTTGGAGCTGGATCTGGAGATCTTCTGCAACAAGGAGGAAGCTGAAGCAAAGGGGAAGGCTTCCCCATCATCCCCTCAGCGTGGAGATCACCCAGGAGCCCGGAGGAAGGCGATCTAGAGGGAGGTTCTGCAACTTCTTGGGACTGCCCAAGGAGGTCTTCACCAAGCCTTTAAATCCCTTAGAAGAAATTTTGAAAGGCAAGTGACCTATCTATGGTGTCCCCGTATGAGTCTAGGATGTTTCTATCATTTTTATGGAATTTATTTCGAGTCCTAGACCCTCCATTTCACCCGAATTTCAGAGCTCGGGTCTGTGTTTCTGCACAGACCTGAGTAAACGGCAAGGTCCCTGGACGCCTGTGATGAGCTCGGCGTCCATCGACCATGCCGCTGACCCTGAGTCAGCGGCCAGAGACCGCCGTTTAGTTCTTCTGGACAGAACAGTGAGCTGTTCTGTCCCACTTATACATTTAATTTCGATATGTTTGTGCGATGAGGATATATGGTAATTCTATAAGCTATGTACATTATGCATTGTGGTTGTGGATGTGTGTGAGTTGTGTGATGAATGTGGTTAATGATGTCTTGTAAGCATGTGAGCATGACTTGTAGACCATTTTGCAAAGTCCATGATTCATGATTTAGATTAATGTGAATGCCTTGATTTCGGTCTAATCATGAAGAGTTGTGGGTCATGTGTGTATGTTCTGAAATTTAGGTAATCCATGCATGCTTGTGGAATTGTTAATAAGTGTGGTTCGGTAAAATGAAACCATGTAAAAATAGTTGTGGCAAATGATTTATAGATGTATGAATTAGGATGATGTTGCAATCTAAAATCATGCATATAGTAGTAGTTTCTGTGCAAAACAGTAAGCGGATAAATTGCAAATTATGTTAGACCCATGTCAGTTAAGTTGTGAATAATATGCTAAACAGGTGTTTGATTTTCTGTAAATCCTTGTTCATGATTTAAATTAGTGTGAACGATTTGGTTTGAGTCTAATCATGAAGGTCAGTGGGTCAGCATATGGGTTTGCAAATTTTAGAAAGTTATCCATGCTTGTGTAATTTATAAATAAGCTCGGTTCGGTAATAATGAAGGCATGTAAGCATGGTCGTGGTAATTGATCCTTAAATGTATAAATTAGGGTAAATTTTGTATCCTAAATTCCTACATATTGTTAACAGTGTGTATTTAAACAGCAAGTGGTTAAATTACAAGATGTGTTAACCCCATGTTAACTTAAGTTGTTAATAGCATGCTAATTAGATGTTTTATTTTCTGTAAATTCTACATGGTTCATAAAATCTGAAAAATTGAGGGTATCATCATGAACCTGAAACCAGCATGTGGTTAAAATTTCAGGTCATTTGGATCAGTAAATGAAAAGTTATATATTTTCATGTGAAATGTGATAATTCGTACATACGATCGTAATGTGATTGTTATGGTCTAAAACCAACATGATTAGTGTGTTTACTATGTGTTAAATTCTCGAAATTCTGTAGTACCATGTTAGGGAAAAACAGAAGTGTTTATGTGAGTGAGAAAGTGAATGAAATGGGAAGAGTTATGTATAAAACCAGGAGTAAAACGGTAATGTGTAAAAGTGTAAAAGTTGTGCCTATGTGACACTGCTACCCTAGAGGCATCGGGAGCCGTATATAGAAAAGTCCCTATAGAAGGCTCCATGTGATATAAGTTTGTCCCAAAGGCATTGGGAAAATCCTGGAGGTGGACAAGTACCACTGGATAGGGTGGAGAGGGCTTCTCCCGGTCTGCGCAGTTACCAAGATTCACCGCTATATTGCCTAGGTGGTGAGTATGTGTATGAGTCGTGTAAGTGTTGTGTTATGAGTTGTGTTGAGAGCCGTGCTAAGGGATGAGCACGAGCTATGAGATATTGTTAGTGTCCTCTACTGGTGGTTAGGACTATGTGTCATGGCAAATTGTTTAAGTAATGAAAAATGAGTAAAATGTGAAATATGTGAATATGGCGCGTGGTAAGTGCCCAAGATGCACGTGGTAAGTGCAATCGATGTGTTATGTGTTAAGTGAAAGTGTAAGAGAATATGATGTGAAAATGAGTCAATTTTGTAAGTGTGAATATGTGTACGTGTCAAATGTGTAAAAGGGAACAATGTGAATGAGTAAGTATGAAATCATGTGAAACCGAAAATGTGAGAATGGGTTATTGGAAACCATGTGAAATCAGTAAACTCTTGTTGTCATTATCATGCTTATGTGTGCATAAATACCTAGAATCCATGTTAGGAACAACTAATGAATGTGTGTGCATAATGGTATGAGGGACTGTTCATATTTTATGTTTTAAGCAACGTTGTAGCTCTCGTGTGTAGATTTATAGCCATTGAATCATATGAAATCAGCAATCTAAGGCATGTGAAAAGGTTCGTGTATGTGTTTAAAACTACGTGAAATCCATGCTAGTTGTATTTCCTTTCACGTATGTAAATTGTTCATGTTGATAGCTTTCATGTTTTAGCTCTTTGAAAGATTAAAGTTCCTGAGTAAATTGAATAGAGACCATGTGATAGGTGAATTTTATTTTAGAAATCTGAAAGCACGAGTTATGTATAAAATTGTAGAACAATCAGGATATGTTGACAACTTGAATTGACTAGCATGCTATGTGTTGTTAATTATAAAAGTGCATGTAGAAACTACTAAGACTTGTATGTGTATATCATGAGTAGTGTCGCTTGCTGAGTCTTTGGATTCACTCTTGCTTCGGCGTACAGGTTGACAGGTATCGTGCACTAGAAGGTAGCGTGGCGAGGATCATCACTAGAAGACTATTTTGTGGAGCTGTTATCAGTTGTACTTTTCTTTTGCATAAAAAGGATTAATGTAAGGACTATATTTGGACATTGTAACTCTCTTTATTTTGTATTAATGCGGACATTGTCCTTCTATCTCGCTATTTAGATTATGGAATGTGTGTTGGTGACGGATCATGAATTGAGTTGTTTACTTTATTCCGCTGAACTCTATTGCTATCCAGGTACATATCAACCTATTGACCAATGTTGGGTAAATGTCCCACTGTGACGACGCCCTTTATACCGATGGGGATTGGTATAATCGTACCGGTATGAAGAGGGTCGTTACAAACCATCACTTATTTCTCCTTCTTTCCAATGTCTAAATTCAGACTTGCAAACTATTCTAGCAACTTCTATTTGCCCAGCATCATACTCGCTAGCATAGCTCTTGGTTGTCTACTTAGAGTATCTGCCACCACATTGGCTTTTCCTGGGTGATATTGAATGGAAAAGTCAAAGTCTTTGAGATACTCTAACCACCTTCTTTGCCTCATGTTGAGTTCCTTCTGAGAGAAAAGATATTTTAGGCTCTTGTGGTCAGAAAAAACTTTAAATTGTTCCCCATAAATGTAGTGTCTCCATATTTTCAAGGTGAACACTACAGCTGCTAATTCTAGGTCATGTACAGGATAATTTGCTTCATGGGTTTTCAACTGTCTTGAGGCATAGGCTATTACCCTTCCTTGTTGCATTAGGACACATCCTAGACCTATTCCAGAAGCATCTGAATATATTTCAAATCCTCCCTCTTCAGTGGGTAGGACAAGGACAGGAGTAGAGGTCAGACACTTCTTCAAGTTATTAAAACTCTCCTCGCACTTATCTGTCCACACAAATAGATTTTCCTTCCTAGTTAGCTTGGTTAATGGCACTGCGAGTTTTGAGAAATCCTTTATGAATCTTCTGTAATACCCTGCTAATCCCAGAAAACTTCTGATCTCTGTGACACTTGTCGATCTTTCCCACTTCAATACTGCCTCCACCTTCGATGGGTCCACAGCAATACCATCCTTTGTTACTACATGGCCCAAAAAGGATACCTCTTCTAGCCAAAACTCACACTTACTCAGTTTGGCGTACAATTTATTCTCCCTCAAGATTTGTTATGCAGTCCTCAAGTGTTCTTCATGTTCCTCCTTTGTTTTGGAATAGATCAGTATATCATCAATGAATACCACAACAAATTTATCAAGGTATGGGCGATAAATACTATTCATCAGTTGCATGAAAACTGCAGGAGCATTTGTTAGTCCAAAAGGTATAACAATGAATTCATAATGCTCGTACCTGCTTCAGAAGACTGTCTTATGTATATCTTCTCCTTTGATCCTCAATTGATGATAGCCGGATCTGAGATCTATCTTAGATAAATATTTAGCTCCAGAGAGTTGATCGAATAATTCATCAATCCTTGGCAGGGGAAATTTGTTTTTTATTGTTAATTGATTCAGTTGCCTGTAGTCTATACACAGCCTCATCGACCCGTCCTTCTTCTTGACGAAGAGAACAGGTGCACCCCATGGTGATGTGCTTGGTCGAATGAATCCTTTCTCTAGTAGTTCCATCAGTTGCTCCTTTAATTCCTTCAGTTCCGCGAGGGACATTCTATAAGGTGCCCTAGATACTAGTGCTGCTCCAGGGATCAACTCGATGGTAAAATCGACCTCTCGCTCAGGAGGAATACCTGGCAAGTCTTCAGGGAATATATCAGCGTACTCACTGACAATAGGGATGTTCTCAATCTGGACTTCCTTCTTTGTGGTGATAACAGTAGCTAGAAAGACTATACAACCTTTCCCTATCATCCTCTGGGCTTGTAGTGCAGAGATGAGGGACAGTCTCCTGCGATTTCTATCTCCCAAGAACACTAGCTTTGGATGTGGACAAAATGTTACCCTGCTTTTCTTACAGTTGACACTAGCCCCATGTTTAGACAACTAGCCTGCTCCTAGTATCACGTCATAACCCTCCATGTCCATGCATATTAAATTTGCAGGTAGGTTTTGAGTTCCAATTAACACCTCACTAGATGGAAAATGGTTTCTAAGTTTGGTGCCAGGACCAATAGGGGTTGACACGACTATTCCAGATTTCATTGGAATGGGTTTTTCAAGTAAGGTATCAGCAAATGTTTGTGATATGAAGGAATGAGTAGCTCTCGTATCAAATAGAACAAATGTAGAATGAGATAGAATAGTAAGTGTACCTTCAACCACATCACCTTCCTCTGATGTAGTTGGTTCTTGCAATGCCTGTAGCCTACCCTGGCGCTTCTGGCCTCCTTGAGGTGTTGCCAGTGTCTGATTCATCATACGCAGACAGTTAGAGATCTTGTGACTTTGGCTTCCGCAGCATAAGCACCTCCCCAGTGCCTTCTAATAGTCCTCAGACGTATGACTAGTTTTGCCACAGTGTTTGCATGACTCCTTGTTGATGGGGGCTTGTTGATAACCTCCATCCCTGAACTTCTTAACTGGCTAGTTCCCAGCTTGGCCAATCGGCCTCTTATTTCCGACCATAGCTGGTGGCCTTTTGACACTGTTCCCTATTCCTTCTTCATCATGTTGTTCTTGATATTTTCGACTATAGCCAGTGAGTCCTCCAGTAGTAGTGCCTTCCTCACCATCTCCGGATAAGTCTGCAGATCCATCGGTCCCAGTTGTGTGATGTACTGGGGCCTCAGACCGCTCATAAACCTCTTGGCCTTCAACCGCTCAGTTTGGACCAAGTGTGGGGTATAACGAGCTAGTTTAGAGAACTGAGCCTCGTATTCGGCCATGGAAAAACTTCGTTGTTTCAGATTGGCGAACTCCGCCACCTTTTTTTTTTTTTTTAACCCGGAATTTCTCTGGGACCCCGGGGTGACCCTGTTTTATTATATCAGATCAAATAAGGGGGGGACATGAACCTTACCCCTAGCATTACAAATAATCAAAAGAATTGAACTTTGGAACTAAGAGAAGAAACAAGAGGGAAGGGAACTCCCTGATCAATCTGAGAAGTTCTTCTCATACTGCCAAAAGATGCTCCAAGTGAAATTCCTGAATAAGAGCAGCTCCACTGGTTCAATCTGCCAAATGATGAACTATTGCAGCTCCCAACAGCCCCTAAGAAAAGGCCCAAATCTGAACTGAAGTCCACTGGAGCAAAGTTACAGCTCCAGTAGACCCAACTGCCAAGCATATTTCCAGCTGAAATGCATGATAGAAGACCCTTCAAATAATATGAACACTGCTCCACTTTAACTGAAAAAAGTTCCAGATACATGCCATCCAAGCTTCAGTGAATCCCATTGAAAATTTGAAGACTCCACCAATGTTCTACTCCACTGAATCCAGAGCTGGATCCATATTAAATTCCAAAGGAAAATGTGCCAGAAATAGCTGATCAAAGATTGAAACAACTCCTCCATAATTAGAAGACTAAACTGGTTCTGTGACAGAAAACCTCTCCACTGGTTCTGTGACAGAAATCTCTCCACTGTACCTGTGCGAAATTGGCCCAGAAAAACTGCGAAATGCTGTTCCAACACTGTCTAAATTCAGATCCAACAATAATTCTGAGAATGCCATTCCACTGATAGGACCACCTGAATATTTCCAAGCCAATTGCATATATGAAGAATCCATTCTTCTTCCCTGGGAGAAGTAGATTCCCTGAATAAATCTTGTAATTGCTCCATCCCAAAGAGATCCAAGCACTTGTAGAAAACCATCAATAAGAGCTCCTGAAATCTGAAGTGTCTCTTCCTTGAGAAATGGAAAAGGACAGTCCAGTGGCAACAGATTCCTGCTAAACTTAGTTCCAGCTAAATCCAAACAGACCACAGCAAATAGAATCACAAGCATATATTTGTATTTTGCAATGCTGTGCAAGTACCATCCAAAAACCTGATCATAGAACTGGACATTAATTGAAGAACCAGGATATGAATTCTCGTACCCTGTCAGAGAAGTACTTGTTGTTGAAGTACTCCTTGAATTGTGCCGAAGTAGTCCGGGCATCACCTAGTGTAGCCTCAATCGACTCCCACCAGGCACATGCTTCTCTTTCTAGCTGGTAAGTAGCTAGAGTAACCTTATTCTCATCTGTGCATCCCATCACGTGGAACGCATGCTCCACTTCCTTGAGCCAGTGCTCAGCCTCATCCGGATCAGTGCTGCCCCCAAACCTAGGTGGGTTCATACTCCAGAAGTTTCTGTGGAAAACTCCCTGGTTTTTAGTTCTACCCTGGGTGGCCAGTAATAGTGCCCTGGTCAGTATCTTGATCATCCTCTGCAAGTCTCTTTCACGTGCAGCGGCCATTACAATCCTTCAAGATAACCACATTATGTGCATTAGATATTAACTTCATCACAACTTAATTCCAACTAGATGACTTAGCCCGTGTTTCTACCCAATCTCACCATGGATTTTTGACAAGTCGACACATGGGATTTAGTTTTGGCTAAGCCTATCAATTTCCTGTTTGCCTAGAACTTAAGGGAAAGCCTAGGCTTTGACACCAACTGTCACGCCCCGACATTTAGCAGCGGAAAATAAATGTCGAGAGCGTGAATGATACAAGTATGTGTATCACAGTCGAGTAATCCAGAGCAACAACTAAGTATAACAAAAGACTTGAGACGATAATATTGTCAGCCAAATACTCTTTATTTCATTTCCATCAAAATAATTTAGAACCTTACATAATCAGAGCCAAACATAGGGCCTAATATTGCATCTCAAAGTACATAAGCCATCAAGAAAAGTAACCTATCTATTACAGACTCCATGAATTTCTAGTCTTTTTGGCTGACATGACAAGTACACTCGAGGAGCTCATCACTCTTCCCCGGTCCCATCATTCTCTAATACCTCATAATCATCACCTAAAAATACTAAGGAAAGCAGGTGTGAGCGCACTAGCGCCTAGTAGGATTTATATCTCATGGTGCAGGCATGCTTTATGTAATTAATCAGGTTAACAGGTAAGATGCTATTATGCAATACTCATGACAATAATGATAGAGACAAATCCAAGCTATAACATGTAGGAGGACAGTTCAGTGACAAATTTCATGACAGTTCTCATGTGAGACGGAATGATTAACAATGAGAAGGATGACAATATGATCATTTATCAATGGAAGAGATTCAATAACATGTAGCATGTACAATAGATATCTCAAGTTGAATTCTATAGAATTTTAGTGAACATCAACATGTTGGGTTCAATAACGATGACATGTACAATAGATTTGGCCATTTTACATATAACAGTTCAATCAATCAATCATTCAATCAATCAATAACAGTGTGGAAATTACCCAGATCAATCTTGCATTCAATTAGGTGATTGCCAGACACCTTAATGGATTATATACTCTCGCGATTTATAAGTATTTTGGGTGCTCCTCCCAGGACCAGACAGGGCCCTATTTGCACAGGCATAGTTATGAACCGAAGTTCCAATAGTTCTGGTAATTCCATTCATTCATTTATGGCCAATACGAATTTCCAATTAATAGACAGTATGTACTAAAGATCATGCCAATGATTATAGAGAACAAGGTAGGTGGACATGATCCTGGGTAAATTTCGGCAGCATAACGGCTTATTAACTTTAGTTCAATCTTTACAATTAATGGCTTGGTTTTAATGTATCAAATCACCCACACGAGAAGTAGATAAGAGTAGAAGTGCATTCTATCTTCTGGGTACTTCATTGGTACAACCAACTCGATGTCCATGAGGGAGTCCATAGAGTCAGAGATTTATGGAGGTCCTAAGAGAAAGGTCACTAGACTGCCGATACGGAATGACCTGCCGTAAGTTTCCAATCCCCCAAGAAAGGGCTGCCTATATGTGCAATGTGACATGTAGAGCGTGTCTCAATCCACAATCCACCAGTTTGAAACAAGACAGAAAGCTTTTAACAAACATGCATGACATGTATGCAACTCAATCTATCACATGGTTGTTGTACCTTTAGCATATACACTTTTCAACTATGAACAAGACAGGGTTTAGCTCGTATCGATCACATAGTAGATATAGTCAACAATCAATTAGAATACTTAGAATAGAAGTTCATATTCTTATGACTTTCATGTTGGTTGATCATTTTTAGGCCATTGAATAGCTACATAACATGATATAACAATAGGACATGCATATGGTTGACTGTACAACGCAATAAAACAGTCTCAGGTTGGCCTTTAAATTGCGATGGACACAGTCATCGCACTTCAAAGGGCCGTACACAGTCGAAACAGGACTCTGTGTAAAGTTTATAAATCGCGACGGACCTACCCGTCGCGTTCAAATAGCGACGGGTCAGATCGTCGCCTTTCAGGGTAGGAATCGATTGTGAGATCGATTGTCCAATCAGAAACGCGACGGTCACATCTGTCACGTTCATAACGTGATAGATCGATATGTCGCGATGACCTTTGAATTGCGATGGTTCTACCCTTCGCGTTCAAGAATAAGTTTTAAAATCTGAATATAAAAACAACCAAAAGTCTTGAGCGGGAAAATGTTCAAATCACGACGGCACCTGCTGTCGCATTAAAAAGGGCGCTGAAACCCATGCAGCAAACAGTTTCATGCGTTAGGGTTGACTAGTTAGACATCAAAACACGATGGAGTAGTCTGTCTCTTTTATCAGAATCGCGACGTACATGTACGTCGCATTCATACAAGGAGAAACGCGACGTCTGGAGTCGTCGCCTTCTTGGATCTTGCCCGAAAACGTAGAAAATGCTACAATCCTTCATGAAAGACTTATAACTTGACATCTAGAAATCTTTAGAGAAAACTTTGAACAAGAAAAATGTCGAGGACATCAAGTAGAAGAGAACCACAATTTTGGTTTGACCCAATTCGGCCTCAATTTGTGTGAATTATAGGAAGAACACAAAAAACTCTAATCTTGTGGACTCTTGGAAAGCGCTTAATACGACTCACATTGTCCATAAAAATTAGGGAAAATACATGCAAATGAAACTAGACTCGATTCTCTTTCCATTGGTATGTGCAACGTTTAGGTTAGGCCTGAGAACACCTACCTTTGTGCAGGTCTAAGATAGGTCTAAGCACAGGTCGCAGTAGAGAAGAGTTAGGGAAGAAGCTCCGGTTCCTGGCCATTCTCCTCCTCTCCTGGTGCCCTAGCTCACCTCCACACGACCCCAACACAATGGTGAACCTTCCCAACAAGTGTTATGACGATTATTTATATGTTTAGGGTTAATTTCAAGTCCTAACAAGACTAGGAAGGGTGGGTTGAGGTTTTGGCTTCGCCCCTTCCTTGTTTTGGGGATTCTTCACCCAATTGAAGTAGCAAGACTATTAGGAAACCTCCTAGCATGGCTGGGTACGAATTTGCTTGCTCTGAATGACTAATTAGCTTTGTTTCAGCCCTAATTTGCCCTTTCCTATTTTTCGCACAATTATGGTCACGAATGTTTTTGGGATTTAATGTTATTGGGTTTTGTTCTTTGGCCCAAATAGAGTTGTCTTGACCCAATATAATTTAAATGGTTGATTCTACTCTTTGGGAGTTTAACCATGGCTTTTATTCTATTTCTATTCAATATTTTATTCAATTGCTATTTTTTTATAATTTAAATCAATAAATGTTCGGGGCGTTATAGTAGTGACAACCTGCTGGAACCGAACAATGATGGCTGGGGTGCATATGTCAACCTGGAGCACATAATTTCTCTTCTGTTTGGAAAAGAATTGGAAACTACTATAATTGATATGTTTATTCTTCTCATGCAAAGAAAAATATACCATGAACCATTCCAATATTATGACTATGATTGCCTGCCTGCCTACGGGAAGGTTTGTACTCCATTTGTAGTATTCAAATCCATTTAAACTGAGCATATGACTTTCATGTTATTGTTCTCCTTACTGTTTGTAACAGGGATGGATAATGGGATGGAAAGAGGAAGAAAAAAGAACTGAATACTTGGACCATATTATGAAGACATTGCAAAAACCTGTAAATGACATAGACATGGTCTTCTCTCCAATGCATTTTATAAATCATTGGGCATTATTGGTCATTAATATTAGACCTAAACAGTACCAACTTTATGACTCAATGATCTAACACTCTAAACATGATTTCCACTACTATGTAAGTGCTCGTACTCCTCCAGACAATCTTTTCATTTGTCATTCGTCTAAATGTGTGCAAGTGGTTCTATGTATGTAAGTCTACAAGTATCTCAGCAACTTGTAGCTCATAACTATGTAAGTATGTAACTTACTGATTAACTTCACGAACTATGTAAGAGTATGTATGTCTATAAGTATCTCAACAACTCGTAGTTTATAACACTATAAATATGTAATTTTGTGGCCATGTAAGTGTGTAACTTACAAAGTTACTTCACTAATTGTGTAAGTATGTAGCTACGTAATTACATTAGTCTGTAAGCAGGTAAGTTGTAAGTTTGTATTTGATGTCACTTATGTATCTTTTTTTACTATAGGTCAATTTTCTAAAAAAAGGTTTTGTCAACCACTTTGGCCTTGATACTACGGAATGGCTGGTTGTAATCCCAATTGTAGCAACCCAATATTTTTAATAAATAAATAAATTCAAATATTAAAGAAAAATGAATTAATTAAAACTTATTAATCAAAAATAAGTGATGGGCTTTAATAAATGGTTCATATAAAAGTTATTGGGCCAAAATAGGAGTTTTAAAAGATATGATAAAAGAAAATACCATAAAATTTGTAACCTTATTATTGCCTAATTTAAAAAGGGCAAGTAAATCATTAATATAATTCATATAAATAAAAAATGGATTCCTAACCCTACCCTAACTAGCTAGGTACGAAATTGGAACCCAACCTAACCCAATTAGGAGGATTAATGGTAGGAAGGTTGGAGGAAACAAGGAAATTCAGAGTTTTATGGAAGTTGGAGTTGTATTAGGAATTGAACATACTAAATGCATAAATACACCCCCCAACCCCTTCATGGCTGACCCTATTGCGTTGCGGGGACTTCTTGGATATGGAGGAGAGGCCAAAGGAGAAGGGATTCGTGGGGAGAAGGCTTGCTAGAAGATCTACAAGCTTGTTCTTCGAGTTCTAGCCCTAGAAGTCAAATCGTCCCAAAGGTAGGAAATCTCACAAGCTAAATTAAATAACTCTCGTTTGTAGACTGTTCTTGATACTAGAAACAAAAGCCCTCTCTTTTCCCTAATTTCTATTGACCCAATCATGTGAATTTCTTGTTGGAAATTCTGTTAAGAACATGTACCCGACCGATCATGTTTACCTTAAATCTCTATCTACACTTGACCTCGTGCTATTCAATTTTTACTATACATGCTACATGTTGTCAGGAATCGTTTGCCATATTTTCCCCAATTTCTATTGAGTACTTTGCACAAATTAATTCTTTTTCCATCACTGTGTCAAGTTTCGTATTCATCGTGAAAGAACCAGATCATAGCCTATCAATACCATGATAAGTTTCTAATTACTCTTTACAGTTTATAATCTTGCAAGTCTAGTTTCGTTTAAAATTTGTTTCATGATTTTTCATCAAGTGTACATCGAGATTTCGATTTTTAAACACCCCTATGTCAATCTTTGGAAAGCATGGACTGTAATCCAAGGCAAGGTTTTTCCCTTCTTGGGCTCAGGTAGAGACCCTGAGAACAAGACGGCCCGATAGGTCACGTTCCCAAAGGGTGGGTTGCAATAAGGAACCTGTTGCGTTCTTAATGTGATAGGCCCTGGCATCGCGTTTTGTCTGCCTGTCCCAGACAGACCTGTCGCGTTCTTTGATAAACCCCGTCGCGTTCTTGAAGTACCCTGTCGCGATCCTTACAGTGGTACATTGCCTTATGGAATTTTGTGCATAAACCTATTTTTTTGTGATTCTTGTCTTTCTATAGTGACTATACATTCTGTTAACTGTCTTAAATGCAGTAAAAGAAGATGTTTGAACATGAACATGTAATAGTTAATTAAAAGTCATACACTTGACCTTTAACATCTTTGATTTTCTTTATCACATGCACATACATGCAACCATCCAATATGACTTCATATGTCATTAAAATATCCCATAATACATCTGGTATTTATTTTCAATAATGTACATTTTTCCCTATGTTATAATGGACTTGTCTTCATTTCTCTTGTGGTTTTGGAACACCGTTACCAACACTCCATTGTTCTAGAATTCCTCTAGAATGTCAAGCATTATTCTTTGTCCAATGGTTTGATGTCTATTATACGCTCTGTACTCGCTCGCTTGCAACTGTCTCACGTTCCGATATTCTGCGTTGGGGTGTGACAGTTTTGTGGTATCAGAGCCTAGGTTGTGCTTAAGTATAGGATGATCTAGGTTCACCTGCCTCGACTAAAGTCAATTATCCTACCTATGTGAGATGTGGATAGAACCATGGGTAACTAGTTAAAATAAACCCATACACGCACAAACCAAGGATATTATAACCTATTAACCATCTTTTCCTTTTTGAAGGGAATTGAACTTAAGCATTTAAGATGACTGTTGAACGTGCTCAGATGAGGGGCATGCAACAAACCATCCAAGAACTTACTCGAGCCCTCCTGTAAGCTGCTCAGGGAGGAGGAAATCGTTGTGCAGGCGAGCTGCATCGTAACTTTAGAAGCTTGAACCCATCGAAATTCAGCAGTACTACTGATCCGGATGAGGCCGAGCACTGGATTAAGGAATTGGAGAGAATTTTTCATGTTATGCAATGTGTGGCAGGGGATAAGCTACTGCTTGCTACCTTTCAACTTGAGAAAGACGCCCGCTCCTGGTGGGAGTCAGTGGAAGCGACCAAGGCAAATGACCAATTTACCTAGAATGAATTCAAGGAAGCATTCAACTCCAAGTATTTTTCTGAATGTGTACAAGAAAGGAAGGCTGCTGTAACATCCCTCCTTGCCATGGTCTGTCACCTTCTGTTGGAGGTAGCGACACTTGGGCTGTCGCCTTCTGAAGGCGATAGTTTAATCGTCGTGTTCTAGTTTGGAATGAAACAGGCATGCTGTCGTGTTCACCCTCTAATCGCAGCATGCGTGTTTGTCATCTTGTTGTCAGGTTTGTGGTGATGGGTGTCAACCTTTGACAGTGGGAAGGCGACTGGTCAGACGTCATGATCTGGCATCAGACCTGCGAGGTCGACACATGGCGTCTCCGCTGGTCAGCTTGACCTTGACCATGAGATAGCGATGATGTTGGTGTCGCGTTCACTTCATGGAACACGACAGTCAACATGTCGCATTCTCATCGTCTGTGTTTAAGAGCTTCTGGCCGAGAGTAGAACTCCCATTTGGCCTTTCTCTTAGTGTTTCTTCCCTCCGGCGATTCCAGCGGCTAGTGGCTCCGTGGGGAGTTTGGGAAGGCTTTGAGGGGTGTGTTTTGCATTGTGTAGGTTAGTGCATGGATCTATGGTGTGGTTGTATGTGTTTGTACTTCCCCCTCATTTTCCCCTTCTTCTTGCATGGTGGATCTTCTTCTCTTGGTGCATCAAGGAGGAGGTCGAGCTCGATTCATGGGCGGCATTTGGAGCGTTGGAGCTCGGAGGTAGAGGGGTGCTAGCCTACGAGAAGGCCCATCTTGGGTGGATCTTCATATTGAGGTAGGGACCCAAACTTCCATCTAGTTAAACATGCTAGGTTTCCAAACCCCAATTCCAAGCCTAGGGATCATGCTAGGTGTTTTGCATACTTCATGTGGTTTTTGTGGAATGAGTTATGTGTAATTTGCATGCTTGTATGGAATTGGGTTGTTGAGGGCTCCATGTATTCGTGGGAGGTCCATGTGAGTGTAGTTTGGCTTCTATGCATGTTGGGGTGTTCTTGAGGGTGGTTTGGACTTGAATAGCCTTTTTAGTTTGCTATGCATACTCCCCTCCCAAAGATGTGTATGTATGGGTGGAGTTTGGCCTGAAGAAGATGTTCTCGGGCATGCAAACCCTGCGATCGCAACACGGTTAGCGTCGCGACCCAGGTTGCGACACCCCGACACGTCGCCTTTAGTACCTAGGAAGCGACGCCCACCCTGTCACGTTCTGATCGCGATAGGGTGGCTGACGTCTTCTTTTCCAGTGTTTGTTTATGGTAGGTTGGGGTCTCAGGCCGTTACCTGGATCCCTCTGGTCGCGATAGGATCCCTATCGCAACATGGTTGCGACTGGTTCTGTGTCACCTTCTTATCCAGGTTGCGACAGGCTGAGCGTCGCCTTCAAGTGGCGACAACCTGTGTGTCGCCTTCTCACTCTGAGAAGAGATTGGCAACCTGTAGATCAGAGTTTTCCGCTTCCACTGCGACTCGGTTTTCTTGACACCTGTGCTGTTTCTAGTGCAGTGCTACTCTAGTATCTTCACCCGGTGCTCGGCACTTGAGGGCTTGTCTATGAGATAGGTTGTTACCATTACCTGGGACCCCCAGCCCCACGCGTCTATTAGAGGGAGTTCTCTGAGCGGTGGGCGTGCTCAAGTCACGGACTTGGAGCAGAAGGAGAAAATGGTGGGGACAGCGACGTAGAGACATTTGTAGAGCTCTCTTAGTTAGTCTGGTTCTCCGAGGTAGTGTGGTGCTCTTACGGTGCGGACCAACTAGTCCTTTCTCACTGCCTCACTCTACATGGTTCCGGAACCATTTAGAGGGGTCAGGCATGGGACCGTAGTCCGGCCAGACTACGGCAGTTGTGGTTGTTCTTAGTCTGCGTCTCACTCTGACGGGAGGTGCTAGACATGGACTATTGGTCGAGGGTAAGGCTCGTGGAGTACCTGACCGGCTAACTAGTGTAGCGTTCTGTAGCTAGTGTGTTTGTCCAGGCAGTTTCTATTGTCTGTGTTTACAGCTAGGTCCTTGTGGTGTCTTGTGTACACGGGTTTTCCGGTTTCACTGAGTAGCTTAGACCGACAACCGTGTAGTTTCTTTCACGCTTCCGCACTTGACTCTGTTTAGTAGAATAGACTTTACTACTTTATTTAATTATTGCACATTAGTTCTATTCTGCTATTAGAACCAGTGGGAGATTGGTAGTCCCTACTGGGCTTCTTCGTGAAGCTCACTCCCTGTTTTGTAGGTGAGACTTCACAGCAACTCCCTCCACAGTGAACTGAGAAGATGGGCCCGTAGTAGTCGGCGTCTCTAGCGGCAGTGTTCCCCCAGAAGTTGTACTTCACCCTCGGGGTATGCCCCTAAGGGACGTGTTCTTTCCCGTTTATTTCAGCACTTGTACTTTGTTTACATTGGGACTGTACTAGACTGTTACTTAGTGTTGGACACTCTTCGTTCACTTGTGGTGCACTTTTGTACTTTTGTTGTAATTTATTAATGTTACATATCTCGTTAGACCGATCCGTTAGCCCTTCCGGGTCTCCGGACTCGTGGGCGGCGGTGCTGGTGTTCGGATCCTTGGTGAGAATCAGGGATCCAGGCGCCGGCCATTACAGTGGTATCAGAGCAAGGGGTCTATCAAGACTTGTAGTGGAAATAAGTAATGACGTAAAGTCCCTTAGGAAGTACAAGTAAACACTGCTAGCTATTGGAGTTTTATCTGTTAACTGCTTATTGTGTCTATTTTGCATAACGTGCCTCCACGCACTCGTAGGCAGGTTCGTGAGCTGGTGGAGCATCAGGAGTTCGAGTCGGATGGGTCGGTTGCAGCCGAGCACGTGCCGATCGACGCTCAGCCCCAGCAATTCGAGCAGCCTGGGGACCCATTGCTGTAAGGCGTCCCATTGCGGTAGGGAGAGCCACAGCCGTAGCCGTCCCCACAGCAGCAGCAGTGGTTTCTGCCCCAGCCCCCACCAGCCGTCATGGAGCAGTGGTGGAGAGCGATGTTCCAGGGTCCGTGGCAGTACCCGCAGTGCCAGCAGTACCCATAGTACCCCCAGTATCCTCAGTACTAGCCGTACCAGCAGATGCCATCTAGAGGATAGAAGTTTGCAGAGATGGCAGCAAAGGAGCAGCCACCACCGACCCCGCAGGCGGCACTTGTTCAGTCAGAGGTACCCCCCGTGGTACGACAGCAGACTCCAGTTACAGCGGAGGCACCTAAGGACCGCACGGTGCTTCTGGAGAGGTTTCTTCATCTTTGGCCTCCGAATTTTTTTGGTGACCGTGATCCATACCGTGCAGAGAGTTGGGTCCATGAGCTCGAGCGCACCTTCGAGACCATGGACTGTGCAGAGGTGGACCAGGTCAGATTGGAGTATATCAGCTGAAGGGGTCAGCCCACGAGTGGTGGAGAGCTGTGAGGCAGACCAATTTTCAGGGCAGGAGGCAGGACCAGATCACTTGGGCAGAGTTCTTAGTGGCCTTTCACGGCGAGTTCTTCCCCGATTACGCTTGCCGTGAGAGGAGGGACCAGTTCCACGAGTTGGTACAGGGAGATTTGACTATAGCACAGTACCACCAGAGGTTTGTGCAGCTACTTCGACACGTCCCTCACGTGGCAGCTAGTGAGCAGGCTCGTACCGAGTGGTTCATTAGTGGGCTACGCTCAGAGTTGAGGTGGGCCATGGCTGGCCACCTCTGTGACACTTTGGGGACGGTAGTGGCGAGAGCCACTGCCATGGAGCGAGAGTATCGGTTTCAGCCGTAGCAGACTGGAAGCTCGGCGAGGTCTTCTCCGTACCAGCGCCCTTTGGGTCGTCGAGGGAGTGTTTCTTCTTCTTCTTCTTCGGAGACAGGCGGTGCTGGCCTGACCTCGAAGTTGAAGAAGTTGTTCTCTCGTGGAGGCAGGCGTCAGTACAGGCAGCAGTAGCAGTGACGTCAGTCGGAGCAGTAGCCAGTGGAGCAGTCAGTACAGTAGGGAGCAGAGCAGAGCCAGCAGGACTCGAGTTATTACCACTGTGGGCAACCGGGTCACTACAGGCGAGAGTGTCCATTGAGGCAGCAGCAGGAGCAGCAGCAGCAGGCACCTCAGGTTCAGTACCATCCACCCCAGCCAGCGCAGCGCCAGCAGCAGCACC
Source organism: Colocasia esculenta (assembly GCA_014218235.1). NCBI lineage: Eukaryota > Viridiplantae > Streptophyta > Magnoliopsida > Alismatales > Araceae > Colocasia > Colocasia esculenta. The sequence continues at coordinate 112,337,581 of CM024757.1, forward strand.
AGGGTCAGTACCAGTAGCCGCAGCAGTAGCACTAGGGTCAGTACCAGTAGCAGCATCCTCAGCGAGGATGTGGTCGCGGTCGGGTGATGAACATCACCAGAGAGGAGGCGGAGGCCTCTAATCTGGTCTTCGGTATGGTTCCCATCCTTGGTAGAGCTGCTAGAGTTTTGATTGATCCAGGTGCCACACATTGTTTTGCTTCTGAGGAGTTCTTTGTTTTCTTGTCTGAGTTTGCTCCGGAGCAGGCCTGTGACCTTGCAGTTGAGCTGTCGACGGGGGACTTTGTGCGTACCCTTGGTTACTTAGTGGGTGTCACCGTCGAGGTACAGGGCCACCAATTACCAGCCAGACTGTTTGCCTTGCAGCTCCATGACTTTGATGCCATTCTTGGCATGGATTGGTTGGAGGCGCACTCTGCACTGGTAGATTGTCAGCGGAAGACCGTGAGGTTCGAGATACCTGGAGCACCTATGCTTTGCTTCCGAGGTACCCGGTCTGTCCGCCGACCCTTTGTCTCTTTTTGTAGAGCTCGGCACCTCATTCAAGACAGTTGTGTTGCTTTCTTGGCCTCTGTGTGTGTCTCAGATTCTGCTGAGATTTCTGTTTCAGATGTGCCTGTGGTTTGTGAGTTTGCCTACGTGTTTCCGGAAGATCTACCTGGCTTGCCGCCTGAGCGAGAGGTAGACTTCTCCATTGAGTTGCTTCCGGGGATGATGCCTGTGTCCAAGGCAATGTACCGGATGGCGTCGGCAGAACTGCGGGAGTTGAAGCGCCAACTAGAGGAGTTGCTTGCGTTGGGCTTCATTCATCCTAGCCATTCGTCGTAGGGAGCACATGTTCTGTTTGTGAGGAAGAAGGATGGCAGCCTCAGAATGTGCATTGATTATCGGTAGCTGAATCAGGTGATCGTGAAGAACAAGTATCCTTTGCCCAGGATCGATGACTTGTTCGACCAGTTGTAGACAGCTTCAGTGTTCTCAAAGATCAACTTGAGGTCGGGTTACTACCAGTTGTGGATCTGCGAGTCAGACATCGCCAGATCATCCTTTCGCACCCTCTAAGGCCACTTCGAGTTTGTCGTGATGCCTTTTGGGCTCACAAATGCACCTGCAACGTTCATGGAGCTGATGCACAGTGTTTTCCGAGAGTACCTGGACCGGTTAATGGTGGTGTTCATCGACAACATCCTGGTGTACTCAGCGACGGCAGAGGAGCACGAGGTCCACTTGAGGCTGGTGTTGCAGGCTTTGAGGAGTCACCAACTTTACGCCAATTTCAGAAAGTGTGAATTTTTGCTAAAGGAGGTGCACTTTCTAGGTCACGTTGTTTCTGGTGCAGGTGTGGCGGTTGATCCCCCCAAGGTTGAGGCCGTGGTTTCTTGGGGCCAGCCCACTACAGTTGCAAAGGTTCACAGTTTTCTGGGGCTGGCAGGCTACTATGGGAGATTTGTGCAGGACTTCACCAGAGTTGCAGAGCCTTTGACTCGGTTGACCAGGTGGGAGACTCGGTTTGTGTGGACAGCAGAGTGCGAGCGCAGTTTTCAGGAGCTGAAGAGCCGGCTGACTTCAGCTCCGATCCTTGTGGTACCTTCTGGCAGCGGCGGCTTTGTTGTCTATACAGATGCATCAGGTACTGGTTTGGGTGTTGTGTTGATGCAGCACGGTCGAGTAGTTGCTTATGCATCTCGTCAGCTGAAGAAGCATGAGCAGCACTACCCGACACACGACCTGGAGCTTGCAGCGGTCGTGTTCGCCTTGAGGTCGTGGAGACACTACTTGTATGGTGAGGTGTTCGAGGTTTTCACAGATCACCGCAGCTTACAGTACGTCTTCACACAGAGAGATCTCAACCTCAGGCAGCGCAGGTGGCTCGAGTACTTGAAGGACTACGACTTTACCCTTTCCTATCACCCGGGAAAGGCTAACGTCGTAGCAGACGCTTTGAGTAGGAGAGCCCACTTGAGTTCTTTGTTGGTTAGACACTGGAGACTTCTGGAGGATGCCACTCAGGGTGTGTTCACACCGTCTAGCCTCCGGGAGAGAGTAGTGTTGGCCAGCATGACAGTTCATCCTTTGATATACCAGTAGGTGCTTGAGGCGCAGAGTGCAGATGAGGACTTGGCAGATGTGTTGCAGTTGCCCGAGGTAGCACTGGACGAGGACATCGAGGTTCGGTTCCAGGATAGACTCTACATTCCAGAGGGCGTCAGAGAGGTGGTACTTTCTAAGGTGCACTGGTCACGATACTCTATTCATCCTAGCTCCACCAAGATGTACCATGACTTGAGGGTACTCTTTTGGTGGCCTAGGATGAAGAGAGATATCGCTGAGTTTATTTCGCGCTACCTTACATGTCAGCAGGTAAAGGCAGAGCACTAGCGTCTTGGTGGTGAGCTGCTGTCACTTCCCATTCCTGTGTGGAAGTGGGAGCACGTCACCATAGACTTTGTTTCTGGCTTACCTCGCACTTCTCAGGGGCACAACAGTGTTTGGGTCATCATCGATAGGCTGACGAAGACCGCTCGCTTGCTTCCAGTCAGAGCAGCGTGGTCAGTGGACAGGCTGGCTCGGTTGTTTGTGGACAAAGTGGTACCTTTGCATGAAACCCCGGTCTCTATTATCTCAGATAGAGATCCGAGGTTCACTTCTCGTTTCTGGCACGGCTTTCAGCGGGCACTTGGCACTGAGCTGAGGCTGAGTTCGGCTTACCACCCACAGATAGATGGGCAGTCAGAGAGGACCATTTAGACCCTCGAGGACTTGTGTTGCTTAGACTGGGGAGGCACGTGGGAGTCGCACCTTCCCATGGTGGAGTTTTTGTATAATAATAGCTTTCACTCCAGCATCGGGATGGCGCCCTACGAGGCTCTGTATGGTCGACTGTGCAGGACACCGTTGCACTGGCACGAGGTTGGCGAGAGATAGTTCCTGGGTCTAGAATTGGTGCAGCAGTGTGCAGACACCGTGAGACTGGTTAGGCAGAGGTTGTAGACAGTGTAGAGCAGGCAGAAGAGCTACACCGATGATCGCAGGAGGCCACTTGAGTTTGAGGTCGGTGACAGTGTGTTCCTTCGGATCTCGCCCACCAAGGGCATTCTCAGGTTTAGGAAGAGGGGCAAGCTTAGCCCGAGGTTTGTTGGCCCCTTTCCCATCCTGGAGCGGGTTGGCGAGGTCCCTTATAGGTTGGCTCTTCCATCTGAGTTGGCAGGTGTCCACGACGTCTTCCACGTGTCGCAGCTGAGGAAGTACATGCTAGATCCTTCGCATGTACTCGACTACTCGCAGTTAGAGGTCGCCCCCGACCTGTCCGTGCTGGAGTACCCAGTCAGTGTGGTGGACCGCAGAGTGCAGCAGCTTCGCAGGAAGCAGATCCCGCTTGTCAAGGTGATTTAGGAGCACCACACCAGTGGCGAGGCCACTTGGGAGCGTGAGGACGAGATGCAGGAGCAGTTCCCTTACTTGTTCGACTGACAGGTACTTTATTTTCTCTCTCTTCCCATAGTTTCGCCCTTAATTTCGAGGACAAAATTGTTTTTTTTGTTGGTTAGATTGTAACATCCCTCCTTGCCATGGTCTGTTGCCTTCTGTTGGAGGTAGCAACACTTGGGTTGTCACCTTCTGAAGGCAACAGTTTGGTCATCGCGCTCCGGTTTGGAATGCGACGGGCATGCTGTCGCGTTCACCCTCTGGCCGCAGCATGCGCGTTTGTCATTTTGCTGTCGGGTTTGTAGTGACGGGTGTCAACCTTTGACAGTGGGAAGGCGACTGGTCAGACGTCGCGATCTGGTGTCAGACCTACAAGGTCGACACGTGGCATCTCCGCTGGTCAACTTGACCTTGACCATGAGATAGCGACGATGTTAGTGTCGCGTTCACTTCATGGAACGCGACAGTCAACATGTCGCATTCTAATCATCTGTGTTTAAGAGCTTCTGGACGAGAGCAGAACCCCCATTTGGCCTTTCTCTTGGTGTTTCTTCCCTCCGGCGATTCCAGCGGTTGATGGCTCCGTAGGGAGTTTGGGAAGGCTTTGAGGGGTGTGTTTTGCATTGTGTAGGTAAGTGCATCGATCTATGGTGTGGTTGTATGTGTTTGTACTTCTCCCTCATTTTCCCCTTCTTCTTGCATGGTGGATCTTCTTCTCTTGGTGCATCAAGGAGGAGGTCGAGCTCGGTTCGTGGGCGGCATTTGGAGCGTTGGAGCACGGAGGTAGAGGGGTGATAGCCTACGAGAAGGCCCATCTTGGGTGGATCTTCATATTGAGGTAGGGACCCAAACTTCCATCTAGTTAAACATGCTAGGTTTCCAAACCCCAATTCCAAGCCTAGGGATCATGCTAGATGTTTTTCATGCTTCATGTGGTTTTTGTGGAATGAGTTATATGTAATTTGCATGCTTGTATGGAATTGGGTTGTTGAGGGCTCTATGTCTTGGTGGGAGGTCCATGTGAGTGTAGTTTGTCTTTTTTGAATGCTTGGGGTGTTCTTGAGGGTGGTTTGGACTTGAATAGCCTTTTTAGTTTGCTATGCATACTCCCCTCCTAAAGATGTGTATGTATGGGTGGAGTTTGGCCTGAAGAAGATGTTCTCGGGCGTGCAAACCTTCCGGTCGCGACATGGTTAGCGTCGCGACCCAGGTCGCGACACCCCGACACGTTGCCTTTAGTTCTTGGGAAGCGACGCCCACCCTGTCGCATTCTGATCGCGACAGGGTGGCTGTCGTCTTCTTTTCCAGTGTTTGTTTATGGTGGGTTGGGGTCTCAGGCTGTTACCTGGATCCCTCTGGTCGCGACAAGATCCCTGTCGCGACATGGTTGCGACTTGTTCTGTGTCGCCTTCCTATCCAGGTTGCGACAGGCTGAGCGCCGCCTTCAGGTGGCGACAACCTGTGTGTCGCTTTCTCAGTCTGAGAAGGGACTTGGCAACCTATAGATCAGAGTTTTCCGCTTCCGCTGCAACTCAGTTTTCTTGGCACCTGTGCTGTTCCTAGTGCAGTGCTACTCTAGTCTCTTCACCTGGTGCTTGGCACTTGACGGCTTGTCCACGAGACATGTTGTTACCTTTACCTGGGACCCCCAGCCCTGCGCGTCTGTTAGAGGGAGTTCTCCAGGCGGCGGGCGTGCTCAAGTCACGGACTTGGAGCAGAAGGGGAAAACGGTGGGGACAGCGGCGTAGAGTCATTTGTAGAGCTCTCTTAGCTGATCTGGTTCTCTGAAGTAGTGTGGTGCTCTTACGGTGCGGACCAGCTAGTCCTTTCTCACTGCCTCACTCTACGTGGTTCTGGAACCATTTAGAGGGGTCAAGCGTGGGATTGTACTCCGGCCAGACTACGGCAATTGTGGTTGTTCTTAGTCCGTGTCTCACTCTGACGGGAGGTGCTAGACATGGACTGTTGGTTGAGGGTAAGGCACGTGGCGCACCTTACCAGCTGACTAGTGTAGCGTTCTGTAGCTAGTGTGTTTGTCCAGGCAGTTTCTACTATCTGTGTTTACAGCTGGATCCTTGTGGTGCCTTGTGTACACGGGTTTTTCCGGTTCCGCTGAGTAGATTAGACCGACGACCGTGTAGTTTCTTTCACATTTCCACACTTGACTTGTTTAGTAGAATAGACTTTACTGCTTTATTTAATTATTGCACATTAGTTCTATTATGCTGTTAGAACCAGTGGGAGATTGGTAGTCCCTGTTGGGTTTTCCATATATCATGTTTTTGATGATCACATTAACATCCTTGAACATTGATTTAATGCAAAATTGATGTGCTAAACTAACATGAAAAACACCATGAAAGTGATTGAGTTAAACATTGCTAAATCATACAATGTATATCACTAACAATGTATTTGCATGTAGGTGCACAAGCATGAAACATGGAGCATTGAAGAGGCATTGAAGAAATGAGCAAAAAGCACAAATATCTGTCAAAGAGGTGTATCTGTCGACAGATGCAATGTACCTGTCGACAGATTCACACAGTCATTCCAAGACAGAACTCAGGTTTGCATCTCTGAGTGCATCTGTCGACAGATGCAATGTACCTGTCGACAGATACACACAGGCAACCCAGGACAGAGCTCAGGTTTTCTATTCCTGAGTGCATCTGTCGACAGATGCAAACTGCCTGTCGACAGATACACTCAGAAACTCAATTTCCTGAAACCCAGTTCTCAGCCTGAGTGCGCCTGTCGACAGATGCAAGTGCACCTGTCGACAGACGACGGAAACATAAGATTTTGAGTTTCCAAATCCGGCCCCCACTTGGGTGTTTCCTTCCTCCACGACCCCCACCTTTACCTAACACTATATAAGCATCCTTTTGGAGCAAATTCGCAGAGAGCAGCCTCCCATCCAAGAGCCTCCAAGGGATCAAGAGGAAAAGCCCCAAATTGCTGCTCTGCTTCAACTTTCCGCCCAGATCGTCGTGGAATCACCATCTATGCGGAGCTGAAGCCGGATCGTCGCCAATTCAACCTTCTACATCGATCAATCTACATCCAATCGAAGTTTGAAGAGCGTTTGGACGATCCACGAGAAGAATTCCAACCGGATTTGTTCCCTAATTCCTAATTCTTCTCCATCTCATAATTTCCATTCCATCGTGTGTGTGTGGTTGTGTTTCGAGCATCCCTTGTGCTTGATTCAAGTATTTGTGGTTGTTCTGATCGTGTTTCATCAGACAACGTGTGTGTGGTTGAGTTGTTGTGTTGAACTCGCTCATAAGCAGTCGTTTCTGCGTGTGTGTGTGGACGGTGGATGTAGGATACAATTGTGTACTCCGAACCACCTTAAATCATCGTGTTCTGTGGTTTGTTCGCGTTTTGCGATAGATGATTGGTAGGCACGGTGTTCATACGCACGTTTGATTCCCTGTTCTCATTTAGATCAACTCAAGCGGTCTCATACTTAATCGAATTCTAATCAAATTTCATTAAGATCGCTGTAGCATCGAAAAGAAGCCATCAATAGTTTTAAATTGCCGTAATCTATTCAACCCCCCCTTCTAGATTACCGTATTGTGTATTTCCGCATAACCCTTCAATTGGTATCAGAGCGGGTTTCTCCGATTTACTGTTTCTCGTCATTTGATCTAGCGATCAGGAGATTTTCGATCTTATGGATTCTAGCAAAGGGTATATGGCCGAGGGACATTCAGTAACCAGGCCACCCTATTTTGATGGCACTGACTATCCTTATTGGAAAAACCGTATGCAGGTATTTTTGAGAGCTCAAAATTACGAGCTGTGGAAGATAGTCAGCAAGGGACCATATGTGTTGCCCGAGGACGAAGACACCTGGACGAAAGACCAAATAGCTAAAGGAACTCTCAACTGGAGCGCACTAAACATGATGCAATGTGCGGTGCATCCAAAGGAATTTTCAAGAGTCTCCACATGCTCAACAGCAAAGGAGATGTGGGACAAACTTGAACTCATTTACGAAGGTACGTCCGAGGTAAGGGAAACTAAAGTTAGCATGTTAGTGTCTGAATATGAAATGTTCAAGATGAAAACTGATGAAACCATATCAGACATGTTTGCAAGATTCATGATAATAGTTAACGGGCTTAAAGGTCTTAAGAAGGAATACTCTGAAAGTGACTTAGTAAGAAAGATCCTTCGATCTCTTACTTCATCTTGGAATACTAAGGCCACTGTCATTGAGGATTCCAAAGACCTTTCCAAAATGAAATTGGATGAACTAATTGGCTCCTTAATGACATATGAAATCAACATCAAAAGAAAAGAATTAGAAGAAAATCCTAGGAAGTCAATTGCTCTAAAAGCATCCAACAAAACATCAACAAGCTCCAAGAAATCCATTCAACAAGATAGTGATGAGCAAGAAACATCTAGTGAGAGTGATGATGGTGAAATGGCAATGCTCACTAGACAATTCAAGAAATTTCTGAAGTTCAAAAGGAGAGACACAGGTAACTCTAAACCCTTTCAAAAGAAAAATTTTTCACAGAAATATGAGTCCAACAAAAAATCTGACATTGTTTGTTATGAATGCAAGAAACAAGGGCACATGAGAGGAGAATGCCCGGAACTCAAGAAGAAGCTGAAGAAGGAAAACTCACCTCCAAAAAGGCCAAAGCAATGTTGGCCACCTGGAGTGATGAAGATGAAGATGAAGATGCACAAGAAACATCCGATGATGAAGAAGTGAAATGCTTGATGGCTAGGAGTGATGACTCCAGCGAGGTAAATTTCTCATTTGATGATTTCACTGCAAGTGAATGGGAGGAAGCATACACTACCTTATTTGAAAAATTTTGTGAATATAGATCTGAAAATAGAGCATTAAAAAAGAAATGCAACTCCCTTGTGCATGATAAGAACAATGATGAACGAATTGCATTCCTGACAAAAGAATTGGAAATGATGAAAGTTGATGAAAAGACTCATAATGAAGAAATGGATTGCTTGAAAATGAAATTGCAAGAAACACAAAAAGAAAAAGACTGTTTAAGCCATTCCATTGAATTCCTTCAAGAAGAACAATTGGAAACCAAGAAAAAGTTGGAACAAACTGAAAAGGAATTGAAAGAAAAATCTGAGGACTTAATGAAATTTGTAAAAGGGAAGCAAAATCTAGATGCGGTTTTGGGCGCCAAAATACATGTAACCAAGCATGGATTAGGATATCAACCTGTCAAACAAAAGAAAATAGGAGAGTCATTGATCACTTCATTTGTTGATCCTAGCCCAAGCACAAGCAAGCATGTTCCCACAAAGCATAACTCAAGACAGTCTCAGACCAAGGCAATGCAACTTAAACAAAATGTTCCCAACAAACAAAAGAAAAAGCCACCTGTCGACAGATGCAATGGTGCCTGTCGACAGACAAGAACAGTTTCAACTAATAAACATCTAACAAGCAACAAAAAATTGAAAAGAAAATTCCTTCATGCAATGTATGCAAAAAGATTGGTCATGATGAAAAACAATGCTGGAATAATCCAAAGAAACAAAAATTCAAACAAGTTTGGATTCCTAAACATCTACTTTGTTGCATGAATGAAATTTTGGGACCCAAAGTAATTTGGGTACCAAAACCTCTTGTCTGATCCACATTTGCAGGAATGCCTAGCAGCCCAACATCAAAACAAATGGTACTTGGATAGCGGCTGTTCGAGGCACATGACGGGCGACAAAGGTAAATTTGTTTCCTAGTGGAGAAAGACGGAGGACAAGTCATTTTTGGAGGTAACAACAAAGGCCAAATCATTGGCACAGGTAATGTTGGTAAGTCTACCTTCAATTCAATTGAAAATGTACTGTTGGTTGATGGCCTTAATCACAACTTGCTTAGCATAAGTCAATTGTGTGATAGAGGTCACAACGTCATGTTTGAATCTAATTCATGTCAAATTGTTGATAAAGAAACAGGAAGTGTAAAATTTTCTGGAAAAAGAGTGAATAACATTTACTTAGTTGACTTAGATGATCCAGAAAATGACAACTTGTGTCTTGTTGCAAATAGACAGGATGAATTGACCCTGTGGCATCGTAGGCTTGGCCATGCGAGCTACAACGTGTTGCACAAGATCATGAAGCTCAAATTGGTAAGTGGACTTCCTGACATTTCTTTTAACAACAATGAAAGTTTTTGTGATGCATGTGCACAGGAAAACAGACCCGGAAGTCCTTCAAATCTAAAGCACCGGTAAGCACATCAAACCATATGAACTGTTGCACATGGACCTTTTTGGACCAACTAGAACTCTAAGTCTCAATGGCAAACGTTTTGGTTTTGTCATTGTAGATGATTTTTCTAGGTTCACATGGGTCAAATTCTTGGCACACAAAAGTGAAACACTTTCAATCTTCCAAGAATTCTTTAACAAGATTGAGCATGGCAATGTGAATAAAATATGCTCAATCCGCACCGATCACGGGGGAGAATTTGATAACAATGCATTTTCTGATTTTTGCAGGCATCAAGGGATTGAACATCTGTTCTCTTCCCCAAGGACTCCAGAACAAAATGGAGTAGTGGAGAGGAAAAACAGAACATTGGTGGAAATGGCTCGCACTCTTCTAGTTGAAGGCCAACTCTCCAAAAGCTTTTGGGCAGAAGCGGTGAACACTTCGTGCTACATTCTAAACAGAGCCATGGTAAGACCTGTGATAAAGAAAACCCCCTACCAGTTGTTGAAAGGTAAGAAACCCAACCTTGGGTACTTCCGAGTTTTTGGCTCAAAGGTATTTATTCATAACAATGATAAATCTGATTTAGATAAATTTGAAGCCAAAAGTGATCAAGGTGTTTTTCTAGGCTACTCAGAACACTCTAGGGCATATAGGGTGTTTAACAATAAAACACGCACTGTGGAAGAAACTCCACATGTTGTTTTTGATGAGACTTATGCCAAATCTAACAGCTTGAATGTTAACAGGACTGGAAAAGAGGATGAAGGGACATCGCTCAAGGATCTACAAGTCAAAGCAAAAGACAAATCTGAAGAAGATTCCAAGACCAAAGGTGGATATCTTCACAGGGACTACGATGAAGATGATGAAATTGCATTCAGAAAACAAGATGAAACACTTGAAGAGAATCCACCAGAAAGTGAACCTCCTGAAGAACTACACTCACAAGATCAAATTCCTCAAGGACAAGATACTCCCGGCCCTTCAACAATCACAAATGTGAGGTATTCCAAAGATCACCCACTTGATGATGTGATAGGTAGTTTAAATGATTCTGTTCAAACAAGGTCTCAAGTAAGAAAAATAATTGAACATGATCTTTTTGCTTTTGTTTCTCAAGTGGAACCCAAAAATGTTGAAGAAGCCTTAAAAGATAACTCATGGATTGATGCTATGCATGAGGAACTTGGTCAATTTCAAAGAAATAATGTATGGAGTTTAGTTCCTAGAACCCCTGAAATTTCTATCATAGGAACTAGATGGGTGTTTAGGAATAAACTTAATGAAGAAGGAAAAGTGGTCAGAAATAAAGCAAGACTCGTAGCAAAAGGATATAGTCAAGAGTTTGGTGTAGACTTTGAAGAGTCCTTTGCTCCTGTAGCCAGGTTAGAAGCAGTCAGAATTTTATTGGCATATGCATGCTCCCATAAGTTCAAACTTTATCAAATGGATGTTAAAACTGCTTTCTTAAATGGCTATATCAAAGAAGAAGTCTATGTCTCTCAACCACCAGGTTTTGAAAATTCTGAAATGCCTAACCATGTGTATAAATTGCACAAAGCTCTTTATGGTTTGAAACAGGCACCTCGAGCTTGGTATGATAGACTAAGCAATTTTCTGGTAAGCAAGAACTACTCAAGAGGTAAAGTAGACCAAACACTCTTCACTAAGAAAGTTCGCAATCACATAATTGTTGTTCAAGTTTATGTGGACGACATCATATTTGGTTCTACTAACCCTTCACTGTGTGAAGAATTTTCTAAACACATGCACAGTGAATTTGAGATGAGTCTAATGGGGGAGCTTCAATTCTTTCTTGGTTTGCAGGTGAAACAACATAAAGACGGATTCTTCATAAATCAAGAAAAATATGTCAAAGAGCTTCTCAAACGATTTCAATTCGAGCAAGCTAAACCGGCCTCCACCCCAATGAGCACAAGCATCAAATTGGAAAATGATGAGAAAGGTAAACCGGTAGATGCAAAGCACTTCCGAGGTATGATTGGCTCACTCCTTTATCTTACTGCAAGTAGACCGGATATTCAATATAGTGTTTGCCTTTGTGCTAGATACCAATCTAGTCCAAAGGAAAGCCATTTAATTGCAGTCAAGAGAATTTTCCGATATCTCTCTGGCACATGCAATTTGGGTTTTTGGTACCCAGCAGGCAGTAGTTTTGATTTGATCTCATATTCTGATGCTGATTATGCTGGATGTAAACTTGATAGAAAAAGCACTAGTGGATATTGCCAGTTCCTTGGCGGTTGCATGGTTTCGTGGGCATCCAAGAAACAACACTCGGTTGCACTCTCCACTGCAGAGGCAGAATATGTCGCTGCAGGAAGTTGTGCAGCTCAAGTGTTGTGGATCAAAAGTCAGTTAGCTGACTATAATGTTCAAATTGGATGCACACCTATCCTATGTGACAACACAAGTGCTATCAACCTTTCAAAAAACCCTGTCCAACACTCACGGACTAAACACATTGAAATCCGTCATCATTTCTTGAGAGATGAAGTTGCCAATAAAACCTTGGAACTTATTTTCATTCCCACAGAAAAACAATTGGCTGATATTTTCACCAAACCCTTGTCTGAAGATAGATTCACATCCTTAAGAAGAGAATTGGGTTTGTGTAAAATGCAATGAAACTGACTATCCATATTGGAGTACATGCTCTTTATGTGTGAATGACTATGTGGTATATCAAATGGTGAACTGTGGAAGAACAAGTTCGGCTTGTTTGGAAACTATCATCATGCGTGAGAAATATTCTCCGCCAAGTATCAATAGTCCCATTTCATATAAAGGCCCTGTACTTCACATAGGATTTTTAGTTTCCTTACATTTTATCATGTTAACTCCATGAAACAATGCTTTTTCTGTGACCATGTGCTTGTGTATGACCTTCCTTTCATGAACATGTTTGTCTTGTATCAAATGCTTGTGTGAATCCTTGCTTGGATGTTGTGTCAACACGTGCACACACTATGGGGGAGTGAGTTAAGGATAGATGAGTATTTTCTTGAGGAAACTCTTTCCACTTCTTGTTGAATTCTCACTTCCTTGAACTCAATGTGCAATCAATCTAAAACCAGAAAAATCCAATCTGTTCATATCTGTCGACAGACTCATTCCATCTGTCGACAGGTACACTCAGTCTTGTTCTGACAGAAACTTCAATTCATCAGTCTGTGTGCATCTGTCGACAGACAGATTCCTTCTGTCGACAGATACACACATTCTTCCTTATTTTTCAATTCCTTCTTCATACTTTTCAAGAAAGTGTTCCTTACTTGATTTAAAGGTAAACCTTGGTTTGTTTGTGTGCAATATAACCTTTCATATCCACTTCATGTCAAAGTCGTGAACCAAGTCTAAATGTTGTTTGATGCAACACTTGATTGAGGTCTTTTTAGATCATTTTGAACACAATGAGCAAACCAAATGATTTTTAAACATCTCCTTTGAATAACTCCCTTATCGTTAAACATGAATCTAAAATGATTTGAAAAATCAGAAAGCTCTTGAATTTAATGTTCTACATTACAACTTGCCTAAAGAAATCTCATGTACTTGACAAAAAGCAAAAATAATAAAAAAAAGGGGGAAAAGCTACCTATTTCTTCGGTTCAATCAACAAATTTATCTTTCATTTGTGGGATGGAGGTAGAGCAATGATGAAAATCACTAAGTAACCGGGGACATGGGCATCACCAATGTCGGTCTTCGCGTCAAAAGGTTGTTTCATTATCTCTATACAATGGCTTGACGGACACTCACATGAGTAACTGGGGGTATTGGCATCACAAATGTCTACCTTCACATGAAAAAGTGAAAGTGCTCCTCATTGCCACTCTTTTCCATCTTCGTTGTTTAAAGATTCTAAAATCATACCAGAAATAGAGTGAAGCCTCCGAAAACTTTTTATGTCAAGTCCAATGTGCTTCTTCGGTAAGACGTTCTTGTGGCCATCTAATTCAATTGTCATCTGACTATCATCTCTATTAAGATGCATGTTTTTCTTCAACGGCCTTAATCAAAAGAGTTATTTAATTTTCACTGGCTATTGTGAAATGTGTTCTTCATGATCTAATTAAAGAACTTATCGGTTTTAATTCAAAATCATTTTAGATTTGTGTCATGTCTTCATCATAATGGATATGAATTTTTATCTTGCACATACACCCATTTTGCCTTAAAACAACAAATGAACACTTGTCCCTTTGAAAAACATTGTCAAAAATCAATTTTTAACCAAAAAGGAGTTATCTGTCGACAGATAGACTGGCATCTGTCGACAGACGACGGCCCAGATTCGTTTTTGCAGAAAACCCTCGCGCCGGTTCACCTCCTTTTTGTGGGGCCTCTCTTTTAAAACCTTCCAAATCCATTCTAAGGCCGCCCACGACCCATTCTCACCCCTCCTCTCTCGTTCCCTCCTCCTCTCCAAACCCCCTATCTTTCCCCCTTCAGGGCTCCGTCTCCGACGATCCTGCTGCTCCTCGTCTGGGATCCCTCCACTCTCCCTTCACTCTCCATTCTCATCCCTCTTCCTGCGATGGCACCCAAATCGAAGCTTCTCGCTCGCCGTCGTCGCGCTCCGACGGACGCCGGAGAAAGCTCCAGGGCTCCTTCCGAACGTCGCAGCAAGCATCGTGAGGATCGGTTGCCGGAACTCATCGTTCCTCAAGGTCTCCATCTAATCCGACCCATCGGCACCTTCAAGAAGATTGTCCAATCCCGGTATGTGGACTTCGAGTCCTTAGCACCGATGTTCCCCTCACTCCTACCCTATTTTGACACACAAGGGTGGACATCCTTCTTGTACTCCCACTTGCAGTACTCTCCAACTGCCGTCTCCGAGTTCTACAATAACCTAGGGCTTTCCGATCAGGGAGATCTCTACTCTTCGGTGAAAGGCACTCGTTTTCGCCTCACCGCCAATCTTCTCTCCACAGCCCTCGAAATTCCAAACTCAGGAGTTGAACTCTTCAACTACACTCCTTCTGCTTCTGAGTACTATGAGCTTCTCACGTTGGAACCTTATGACTCTACCAAGGAGATTGCTCGTCTCAACGCCAACTCCTTTCCTCCTCTAATCCGGATGATCCATCACATCTTCACTACCTTGATCGTCCCGAAGGATGGAAGTCGAGAGTTAGTCACCGAGGTCCATAAATCCTTGTTCATATTTTTCCTCAAGTGTCAAGAAATCAATCTGCCTGAACTCATGATAAGCCTCATCCGTCGGTGTTTCTCTAACACCAAAAGATCAATGCCATATGCTTGCCCCATCACTTCTCTTCTTATTTTCCTTGGCATTCCTATCCTTCCAAGTGAGCTCATCTCATTAAAGTCCCGAAGTGCTTTTGATCTCACTGCTGCCAACCGCATGGGCTACAAGATTGTGGATGGTGTAGTCACCAGGACTCTCAAGGGAAAGGAACCACAAGGAGCTGAAGACTCAACAGATGAAGAAGACAATGAAGGCGATGAAGCAAATGAAGGCAGTGATGAAGAACCTCAGGATGAGCAAATGCCTGACCAAGCTCAAGAATTTGATGATGTACCTGTGCCTCAAGAACAATCCCTCGTGATTACTTGGCACAAATCCATCAAGAAATGATCTCAGGATTTGCTCAGATGACTTCCCGATTTGATCAAGTGGATGCTCGCCTCAACACTCTGGATGACCGGCTTGACCACCTCTACTCCGAGAGAGATGGATCCCGTCACCCTCCTTCTGCTGGTCATGACAATGAATAGAGGGTCTCAGGGTCATTAGAGGTCACTAAAAGTCTTAGCTGGGAATTAGTCTCACTTGTCTAGTCATCTTTTGCTTGTTCATGTTATTTCCCTTTCTTTTGATTTCTATCGAGTCATGTAATGATTATCAAATGTACTGTGAAATTTCAATGATCAATCAATGAAAACTCAGTTCATGTTTATTTGTCTCCATATGTGCATGACTTGACCTTTTGTATGTTGTCAAAAAGGGGGAGAACATCAATATATGCATCAATTGAATGTTTTTGTCATCATCAAAAAGGGGGAGATTGTTGGGTTTTCCATATATCATGTTTTTGATGATCACATTAACATCCTTGAACATTGATTTAATGCAAAATTGATGTGCTAAACTAACATGAAAAACACCATGAAAGTGATTGAGTTAAACATTGCTAAATCATACAATGTATATCACTAACAATGTATTTGCATGTAGGTGCACAAGCATGAAACATGGAGCATTGAAGAGGCATTGAAGAAATGAGCAAAAAGCACAAATATCTGTCAAAGAGGTGTATCTGTCGACAGATGCAATGTACCTGTCGACAGATTCACACAGTCATTCCAAGACAGAACTCAGGTTTGCATCTCTGAGTGCATCTGTCGACAGATGCAATGTACCTGTCGACAGATACACACAGTCAACCCAGGACAGAGCTCAGGTTTTCTATTCCTGAGTGCATCTGTCGACAGATGCAAACTGCCTGTCGACAGATACACTCAGAAACTCAATTTCCTGAAACCCAGTTCTCAGCCTGAGTGCGCCTGTCGACAGATGCAAGTGCACCTGTCGACAGACGACGGAAACATAAGATTTTGAGTTTCCAAATCCGGCCCCCACTTGGGTGTTTCCTTCCTCCACGACCCCCACCTTTACCTAACACTATATAAGCATCCTTTTGGAGCAAATTCGCAGAGAGCAGCCTCCCATCCAAGAGCCTCCAAGGGATCAAGAGGAAAAGCCCCAAATTGCTGCTCTGCTTCAACTTTCCGCCCAGATCGTCGTGGAATCACCATCTATGCGGAGCTGAAGCCGGATCGTCGCCAATTCAACCTTCTACATCGATCAATCTACATCCAATCGAAGTTTGAAGAGCGTTTGGACGATCCACGAGAAGAATTCCAACCGGATTTGTTCCCTAATTCCTAATTCTTCTCCATCTCATAATTTCCATTCCATCGTGTGTGTGTGTGGTTGTGTTTCGAGCATCCCTTGTGCTTGATTCACGTATTTGTGGTTGTTCTGATCGTGTTTCATCAGACAACGTGTGTGTGGTTGAGTTGTTGTGTTGAACTCGCTCATAAGCAGTCGTTTCTGCGTGTGTGTGTGGACGGTGGATGTAGGATACACGAGTTGTGTACTCCGAACCACCTTAAATCATCGTGTTCTGTGGTTTGTTCGCGTTTTGCGATAGATGATTGGTAGGCACGGTGTTCATACGCACGTTTGATTCCCTGTTCTCATTTAGATCAACTCAAGCGGTCTCATACTTAATCGAATTCTAATCAAATTTCATTAAGATCGTTGTAGCATCGAAAAGAAGCCATCAATAGTTTTAAATTGCCGTAATCTATTCAACCCCCCCCCCCCTTCTAGATTACCGTATTGTGTATTTCCGCATAACCCTTCAGTCCCTACTGGGCTTCTTCGTGAAGCTCACTCCTTGTTTTGTAGGTGAGACTTCACAGCAGCTCCCTCCACTCCGGACTAAGGAGACGGGCCCACAGTAGTCGGCGTCTCTAGTGGCAGTGTTCCCCCAGTAGTTGTACTTCACCCTCGGGGTATGCCCCTAAGGGATGTGTTCTTTCCCGTTTATTTCAGCACTTGTACTTTGTTTACTTTGAGACTGTACTAGACTATTACTTAGTGTTGGACACTCTTCGTTCACTTGTGGTGCACTTTAGTACTTTTTTTGTTATTTATTTCTATTACATATCTTGTTAGACCGATCTGTTAGCCCATCCGGGTCTCCGGACTCGTGGGCGGCGGTGCCGGTATTCGGATCCTTGGTGAGAATCGGGGATCCGGGCGCCGGGGCCGTTACAGCTGCTGAATTTTCTGCTCTCAAAGAGAGGAGCCTTTTTGTGGTTGACTACGAAGCTCAATTCTCCAGGCTGGCACGCTACGCCGATCATCTAGTAAACACTGAAAGGATGAAGGCTAAGCGTTTTCTTAACGGCCTCAAGCCTCATTATATCACACAACTGGCCCCTCTTGACATCCAAACTTATGCTGAGATGGTTAAAAAAGCCCAATTACTGGAAGATGCTACTGACTTCACTGATTGTATAAAAGGAAAGTTTGTAAAGAAGGAGCTGACACCTGGCTCTTTAAGTGCTAAGCCGATTATCAGCAAGAAGTGTCCTTTCAACATCACAGAAGGATCCAGTCAAGAAAAGAAGCTCAGGGTATTTGTCCCCACTACTCCGGCTAAAAGTAACTGCAAACATTGTGACAAGCCAGGTTGCACCGCCGATGAGTGCTGGAGGAAGGTTGGCGCATGTCTGCACTGTGGTAGTCGCGAGCATCGCATCCATAAATGCCCGCTACTCAAAGAACACGAGAAATGCACAAACGTGCCAAGGAAACAGGGAAGACTACAAGCCCTACGAAACGAAGAAACCACTGAGGAAGGTGGCGTGGTGGAAGGTACATTACAAGTTTTCTCTCAATCATCATTTGTTTTGTTTGATACTGGCGCTACACATTCGTTCATATCTCAAAACTTTGCTGATACCTTGAATGTTAAACCTGCATCTATGGGTTCAGAATTCTCTATCACAACACCACTGGGAGAGAAATAAAAATTGAATAAATATTTCTCATTAGCCGATGTAATGATCAGAGAACTCAACTTAAGAGCCGACCTGGTATGTATGCCCATGGAAGGCTATGACATGATTCTTGGAGCAGATTGGTTGTCCACATATGGGGCAAGTGTCGACTGTAAGAAAGGGAAGGTTACATTTAGTGAATTCCCTAAGCTATCATTCACTGGGATTAGACATAAGAGACGGATGTCTCTAGTCTCTGCCATACAGGGCCACAACATAATAAGGAAAGGTTGCATTACTTTCCTTGCGGTCGTAGTAATTGAAAAGAAAGGGTCCAAAATAGAAGACATGCACATAGTCCAGGACTACCCTGACATTTTTCCTGAGGAGCTACCAAGAATTCCTCCTGAATGAGACATAAATTTCTCTATTGATTTAATCCCTGGAGCTGCACCGATGTCACATCAACCATACAGGATGTCACCTGTCGAGTTAAAAGAACTAAAGGCACAACATATGGAATTATTAGAAAATGGTTCATTAGTACTTCCCCATGGGGAGCACCTGTTCTATTTGTAAAGAAGGAGGATGGATCTATGAGATTGTGCATCGACTACAGGCAACTGAACCAGTTAACCATCAGGAACAAGTACCCATTGCCTCATGTTATACCCCGAAATTTTCTTTCTTTTATATTGTGCATGTGTCTTTACTTGTTGCGTGTATAGAATATGTATTCAATTGTGCATATTACCATTTCTATACTTCTCATGAACACATGCATGTATATACATGGTATTTTAGGTGAGAATAGGCAATTAGCTAAATTGATGTATGTTGTGTATACTAAAATCCTAGGCATATAATACTTAAGTAATATTATGCATGTTTAATCTAATTATAGATATGCATGTTATATTTATCTATTTCGTGCATAATGTATATAATTATGTTGTATACTTGTGTGTATATTTATACATATGTCAATTCAAGTGTGTGCATGCAAGAATTATTTTGTTGTATAGATTATTCCTAGTTAACTTATTCCATATCGCATCTTAACGATATTATGCATGTACTATCTAAATCTTGAAGTGCATATTATACTACCTATTCCATGGATATTGTGTGTAAGTACATGAAAGTTATTTTCGTACAAGTATATATATATATAAATGTGCATGCATTATCTAGTTATCAATGTATGTAGATCTCATGCATATTGTACGTGTTGTGCACATAGTAAGAAATCATTATCATATATTTTGTAAATAATTATGAGTTTATTTCTGAGCATGCAATATATATTTAAATGTATATGAATTATTTAATTATTGATGTGCCTCTTGTATTTAATTATTTTATGCATGTTGTAAGTAACCATGGTGTGTATATGTATACATACATATGTTATTCTTGTTTAAATGAAATCTATCTACTTTAAGCACGTCAAATTATTTATGGTGTGTAAAGTACTTGAATGGTAATGTACATGTAGAATTTGACTAATGAGGAGCACATTTCATTATAAGTTCATGCATGATGTATGTAATCATGTAATGTGTATGTATATGTGTATATATGTATGTTATTGATGTATATTATCCTTAATTATGATTAGAGTAAGTTGTATTTAATTAAATATTATGTAATGCATGTACTTTATGTGGTAAGGATATATGTAGTTATTTTTACATATACTAAATTGTTTTGGTGTATTTATGCATTTATTTTAGGGTTTGGCGGAGTTTTGATTGCACTGTGCAGTGGGCGGCCAGGACCTGGATGCCAACTGCTAGGACTGTGACTGGTGTCCACATCCCTAGACGCCAATACACAGTGGGCGGCCACCCCCTGGATGCCAGCCCCCTGTTGGCGGCCAGCCCCTTGACGTCAACTGTGCAGTTGACTACAACAGATGTTGACGTCAATATCCTCCTGCGTAACGGTTCCAGATTTGTTAATGCTCGCGTTTTGGCCGGTTCCAGATTAGGAAACCCATCCTAATGCGTAGGAAACCTACCCTATTGCGTACCCCAAACCCCAAGCCTATAAAATACCCATCCTAGGTCGAGGAGAAGGCTTTTAGCATTTGGTGAAACCCTTAGACCTGAGATGAGGAAAAGCTAATCTTTGGAGGGCCGGATCCGTCGACTGGAAGTGTTCCCTTAGGAGCTACACCAGCTGGAGGATAACCTATGCATAGGAGAAGAGATCCCAACTCCAAGGGACCGTCTGCATCCATAGAAGAACCCGATCTAAGTCGTTTCTGTCACGCCCCAACGCGGAATATCGGAGCGCGAAGGCAGTTACAAGAAAAGGTATAGAGCGTATACTAGACATCAAACCATTGCACACTGAATAATACTAAAGCAAATCTTTCTCATTAATAATTTTCCAAATGTCTAGTTACAACCACTAATATCAGAGCCATTCTAAAGGGCCCAATTACATTGCAATAAAAGGAAATGACTAACTACAACTCTAAGATAACATAATGACTCGAGGGTACTCCAGGCTTCACTCTTGGTCATTCCCCTCTTCGTGAGTGTATGTGTCATCCTCGGTCTCACCTGAGAACACAACATCAAATAACGTAGGGTGAGTGATAACGCCCAGTAGGACTTAAATCTCAGGCTCAAGCAGGCTTTAAATAATTAACGCATTTAATGGCAGAGTATCTAAAGATAGCAGGTACAAGAGAGTCAAATATAGCAAGAGGTAGCACAATAGCACGAGAGCGAGTATAGTTTCCAAAGTAGCACAAGTATCGAGTATAACACGAATAGCAGGATGGCCATAGCACAACTAGCACAAGTATAGTAATAGCACGACGAGTATAGCACTTGTTTGTCATTCTAGACATCGAGAGAGTATAGCACGTTTTGTGTTTTTTTTTTTTTGATTGTCATATAGATAGTCGAGATAGATAGCACTTGAGTGTAATGACAAACACTCTGATCATTTAACTCCCATGGGCACTAGCACTTTCGGGCGCACATCCCAGGACCAGATCGGGCCCTTTATATATTGCCAGGCATTGGTTATATTGTTTATCATTAGACAATCAGTCAATGGCCAATATAGAGTACCAAGAAATAGATGAGAGCACTAGATGAATAGACAAGATAGTTGAGTGAACATGAATAGACGAGCGACTAGAGTATAGATGAGAGCTAGTGGACATTGCACGTAATGCGACGAGTAAACAGGCGATAGTAACAGTTGCACAACACACGCACGTGGTGTTGACAGTCAGGTGGAACTCACGGTCTTTTCCGCTGGCCATGTTACACACAAGTCCAGAGGTCCGACGTGATTCAAGGTAAGGGCGAATTTCTAATAGCCGTTTGGATCATATCGATCCCTAAAGGTGTAATGGGTGTTAGGGTACAACCGGCTCGTCGACCATGTGGGAATCCGTGATCAGAGGAGACTTACGGAGGCCTTGTGCAAGAGTTCACTAGTCCGGCGAAAGGAATATCCGACGGAGAGTTCACCACAAGCCAAGTAAAGTGTGTTTATAAAATAGGTGCTCGACGTTCTAGAGGAATTCTAGGACAGTGGAGCGTCGATATCGGTATATAAACAACGCGAGAATCAAATACAAGTCCTTTTAAATAGGGAAATTTATGTACTTTATTTCCATAAATTACCAGGCACACTATGAGATATTTTTCTACAATATTTCAGTCATAAATAGATGGTTCAAGTGTGTGCAAGTGCAAGAGAAATCACAGATAGAAATAAGTCGTGAACATGTATTTTAAATCATTCAATATATCACCATTTTTAAGTAGGGTTTTTACTGGGGGTATAACGGTAAGAAGGCATAAGGATTATTTAGAAAGTGACATAAATATTTTATTTTATTTTATTATGGGTTTTTCATCAAAAACTTGTGAAGGCGACATACCCCTGTGCGGGTCGCGACAGGGTCAGGACAGAACGCGACAGGGCCTAAAACGGGTCGCGACAGGGCTTGCAGATCGGGTTCTGAGAACGCGACGGCTCACCTGTCGCCTTCTTGAATGCGACAGGTAGGCTGTCGCAATCGCAGCCCAGAAAGCGACATATCGAGGAGTCGCCTTCTGGTTGTCTGCGCCTGACCCTGACAGGAGTCAGACCAAACATTGGATTGCGGACCAGAGCATTTAAATTTCGATACAGGGTTGTTCAGAAATCCATAACTAATTATATACGCGATGAAAAATCATGAAATCAGTTGCAAATTAAACTAGACATGTAAGGGTACTTCCAGTAAATCGGAATTAGAGAGAGAGCATGGTTTGAACATGGTTTGAAAACGAACAAGGATGAGTAACATAGAACATGACATAGAGAGCAAGACTGATTTAATTCAAGCAACATGCTCAATGAAATTTAGGCTTTTTAGGGGCAAATGATCCCTAACAACATGAAGTATCTACAGTAAAACTTTCGTAGCATGGGATCAAGTCTACATAGAGATCAAGAGTTAAGAAGAGGGCTCGGGGTCAAGAGAGTTGCAGAACTTCTAAATTCAGGAAGAAAATATCGGCTTGATGAAAAATTATGAAAATTCAAAGTTTTGTTCCTGATGTATGGAACAATCTACAGACGAAATTTTAGGATTTGTGCTTGTGAGAATGCCTACCTTTGGATTTATTTGTCTTCTAGGGCTAGAACTTGAAGAACAAGGGAAGTAGCTTCAAGCTCTTCTTCTCTCCACGAAATCCTCTCCTCCTTAGCCTCTTCTCCACGTCCAGCAACTCTTGGCAACGAGCTAGGGTTGCCCAAGGGAGTTTAAGAGGTGTATTTATGCAAGTATGTATTTCTATTCCTACTATTACTCTATTTCCTCTTTAATTACGAAATTTCCTTACTCCCACCTTCCTTCCTTGCTTCCAATCTCTATTTAGACTAGGAAGAGATCTAAATTCGTGCTAAACCATATAGGGTAGGTTTAGGAATCCAATTCTAACTCTAACTTCCTATTTAATGCATTAAATACCCCTTTTCTATTTAGGTAATAATTTGGTTACGAATTTAGGGTATTTTCCTATTATTCTCCCTTTGTAAATTCATATTTTGACCCAATAAATTCTAGAAGATCCATTAAGCAAAGCCCATTACTCTTTTCCATTTAAGGGGTTTTATTTAATGCTCTATTTAAATATCCATGTAGCTAGGTTTTAAATTCTTTATTTAAATTTTTATTTTTCGAAAAAATTCAGGTTGCTACAGTTTCTGAGCACCTTCTTGGCAGGGTCGAGGAGGGCTTCACCGGCGATTCTTGATCTTCGTAGATTTTTTTAGAGGCAATTAAACCCTAGATCTCAATCTAATACATGTCCCCTTAAGTCTTAGGATTCTTACAGATTTTTCCTCGAGTCCTGGAACCCCAAATTCCCCTTTATATTGAGTGTTGTATGTGTGTGCTACTGGGAGGAAGTTGGCGGTAGCATCTACTGTAGTCAAGTTCATGAGTTGACGGCAAGGGATGCTGCAGTTGAAAGTAAACGGCCACATCCCTTGACGTCTACTTCTTCAGTGCCCTGAAAATATACTGTTTGATCTTTTTAACCTGTTTAAATGATTTCTGGACGTAGTTACTAGATGTAAATTTTATGGGTGATTGTAAATAGTCATTAGGTCATATCATGAGGTTGCCCTAATTTTCTGTGAACTGTGTTAATTATTAAAATTCAATAATTACATTATGAGCATCACATAAACATGATTAAATCTAGTAAAAATAGATTTACTGTAAGTTAGAGTCTTATAATTTTTACAAGATAGCATGAGGTCTGCTATTTGAATTCTGAACTGTTGGCACCCAACCATGTTCATATGTACCATGTATAAAGATATTTCAATGAATATGCCTAAAATATTGTTTAAATTGTAGAAATTATGTTTACTGATCGAAAAATCTGGAAATTTGTATATGTGATATTTTTATTGTTATTAACCTGTGATAAAATTTTTGAACTAAATTGATGACAGCAAGTATGATTACTAGTTAAGCCATGGAAATTGCTCATATTAGACATGTTAAATCTAATCTTGTGTAATTCATTAACTAAGAGTATGTTTAGGATTGTAATATGATTTGTTTTACTTCTACAAATAGTAGTATCATGTTAGGTTAACTTAGATATGTGTAATTGATCAATGATACATGTAAAGTGATTAACTAGTTTATATGAAGTGTGTGAATGATGAGAGAAAATGTGATAAAGTAAATGTGTAACAATTGGGCCAAGAATGACACTGCTACCCTAGAGGCTTCGAGAGCTGTACATAGAAAAGTCCCTATGGAAGGCTCTACATGTGTGAAAAGTATGACATAAGGGCATTAGGAAAAACCTGGAGGTGGACAAGCACCACTGGATAGGGTGGAGAGGGCTTCTCCCAGTTTGCGCAGTTAGCAAGATTCACCACTACATTGCCTAGGTGGTGAGTATGTGATTATGAGTTATGTGTTTATGAGTTGTGTTATGAGCTATGTGTTATGAGATGTGATGAGTTGTGCGATGAGATGAGTTATGAGTTATGAGATATTGGTTTGTGTCCTCTAATTGGTAGTTAGGACTATGTGTCATGGCATTTTAAGCGATGAAATATGAATAAAGTGTAAGATGATATGCGAATGTGGCACGTGATGAGTATAAATGATATGATATGTGTTAAGTAAAAGTAAAAGAGTAAATGATATGAAGAAAATGTGAAAAGATATGTAAGAGAGTGTAATGTTAATGAGAGTATGCTTGCATGCAAAAACCGATGTATTAATGCACCATATTCATATTTTTCATGTAATAATATCTCAATTACAATACCATGTTTAGCATCATGTAATGTAGTTTAATTATCTACATGTATTAGTGTATGTGAATAAACATATGTAACCATGTCATTTATGCAATATGAAAGATGAATATGTAAAATTGTTGAATGGATAAGATAAAATATGAACAAATATAAATCCATGTAATTGAGTTTATTTTATGTCAAAACAGCAAGTAAAGTGTAGTTATGAATGTGACAAATGCATGAATTAATGTTTAGGTTCCATGCTAGATGTGATGTCCACATAGTACATAAGTCCATGTCTAAAAATGGTATATGTTTGCTAATTGCTTGAACATGTCCTAAACCTTTCATTCATGGTATAGAATGTGAAATCATGTGAAATGATATTTATTTACATTAAAACAGCAAACAAAATGTGTAATTAAATATGAAAAGTACAAGTGAAAAGTGAATAGTCATCATGTTAGGTTGTTCTTTTCTTTATGCTCAATTCTATGTTCTAGTTGTAGAAATATATCATGAAATGGAATAATGTGTGGATGGATGAATCATGCTACATGTTAGGTGTAGAAAATTATGTACAAGTGTATAATATATTACCCATGATTTAGAATAAAAACATGATAGACTAAAGCATGTTTAAGTGATTAAAATATATGTTGATAGTTAAGAGTAAGTACCATGTGTATTTTGTAGTTTAAAGGATAGTATGTATTCTTTAGTGTTTAATAGCTTAACATGAATGTGATATGTTTAAGATTAAGCCTTTGGTTTGCTTGCTGAGTCTTTCGACTCACTCTTGCTTCGACGTACAGGTTGACAGGTATCTCGTGCTAGAGAGAGGCATAGCATAGAACGCTATCTTGGAGGAGTAGCTTTTGTGGAGCTTAGTAGTTGTACTTTCCCTTTCTCATAGTACGAATAAAGTTATTTTATGGATAATATTTGGACAATGTAGTTCTATTATCATGTAATAATGTGGACATTGTTATTTTATTTCGTTATATAGACTGTGGAATGTGTGATGTTGATGGATTAAAGTTGAGTTGTTTATTTTATTTCCGTTGTATTCAATTGCTGTCCACGTACTATTCAACCTATCGGCTAGTGTTGGATTTTATCCCACTGTGACGGCGCTCTTTATACCGATGGGGATTGGTATAATCGTACCAGTATGAGGAGGGTCGTTACAGAGATGATTTCAGAGCCAAGGTTGACATGGTATAGGGATAGACCATCATCATCACAATATTTCAAAGTCTTTATAGGAAATTGTCCATATATGTAGAAATTACTAATAACGAATGGAAGATAGTTAAGGAAAATAGTTAGGATTAGTAATCTAGATTCTAACTAAATTGATTATTTTACAGTCTATGGCTGGACGTGGTAGACGTAGTGCTCAGTCTAGGAGGTATGAGCAGAACCGCAAAATAAAGAAGTTCGTGAAAGGGCTCAAACCATCATTGAAAGCTAGGCTTCTGGAGCTTGATCCCCGTAGTTTGGAAGAAGTTCTTGGCATGGCAAATAGGCAAGAGAGTAGAGTGGAATCATATCAAGGAGAAAATGAAGCTCAAAAGGAGGGAGTACCAAAACCATTCCAAAGGCAAGATAGGAAGAAGAAGAAACTCATGGAAGGTCAACAATCAACTGTGGCATCAAGCAGCGAGAAGCCCGAGTGCATTCATTGCGGGAAGCGTCATGGCGGAAACGCATGTTGGCAAAAGGAAGGAAGGTGTCTTAGATGTGGCAGCAAGGATCATCGGCTTAAGGAGTGTTCGAACCTGAAGACGAAGTTCATTTCAAGAGATGATTCATCAAAAGCCATAAAGGAGCAAGGATTAGCCAGAGATGACCTCGGCGACGTCACCACAGGTACTCGATTAGATCTTCGAGGACGAAGATCTTTTTCAAGGGGGGGAGAGTGTGATACCCCAAAATTTTCTTTCTTTTATATTGTGCATGTGTCTTTACTTGTTGCATGTATAGCATATGTATTCAATTGTGCATATTACCATTTCTATACTTCTCATGAACACATGCATATATATACATGGTATTTTAGGTGAGAATAGGCAATTAGCTAAATTGATGTATATTGTGTATACTAAAATCCTAGGCATATAATACTTAAGTAATATTATGCATGTTTAATCTAATTACCGATATGCATGTTATATTTATCTATTTCGTGCATAATGTATATAAATATGTTGTATACTTGTGTGTATATTTATCCATATGTCAATTCAAGTGTGTGCATGCAAGAATTATTTTGTTGCATAGATTATTCCTAGTTAACTTATTCCATATCGCATCTTAACGATATTATGCATGTACTATCTAAATCTTGAAGTGCATATTATACTACCTATTCCATGGATATTGTGTGTAAGCACATGAAAGTTATTTTCGTACAAGTATATATATATATATATAAATGTGCATGCATTATCTCGCTATCAATGTATGTAGATCTCATGCATATTGTACGTGTTATGCACATAGTAAGAAATCATTATCATATATTTTGTAAATAATTATGAGTTTATTTCTGAGCATGCAATATATATTTAAATGTATATGAATTATTTAATTATTGATGTGCCTCTTGTATTTAATTATTTTATGCATGTTGTAAGTAACCATGGTGTGTATATGTATACATACATATGTTATTCTTGTTTAAATGAAATCTATCTACTTTAAGCACGTCAAATTATTTATGGTGTGTAAAGTACTTGAATGGTAATGTACATGTAGAATTTGACTAATGAGGAGCACATTTCATTATAAGTTCATGCATGATGTATGTGATCATGTAATGTGTATGTATATGTGCATATATGTATGTTATTGATGTATATTATACTTAATTATGATTAGAGTAAGTTGTATTTAATTAAATATTATGTAATGCATGTACTTTATGTGGTAAGGATATATGTAGTTATTTTTACATATACTAAATTGTTTTGGTGTATTTATGCATTTATTTTAGGGTTTGACGGAGTTTTGACTGCACTGTGCAGTGGGCAGCCAGGACCTGGACGCCAACTGCTAGGACTGTGACTGGAGTCCACATCCCTGGACGCCAATACACAGTGGGTGGCCACCCCCTGGATGCCAACCCCCTGTTGGCGGCCAGCCCCTTGACGTCAACTGTGCAGTTGACTACAACCGATGTTGACGTCAATATCCTCCTACGTAACGGTTCCAGATTTGTTAAAGCTCGCGTTTTGGCCAGTTACAGATTAGGAAACCCATCCTAATGCTTAAAACCTACCCTATTGTGTACCCCAAACCCCAAGCCTATAAAATACCCATCCTAGGTCGAGGAGAAGGCTTTTAGCATTTGGTGAAACCCTTGGACCCGAGATGAGGAAAAGCTGATCTTAGGAGGGCCGGATCCGTCGACTGGAGGTGTTCCCCGAGGAGCTACACCAACTGGAGGATAACCTATGCATAGGAGAAGAGATCCCAACTCCGAGGGACCGTCTGCATCCACAGAAGAACCGGATCTAAGGCGTTTCTGAGCACCTTCTTGGCATGGCCGAGGAGGGCTTCACCGGTGATTCTTGATCTTCGTAGATTTTTTTAGAGGCAAGTAAACCCTATATCTCAATCTTATACATGCCCCCTTAAGTCTTAGGATTTTTACAGATTTTTCCTCGAGTCCTGGAACCCCAAATTACCTTTATATTGATTGCTGTCTGTGTGTGCTATTGGGAGGAAGTTGGCGGCAGCATCTGCT
Organism: Colocasia esculenta; assembly: GCA_014218235.1. Classification (NCBI taxonomy): domain Eukaryota; kingdom Viridiplantae; phylum Streptophyta; class Magnoliopsida; order Alismatales; family Araceae; genus Colocasia; species Colocasia esculenta. The sequence continues at coordinate 112,366,354 of CM024757.1, forward strand.
GCAGTCAAGTTCTTGAGTTGACAGCAAGGGATGCTGCAGTTGAAAGTAAACGGCCACATCCCTTGACGTCTACTACTTCAATGCCCTGAAAATGTACTGTTTGATCTTTTTAAGTTGTTTAAATGATTTCTGGATGTAGTTACCTGCTGTAAATTTTATGGGTGATTGTAAACAGTCATTAGGTCATATCATGAGGTTGCCCTAATTTTCTGTGAACTGTGCTAATTATTAAAATTCAATAATTGCATTATGAGCATTAGATAAACATGATTAAATCAAGTAAAAATAGATTTGCTGTAAGTTAGAGTCTTATAATTTTTACATGACAGCATGAGGTCTGGTATTTGAATTCTGAACTGTTAGCACCCAACCATGTTCATATGTACCATGTATAAAGATATTTCAATGAATATGTCTCAAATATTGTTTAAATTGTAGAAATTATGTTTACTGATCAAAAAATCTGGAAAATTGTATATGTGATATGTTTACTGTTATTAACATGTGATAAAAGTTTTGAACTAAATTGATGACAGCAAGTATGATTACTAGTTAAACCATGGAAATTGCTCATATTAGACATGTTAAATCTAATCTTGTGTAATTCAGTAACTAATAGCATGTTTAGGATTGTAATATGATTTGTTTTACTTCTACAAACAGTAGTATCATGTTAGGTTAACTTAGATATGTGTAATTGATCAATGATACATGTAAAGTGATTAACTAGTTTATATGAAGTGTGTGAATGATGAGAGAAAATGTGATAAAGTAAATGTGTAACAATTGGGCCAAGAATGACACTACTACCCTAGAGGCTTCGAGAGCTGTACATAGAAAAGTCCCTATGGAAGGCTCTACATGTGTGAAAAGTATGACCTAAGGCCATTAGGAAAAACCTGGAGATGGACAAGTACCACTGGATATGGTGGAGAGGGCTTCTCCCGGTCTGCGCAGTTAGCAAGATTCACCACTACATTGCCTAGGTGGTGCGTATGTGATTATGAGTTATGTGTTTATGAGTGTGTTATGAGTTATGTGTTATGAGATGCGATGAGTTGTGCTATGAGATGAGTTATGAGTTATGAGATATTGGTTTGTGTCCTCTAATTGGTAGTTAGGACTATGTGTCATGGCATTTTAAGCGATGAAATATGAATAAAGTGTAAGATGATATGCGAATGTGGCACGTGATGAGTATAAATGATATGATATGTGTTAAGTAAAAGTAAAAGAGTAAATGATATGAAGAAAATATGAAAAGATATGTAAGAGAGTGTAATGTTAATGAGAGTATGCTTGCATGCGAAAAACCGATGTATTAATGCACCATATTCATGTTTTCATGTAATAATATCTCAATTGCAATACCATGTTTAGCATCATGTAATGTAGTTTAATTATCTACATGTATTAGTGTATGTAAATAAACATATGTAACCATGTCATTTATGCAATATGAAAAATGAATATGTAAAATTGTTGAATGGATAAGATAAAATATGAAAAATATAAATCCATGTAATTGAGTTTATTTTATGTCAAAACAGCAAGTAAAGTATAGTTATGAATGTGACAAATGCATGAATTAATGTTTAGGTTCCATGCTAGATGTGATGTCCACATAGTACATAAGTCCATGTCTAAAAATGGTATATGTTTGCTAATTGCTTGAACATGTCCTAAACCTTTCATTCATGGTATAGAATGTGAAATCATGTGAAATGATATTATTTACATTAAAACAGCAACAAAATGTGTAATTAAATATGAAAAGTACATGTGAAAAGTGAATAGTCATCATGTTAGGTTGTTCTTTTCTTTATGCTCAATTCTATGTTCTAGTTGTAGAAATATATCATGAAATGGAATAATGTGGATGGATGAATCATGCTACATGTTAGGTGAAGAAAATATGTACAAGTGTATTTAGTACCCATGATTTAGATATAAACGTGATAGACTAAAGCAAGTTTAAGTGATTAAAATATGTGTTGATAGTTAAGAGTAAGTACCATGTGTATTTTGTAGTTTAAAGGATAGTATGCATTCTTTAGTGTTTAATAGCTTAACATGAATGTGATATGTTTAAGATTAAGCCTTTGGTTTGCTTGTTGAGTCCTTCGACTCACTCTTGCTTCAGCGTACAGGTTGACAGGTATCCAGTGCTAGAGAGAGGCATAGCGTAGAACGCTATCTTGGAGGAGTAGCTTTTGTGGAGCTTTGTAGTTGTACTTTCCCTTCTCATAGTACGAATAAAGTTATTGTAGGACAATATTTGGACAATGTAGTTCTTTCATCATGTAATAATGTGGATATTGTCATTTTATTTCGTTATATAGACTGTGGAATGTGTGATGTTGATGGATTAAAGTTGAGTTGTTTATTTTATTTTCGATGTATTCAATTGCTATCCACGTACTATTCAACTTATCGCTAGTGTTGGGTTTTATCCCACCGTGACGGTGCTCTTTATACCAATGGGGATTGGTATAATCGTACCGGTATGAAGAGGGTCGTTACACCTCAAGTTGATGAACTCTTCGACCAGGTATCTGAAGCTCAATATTTCTCCAAGATTGATCTCAGATCTTGCTATCATCAAATGAGAATCAAGGACGACGACATATACAAAATGGCTTTCAGGAGTAGTTATAGACACTATGAATTCATTTTTATGCCTTTTGGTCTAACCAATGCTCCTACAGCATTCATGCAACTCATGAACAGCATATACCGGCCATACCTTGATAAGTTCGTGGTCGTCTTCATTGATGATATTCTTATATACTCTAATACCAAAGAACAGCATGAAGAACATCTGAAGATAGCTCTACAAGTCCTACGCGACAACCAACTATATGCTAAGTTGAGAAAATGCGAGTTCTGGCTCGAAGAAGCTCAAAGAAGTGTCCTTCTTGGGCCATGTCATCTCTAAGGATGGCATATCTGTTGATCCCTCCAAAGTTGAAGTTGTGCTTAATTTGGAGAGACCAACCAACGTCATAGAAATCAGAATTTTTTAGGACTGGCTGGCTATTATAGGTTGTTCATAAAGGACTTCTCCAAAATTGCTTTACCTCTCACTTGCCTTACTCGGAAGCAAAAACCCTATGTTTGGAGCAAGGAGTGTGAGAAACGTTTTCAAACGCTAAAGGAGTGCCTAACCTCTGCCTCTATTCTCGCTCCCCTATAGAGGGGCAAGGTTTCTCAGTCTATACCGATACTTCAGGAATTGGTTTAGGTGTGTGGATGCAGAAAGAGAAGGTCATCACCTATTCTTCAAGACAACTAAAGACTCATCAAGTCAACTACCCCGTGCTGATCTAGAGTTGGCTGATGTGGTTTCGCATTAAAGATTTGGAGACATTATCTGTATGGTGAGCAAATCACTGTCTATTCATATCATAAAGTTGAAGTACTTATTCTCCAAAAGAACTCAACATGAGGCAAAGGAGATGGCTAGAATATTTAAGGACTTCGACTTCAACATCCAAACCATCCAGGCAAGGGTTAATGTTGTGGCTGATGCTCTTAGTAGAAAGCCTATGGCATCCCTATCTAGTCTAGTTCTTGGCGAGATGCAACTATTAGAACAATTCACAAAGTTAGACTTGAATATTGAACATAGAGATGATCGAGTTTTGGTTGCCAATATCAAGATTCAATCTGACTTGCTTGTGGAGATCAAAGCTCAATAGGACAACGATCCATTCTTGGTTCGTATTAAGGAAAACTTAGTAGAAAAACCAGACATTGCTGTGACTGAGGATGGAAGGCTAGTATTCCAAGGAAGAACTTGTGTACCTGACAACGAAGATCTGAAAAGGAAACTAATGGATGAAGCTCATAAAACCAAGTACACTATTCACCTGGGTGGTACCAAGATGTATCAAGACATGAAAAGAACGTTTTGGTAGCCAAATATGAAAAGAGAAGTAGCCGAGCATACTGTTCATTGTCTTACTTGTCAACAACAAGTAAAGCCAAAACATCGGTGCCCTGCTGGCATACTCAGACCTTTAGATATCCCAGAATGGAAGTGGGAAAGTATTGGCATGGACTTCATCATGGGTTACCAAGACTCGTGGTGGACTCGACGCCATTTGGTTATCGTTGATCGACTAACTAAGTCTGCCACACTTTCTACCTATCAAAGTAAGTGGTTGTGAAGTGTTAGCTGCCCTTTATGTCAAAGAGATAGTGAGAC